>CM063590.1:296616-584548 GCA_032356905.1 Salix exigua | reverse complement strand
A
Source organism: Salix exigua (assembly GCA_032356905.1). Classification (NCBI taxonomy): domain Eukaryota; kingdom Viridiplantae; phylum Streptophyta; class Magnoliopsida; order Malpighiales; family Salicaceae; genus Salix; species Salix exigua. The sequence goes on along the minus strand of CM063590.1, from coordinate 584,547 downwards.
TTGTGCACTAAAAAAATAAAAATACTAGGAAACCCCCACTAACAATTCTTGATTTTTATCTTATTTGAGGGTATTATGATTATTATACTATGCACATAAATGAAAAAAAAAAAAAGATACGTTTGATACCATGACATTATTATAAACACATTTTACATCATAAAATGAATATAAAAAAACTAATATATATTTTTAGAAGTTCTATGACGCCGCACGCGTCATCCAAAATGTGCATAAGCTCTGAAATTGACGTCGTCACCGAAGACACGCCCACAACACTGCGATAGAATATATAATTTAAAATTAGTAAATTACCAATACACCCCTATAGTCAACTCTTGAATATTGTCTTATAAGGGTATATACGTACTTATAGAACTTATGGTGCACATCAACTCACCCGGACACCCAGATTATAAAAAAAGAATTTGAGAATTAGTCATAGTGCGCTTAAGCTAAACCAGAGATTCTAGCTATAAAAAAATATACAAGTGGAAAAAAAATAAGTTGGCCTGGAGATATTGGTTATAAAAAAAACAAATATAAGTGAAAAAAAATAAAAAAAAGTATAAGCATGAAAGCATTGTAGCAATCCATATTGTTTTAAAAAAAATCCAGGAATTAGTCGTGGTGCGCTTAAACTGGATCGAAGACCACGGTCATAAGAAAATATATAACTAAAAAAAAGTATAAGGAAAAAAATAAAAATAATAATAATAAATTGGCCCGGGGATTAGTCATGGTGCACTCAAGCTAGCTTGGACATCTCGGTTATCAAAAAACAAATTTTACCCGGGGAGTAGTGGTGATGCACTTAAGTTGGTCCGGAGATCCTAGTTATAAAAAAAAATATAAGTGAAAAAAATAGAAAAAAAGAAGAAGCTTAAGTTGGCTTAGAGACCATGATTATATAAATAAAATGTATAAGTGAAAGAAAACAAAAAAAAAATATAAGCGTGAAAGCACTGTAACAATCCATATTGTTTTTGAAAAAATTCAGCTCATGAATTAGTCATGGTGTGCTTAAATTAGTCTAGAAATTCTAGTTATAAAAAAATATATAACTGAACAAAACAAAAGTATAAGAAAAAAAAATAACAGCGGGAAAGCACTTTAGAAAACAAAATATAGGTATGAGGATTGTCATGGTACGTATAAATTGGCCTGGACACCCTGGTTATAAAAAAAATAGATACGAGGATTAATCGTGATACTCTTAAGCTTGCTCGGACACCCGATTAAAAAAACAAAAAAAATATAAGTGGAAAAAAAAGTATAATGGGCAAAAAAAAATGCTGGGGGGGGGGGGACCGAAAAAATAATATAATAAGAAAAAAATGAAAAAACATAATAAGGAAAAAAAGAAGAAAAAGCAAAAAGGGGGGGCAAGCACTATAGCGGGAAAGTATTATTGCAATCAACAATGTTATGTGTGGGGAGCTACAGTGCTTTCCCCACACCACTTATAGTCTATATTGTAAAAAAAAAAAAAATCGGTCTGGGAATTAGTCGTGGCGTGCTTAAGCTGACCAAGAGATTCCAGTTATCAAAAACAAATATGGTCTGGGGTTAAGGAAAAAAACGTATATGTGAAAAAAAAAAGTATAACGAAAGAATTTTGAAAAAATAATAAATTGGTTCGGGGATTAGTCGTGGTGCGCGCAAACTGACCTGAATACCCCAGTTATAAAAAAAATTGTCTAAGAATTAGTTGTCGTGCGCTTAAGGTGGGATGAAGATCCTGGTTATAAAAAAATATATAAGTAAAAAAAAAAATAAGTGTGAAAAACACTGTAGCAATCCATATTGTTTTAAAAACAAATTCAGTACCCAAATTAGTCGTGGTGTACTTAAGTTGACCCGTAGACCTTGGTTATAAAAAAAATGTATAAGTGAACAAAAACAAGCAATTTAGCAAAACAAAATGGGTCCGAGGATTAGTCTTGGTATGCATAAGCTGGTTTGGACACCTTGGTTATAAAAAAAATTTGGATAGGGGGATTAATTGTGGTGCGCTTAAGTTAGCCTAGATACCCCGATCATGAAAAAAAAACAATACATGAGTGGAAACAGAAAAAAAATTAAAATAGTATAACAAACAAAAAAAATATTTCATGGAAAAAATAAAATAAACATAATCAGAAAAAAAAGCTATAAAAAATTAGATCTGATGATTAATCGTGGCACGCTTAAGCTAGCTTAGACACCCTGATTATAATAAATAATATATATATATATATATATATATATATAAGAAAAAAAGTTGCATGAAATAAGAGTGAAACTCTCTCTTGTGCATGTATAGTGAATCTTCTATTGTTAGTGATTAGTTATCTTGTGTTTTTTTTTTTAAATATGTTTTGCTTGTGTGGCTTAATATATTTTAAGTTTAAAGTGATTTTTATTATCTAAAAAGAAATAATATTATTTTTTATTTATTTAGATTTATTCTTCAAAAGTATTTCAGAACATTGAAATTAAATTAATTTGATATTTAAAAAAAAACTTAGTTTATATATATATATATATATATATATATATATATATATATATATATATATATATATATTAAAAAAATATCACATTATATAATTAGCTTCACATATTTTTAAGGGGAAAACCTTAAAAATATTCGTTATTATTATTTTAAACATTTTATCTATAATAAAATGAATATATAAAAAAACTAAATAATCGAAAGTTTTATTCATTGATTATTTCACTCACATGTATAGCATCATAAAACAAAACTAGGACTATTAATATTTTTTTCACATGTTAAAAAAAATTGTTTTTGATTGCGGCAAATTGCAAGGCAAATGGCTTGTTTATTTTTCATTTATAGATAATTTGACCAATTTTTTCACCCGTTTTGTTTACTTGTGGCTTTCTATTTTTTTTAACGTGATGTTAAATCTGAATTATCATATAAAAATATCACAAAAGTCATTTTTTAACAAAAAGAACATCGACTAATAAATTATTGGTATTATCATCTCATTGTTATTATCATGATTGTTGAATTGTCACAATTATTATAGTTACCATTATTGTAAATAATCAATATTTTGATTATTATTGGTAGTACCATAGTTATCACCATCATTATTGCTATAATCGTTGTCATTGTTAAACATTAATCATTACGATAATCAGCATCGTTATTTGTAATGTAATTTAAAATATAATTAGTATTATTATCGTTACAATAATCAACACCATTATATCATTATTGTTTCGATTTCGTTCTGCCCGTTCTATTTCAGACAAATAATGTATTTTTTAAATAATGAATAGTTTTATAATATCAATAATATCTCTTAATCCTCCAGTTAAATTGAGATGAAACTTTATGAGGAGACTCTTGACTTATTTATATATATTGTGTTAAAATTTCAGAGCAATCAAATAATGTAATGATCTTGCGATATTGACGATAATATTCTTGTAATATTATACAAGTTCATAATTTTGTATAGAAAAAAATCATTTTACTAAGTTTTTTTTTAGATTTTTTTTTCTCAATTTTATTATTTATCATCAAGTTTATAGAAATTAAACTTTATAATTTATTTGATTTGTTTTATTTAAAGTTATTATTAGCTTATAACACAGGTCATATATTTGAAAAGTTAACCTAGATCGACCCCAATTGATTTAATATATTGTTATTTCAATATTTTTTTTAAATGACAACTTTATTTTTTTAGTTAAACTATTTTTTTTTATCAATTTTACATGTTATCTTTGAACTCATCAAGTCGGTTAAGTTATATCAATTCAACTTTCATTTTTTACATATATTTAAAATTTAAATTTTACAATTCTAAATAATTTTATTTTTAGATTTGAAATATTTTTTTCTTGAATTAATATATTTAAAGTTTGTGTGTGTAAAACACAAATATTACAAATTCAAAACCTTTTATAATTGAAACATTACATCCCAATTAAAAAAAAAAATCCAGTTACTCAACACTAAGATCCTTCATGAGTCATTTGAATGGGACGGAACACTCACAAGTCAACTACTTTTTCCTAAATAATATTTAAAAATATAAAATAATCAAGTAGCTCTAAAAAAACCCTAAAAATAACAACCAAACTTCAACATTCCTTATAGCCTTAGTTTTTTGAAGTTGCAAGGTTAACTATGCATGTATAGTGTTTTTTGTTCAGAGCAAAATAATCATCACTATCAAAAATTAAATTCCACCATTTTGTCTACAGTCAATTTAACAATGATAAATATATCTTCTATGAGAACATTTCCACCTCCAATTAGAGGAGGAATTAGTTTTTAGTCAACCCATTGACTAAAAACATACATTGACAAACATAGATTATAATAATGCATGTAAACATAGACTAACATGAGATATCTAGCATAATTATCATACATTGACAACAGTTTAGGATTGCAATATAATAAAATATATAAAAGCAATTAGTGCTCATAAATTAATTTTACATTTTTAAAAATCAGATCTCAACCAATAGTTTTAGGTTGATCTATCAGATCGACCAGATTTCATTTGAACAGGCCAATTGCAAACCAGATTTCAACTAATATAAAACCAAACCAGGTCACCCAGGTACCGTCAACCTGACAAGCCAGGTTTCATAAATATGCTCAAAAAGAAAAGTTATGAATCTTATGTTTATCGAGAGGGAAATTGAATTTCGAGTCAGAAGCATATTAGGATTTATTTTCAGAATCATCCCCTATGGCCAATTTCAATGTTTTTTTGGTAATGCACTTACATTCCATGATCATCACTGCTGTATTAAAAGTAACAATAATGAATGCAGTTGTAGTGTCACAGTCTAAGCAAATAGTGTAGCTCCACGGCTGTGTGGTGGAAAAGTAAAGATACTAACATCGGAAGCCTGTTCAGTTAAGCTATTAAAATCACAGTCAAGAAGGTACTCAGATGAATCTACTGAGCCCATTTGAAACTATTGTCATGAATAACAGTTGCAAAAGAACCAAATCCAAAACCTGATTCAGAAATCCACGCTCTAGTGTTAAATCAACTATCAAACTGACATGCATCACAAGAGAAGAGCCAGCATTAACCACACGACAAGAGCCTAGTAGCATCATACTTAACAATCCATTCAAAACTATTGTCGAGAATAACACTTGCTAATGAACCAAATCCAAAATCTAAAGCAAAAAACTACACTGGTGTTAAGTCAAAAATAAACACTGATGTTGGAACCAATTTGCATGCATCACAAGATGAGCCAAGTTGACAATCCATACATCAAACAGATGCTGTTTGAAACACAATAAAATGCTAAATATAAACTCATTTAATATATCTGTTTCCGGTCAAAAACACAGTTAATCAGATCTAAATCCAATCAACCAGGTCTAGTAAAATCTCGCAAAATGAGTGTAAATCATAGAGAAGAAAGGCAATAAATAGTAACTAGGCACATGCTTAATCAAAAAGAGAGAACCCCATATCATCATCACTCTCAGGTTCCTCTTCCTTCTTCTTTTCCTCAGCAGCAGGTGCTTCAGCTGCAGCTCCTGCACCTCCTGCTGGAGTTGCTACTGCACCACCACCACCACCACCACCACCAAAGAAGGCACCACCGCTGCTCCCACCAATGATCACCTATACACCACAAAAAATCCACTCACCCCGTCAGAGACAACTAAAACGGTCCATCAGATTCCAGATCCACCCTTGCCATATTTAGAACTATAAGACCTGATTAATAAAACAATTACATTTCAAATAATAAAATAATTGCATTGACACTGTCTGATTTATTTCCAAAAAAGACTACTAATTCATCATGAGATTAATAATTTATAAAAATAGAGAGAAAGAGTAAGGGTGAATACCTGAAAGACAGCGGAGGAAGGAGTGACGTATGCGAAAGAGGACTGGACGGCGCCGGATGAATCAGCGGAAAGAGCGGACTGGACGAGTTTCCTTTGCAGTTCGAAGGTGGAGGAGCCGGAAGCCTCGATATCTCCGTCGGAGATCTGCTTGGCGTTCCACTCGTGACCGGAGCTCCTGCAAACGAAAGTGAACACTCCCATTTTGGTTTTCCTTAAACCCTAAATTTGCCTCGCAACAAACAGAGCGAAAAAGAAACGACACGTGAGTGGAAGAGCGTTGTCATTTTATATCATGGAAACCTAGGGTGTTCTAAAAGTCCGTTTCATCCCTGAATATGTCTCTTCACTTCTATACTGCCCACCTCTATTTATTTATTTATTTATTTATTTATTTTAGATTCTAACACTTAACTTCCACAGTGTGACAATAAATTTTATCACAGAATTGTCTATATTTATTGTTATTGAAAATCATAATTATTAAACCCAAGCTTATTTCTATTTAAACATGTTTGGTCTTATGAAAAAAACATTAAATAATTTTCTTATATTTTATTTTATTTTTATACCAATTCATTAAAATTAAAATACACCAAAAAATATATATTTAATGTTTTCCCAAGTGACATATGCTTTTAAAATACACTCAATGGAAAGCTATCACACTTAATCATGAGAAGGTGTTTGTTTTTGTGGTTGCGCCCGAGTTTGAAAATAGATTGTATGTTTTGATGTTTGGTAATTGAAAAAAACAAATATATTTTGGTGAACCCCACCTTAAAAAATCAAAATAATCACATTCCATGAAAAGTAGGTCTCGGTGCTTTTGAAAACACTTTTTATTTAAAAATATATTAAAATATATTAGCACATCAAAATAATTTAAAAACACCAAAAATATTTAATTTAAAGTAAAAAAATAAAAAAAAATCAAATTTTTTCATGGCTTAAATTAATCTAAAGCCCCGTTTGTTCTTATAGTTGAAAATTATCTTTGCAAAATATATGTTTTTGCTTCAAATTACTTTTTACTGTTGCCATGTTGATATCAAAAATAAATTTTAAAAAATAAAAAAATATATTATTTCAATATATTTCTAAATAAAAAAACACCTTGAAAAACAATCACTACAACAATATTAAACAAAATGTAAAAAACCTAGGATGCAAAACTTAACCCTAACCAAGATTTTAAATTACACTCAATCAAAAGCTATCACACTCTCACACTTAGGGTTTGTTTGTTTGTTTCTGCGGTTGTACTGTCGTTTGCTCAAAATTTGATTTTTTTAATTTAAATAAAATTTTTTTAGTATTTTTAAATTATTTTGATGTGCTGATATCAAAAATGATTTTTAAAATATAAAAATGTCATTTTGATGTATTTCTAAATAAAAAACATTTTCAAAAATAACCGCACTCCCAAACAAACCTTTAATCAGAAAGTGTTTGTTTTTATGGTTGCACCGGAGGTTGCAAACAAGTTGTGTTTTGGTGTTTGGTAAATGAAAAAAGCAAATATATTTCAGTGAACCCCACCTTACAAAATCAGAATAATCACATTCCATGAAAAGCAGGTCTTGAATGCTTTTGCAAACAATTTTCATTTAAAAATATATTAAAATATATCAACACATCAAAATAATCTAAAAACACCAAAAATATTTAATTTAAAGTAAAAGAATAAAAAAAATCAGATTTTTTCATGGTTTAAATTAATCTAAAGCCCTGTTTGTTCTTATAGTTGAAAATTATCTTTGCAAAATAATTTGTGATATCAAAAATAAATTTTAAAAAATAAAAAAATATATTATTTTTAATAAATTTCTAAATAATTTGTGATATCAATAATAATCACTTTCTTTCCATTTATATGTTTTTTTTTTATCATAATTTCATCTACCCTTTAAAAAACATAGATAAACAAGAGATCCAATATTTTGCAAATTACTTGTATGCATCAAGCTGATTATAGATTCTCATCCACCGAAAACACATAAGAAAATTTATAAAAGATCAAGAGGATATATAATACTACGTGAAGCTAAGATTTTTAAATTTATCAATATGGATTGCAGATAAATTTCACTTAAAAAAAAGTGTGTAGCGTGTTCTTGGGATCCTAAGCAACTATTCCAAGGAACACAGAAAAGGATGATCATAATGAGGATTGAAACGATCTGTGATGTATGATTCTATCTGCATCCGTTGAGACTAGCTCTTCTATTCTCCTGCTTTTGAATCTCACAGGAAGAGTCCTCTTGCAAAGTTTCATACATGCTGTAGTTCTTCAAGCTGCTCTTTCCCATTGAATCTCATGTCCACCATGCCCAGGTGAATTGATGAACAATGGAACCTTTTTAGGGTTTTACCCCTGTATTTCATACTCGGAGAATCTTTTTGAGCCAGGAGAAGCATTTCAACAGAACACAAAGACACCCTTTTCTGAGGTGACCATTCTTCTTGCAGGAGTAGTTCCAACAATTCTCTCCAGCTACGACATCCAAAAACAGATGAGATTATATACGTGACATACAAAAATAAAAAATAACAACCCTGCAAAACCAATACATCAATCGATCCAAGATAAATCAACAGGTTACCTGGAGTTGATCAAATTGAGAAAAGAGCACAGTGCATGTCATGTCATCAGCCCCTTCAAGCATGTTGACAACCTGCCAAAAAATACACGAAAGAAAACTTGAAGGTTAATGCGATAGCAAGAATGGATTCCATGCTAAGTGAAAAAGTAGTTCACTTCAAAGCAATGCTTCAATTAGTTTGAAGACCGTTGACAGTCAAAGCTACCAATTTCACAAGAAACACGCTCACCTCCGGGAAGAACTCCTTCCTCTCAGGGAGAGAATAGATGATCAAATTTCGAACACCACCAATCTACTCATCATGAAAAAGAAGGATCCGTGATTTTAATAGTGCCAAACACCAGTCTTGTGTTGGAAGAAGACTAGCAGTTAAGAAGAGAAATGCCTTACCTTGTATCTACGGTAAAAATGAAATCTCTCAGTGTAAAGCATGATTTTCTTTTCTCCATTACGAAACCAATTCCGCATTCGAGTGACATCCCTTGGTTCGGTGTAGCTAAAGATCAAAGCCAATGTGGGTTATTGCAATTGCAAACTATAGTGGAAGTGATATTGCATAATGCAAGAAACATATAAATTTACAGGCATAACACAACAAATAAAAGGAGAAGCTTCTTACTCTCCAAGCAGACACAAGGACGCATTCTGTGACTTCAAAAAATTACGAAGTCGAACATATTCATAGTAAGAACTAATAAATAGCATAACCCCCCCCTGCAAGAAATTTCGTGTAAAGATAACAATGGCAATTATCTGAAAGCAGGTGAATGCTAAAATTGATCAATATATTTACCTCATCCGAGTCTTTAATTTTTGGGAACACCTGCATCACAAAAAAATCAACATGATACTTGTGGCAAATGAGAAGACATGCTTGTACTAATCAATCACAGAATTCTTGAAATGCCATCATTTTCTCACCCCTGAGAAATGCCCATCTACTTGTGCGAGTGTGCTCGTGCATTGATGTGCATGGGCCAAATTCTGACAAAGCACGCGCGCGCGCGCACTAACACAATTGGATTTAGCATACAAGAATTGTATACTCGGTTAAAACAGCCGGTGCATGTCTGTCTCAATCTTACACCAAATAGGAAGGAAAATGCTATGATCACAACTATTCTCGCTTAAATACGAAGTTGGGAAAATGCAAGCAGACTTAAGTCATGGGCGTTTCAATTTTTCATCTGTCTCAAATGCAAACCCAACATAATAACAAAATAATGTAACATGTTTCTGTCAAGCTGTACTTTTTTTTATTTGTTTCTGTTTCTTTATACAGTGACAGGATTAGAAACTATCCCTTCCCTTCCTGTTGGGAATATTTCCACCATCACATTGGCTAAAAAAATAGAAGCTACTTGTCGTCTTTCAGGTCCTCAATTCAATAGTTAAAAGCTATAGACTTTGTTGGCCCAATAACAAAATATATATTTTATATCTTGCCATCTTGTCAGTTCATTAGAAGCGAGCAACCAGTGATGAAAGAGGGATGCTATTAAATGTTCTATCCACAAAAAATAATAATAATAATAATATATGTATATAGTTGAAATGTAAAAAAATATTCCAGACTGACCTTCTGAACAAAGTAATCAAGTCGAGCATTGTCAGCTTCCGCCACAGAGTCTGCATCAAATCGCTGATAAATCTTCAAGGATAAAGAGGAACAAAAGTATTTAGCATCAAAACCAAACTAAATAGATTTCAGTAATACATCAGAAATGCAAACTTGTTATCTTCTAACATAACAGGCAACACAGTTACAAATAGCTTAAATTTCTCAATGAGCAATTGAAATGCAAAACTGCACAAAACCCTTAAGAAAGGACTAGAAAACCACACGTGCAATTCTTTGATCTAAAAACACATTATGGGTGTAGCAAATACAGATGTATATAGTTCTAACCTCAGTGTCAAAACACGACCAGCTTTGAACAGATATTTTTTTTTTATCAAAATCGCCTTTTTATGTGGGTTTCTTCCTATTAATAATTGTAGACATTTACTTTTGATTTTACTATCTACGTGATTTTACTTTTGATTATAAGCATTCTTCCGATTATTAATTGTAGGCTCATTCAAAACAGTCCACTTTTAGACCTCATCACAGAGAAAGGGTCACCACAGTAAATGGGGGATTGAATTTTGGGAACATGTGATCATTAACAAGTGACTCAGATCCCATCTTTCATCATCATCTTATTATTACTGTCATTGTTATTATTTTTATCACACAACTTTCCATGATAATGCAGGCTACCTGAATTATGCACAAATCTTGTTAAGAAAATCAATTCACATGCACATCACGTATACATATTTTCTTATGATGCACAGCTCTATGTTTTTTTATTTCCTGGTTTGCCAAGCATGATCCCATGGAATATAAAACAGGTTTTGTTTTAGGAAAAAGGAAGCAATATGACAAACTAGAAGATGATGCAGTATATATATATATATATGGATATGTATCTTTTTGAAAGAAATGGCTATTCGAAAAAAATACTATGGGAATTTGGAGACTCTTGGGTGGTCCTGAAGAAGATGGAGGACATATTGCTACTCTTTGTAGGTTCAGGGAAAGGCTAGTGTTGCATTTTTTTCTAAACATGGGTATGCTAGTCAGTATATGAAGTACTTAAATGGAGAGAGAATACCAAATAATTAAGGGCTGTTCCAAATTGAGGCTGCTGTTATGAGGTAGGATAACTTATTAAGGCATCATATAGGAAGGCTGTTCTGTATCAATTTTTCCTTTTCTCTCTATGAAGATCCTCGTAGTTGTAACTACATCTCTTTGAACAAAAAATCCTTGTTTATTCTATGAAGCAATATGGGGAGCCAGCTGTGCATTCTATTAGTTTCCATTTCGGCCATGCTTCAAATATCCTTTACACAGATTACGGAAGAGAAACAAACAAATGACATCTGAAAGTGACCAGTTCATCACATATCTAAAAATTTAAGCAATGAAACAAACAAGACAAGAAAGGCATACCTGTCGTACTTGGCCCGAGACTTTTGGAAGAACACCTTTATACTGACATATCAACTTTACCTGTCATTATTAATTAAACGTGACTACTGCATAATTGCAAGATAGCTGAATAAAATATTTCTGAAAGAAATGTACTTCAATTACATAAAAAGATAGCAATAATGATCAATTTCCTAAAATGAAAAGGTGCGAAACAACACAGCATTTATTGCTAGAAGATCCAATACTCACGTGCAAATGAGTAACAACAGAAACATAGACAAAGTATACACTAGTAAGAAAAAATTGCATAGTAATACTTGTTTAAAAAGTAATAGGAGTATATTGGAATATGAAAAAAAAAAAAAACAAGTCATCAACAGTTTAGTGGGATGATGATGAACTATCAAAGCACATCTAGCTCAGCAAACACAATCATATCGTGAGAAATCTAACAAAAACACTAGCACGAGAGCAAAAACACCCACGATATTGTAAGTCAAATCCACCTTGATATCAAAATTAGTTTAAAATATCAGAAAGAAAATGCTTTTGCCGGATGAAAGCAAATGGGACATTGGGAAAACACATGGAAAAACACTGATTCAAAGGGAAATATGACTGCTTGGCATCAATCCTCGCTGGAACTTTCCAAACAGAACGATACATAAGCTTTAATTGGGCAAAAGAAAGTTTATTGGTGAGTTTTGTCAGGTCACACCAGCTTTGCAGGTGTTTGGAACCAGCCCAGGTTTAGCAAGCTTTTCAAAGAAATTTGCAGCCAGGACCGCTAGGAGACCGTGAAAGCATGACCATATCAGGTCACGGAGGTTTACTGTTTGATGCTGATTAAGATCTATCCTTAGAAATCCATCCTTTGGCTTCAAAACTAAGACCTAGGTTTAATGTTAAAGCCCTCTTTTTCTTTCCCTTTTTTTCCTTCAACAAGGCTTTTGATATAAGTCGCTGAAGCTTGGATCTAATTTGATGCAGACTAAAAAAAGCTCCTAATTCGAAACACATACAACCAAACCTCATAAATATTACCAATTTCAAATTATTGGATGATCAGAATTCACATCGAAAGGAAAAACACAGTATTATTGGCATGGCTGTATTGCTCTTGACACAAATGAAGTGAAGAATAGGCACACAATTGACAATATGTCTGTTTGTGATACATATGCCAAATGACATTCCTGTACACTATATTTAGCTTGTCACCAGAAGGGGAAAAAAAGTGATTAGAGGAAAGATGTGAGATGATATGCTTGCTCTAGATAGTTAAATATCCTTTGGTACTCACCAATCTATATCTAAAAACGTTGGATTTAAATTTCTAATTTCATTTGTGAATGGTACAAATTAAGGGAACGGGCTAAATTAAACTTTCACCAAAAATTGTCCTCTTCTACATCCTTCGAATTCAGCAATAGCTTCTCAAGCCTCAATCACCCAGAAGGCATTGAAAAACACCATCTAGATGAAGAGGTACACAGCAAGCACAAGAAATAAAAATTGAGAACGATTAACATACCTTTCCTTGGTAATTAACACACTGGCGATTGAAGGAAGCATTAATGTCTGTTACAAGAAACCACACATGCATTATTTGTACATGCCATCAATATTCATGTAGAAGGGGTATGATATAAATAGTTTCTTGGCATGCGTGACATACACATAATTGATTAAAAGCAACAAAATTTTACAATCATAGATCCATGTCATCCACAAGTTGCTACAAACCCACAAATTGAAACAATCAAACATTCACTCTACACTTGATGAATTGCATGATTAAGGGAAAACACTTGCAACATAGAATTCAGAATGAAGCCTTGATTTACTGTAGGATGTTAAGCAGGCAAAGCACCAGAATCAATAATGTAGTGAGAGATACAAAGTAAGAATCAAGTTACCTGGGTTTGCATAACCACCTAAAACAATTGTTTGCCGATAAAATCTGGCATGTCCATCCAAATACCTGAACATAAAAATAGCCATCATCAGATAAAGCATTTAAAGAAGAGAAGGTAAATTTCAATTCAAATAAAACTAAACGTTCATTATGCATTCAAAAATGTCATCAAAAAATTTATCATTTAACATTCTGCCAATGAAAACACGATCCTCCATCCCCATCTAAAAGGAAAGTCCACAGTCAACATTGAAAAAATAGTAGAAACTGTCAACATACCACTTTCTAATGCGCATTATATCAGTCCCATGCTGCTTAGAAGGTATGCAATTCAATTTTTCAAGAACTGATGTAAGGAAGGCCCAGTTCTAGATATCATTCATCAAAAATTGAAAAGAGTAAGTTGGGAATCACATTCAACTTAAGTATATTAAAAGCAACCAAAAAAATACAAGCCAGTGTATTTCAAGATTTACCTGCATTGCTATAACATCTGCATGATCAATGATAAGAACCTATTTGTCCAACAAACATAATCTTTCCATTAGTTTTAAGCATGCTTGAAAAGCATATATTACAGTCAAAACCAATAAGCAAGTAAAAAGATCTTGCCTCTATAGAAGAAAGATAAAAAAAATATATTATAAAGTATAAGGACACAGTCATGACCAACAAGCAAGTAAAAAGATCTTACCTCTATAGAAGAAAGATAATCCACGTTTTTTTCCTTGTCACGTTTAGATTCCTCAATTTTCTGACAAGAATGATGTGTTGTCAGTTGCTTGCTTAAGAGAGAACTACAAGTAATCTGCTAATCCATGTCATAAACAATGTAGAATCACATCGAGTATAATGTAAAAAATATCCCCAATTTATGGAGCAGGGCAGCTTAACTATTTGCAACTTCTTTCTAGAAGTTAGGAAATCTCAAGCTTTCTTTTCCGTTAGTTTCCCCCAGATAATTAAGGCTCAGTAATTAAAACCATGACTGCCACTGGCTCCCCAGAACAAGGAGCTCTAGGCATTAAACCCAAATAGAGAAAGGAACCAAACTCATTAAAACTTGGTCCTTAACGACAGCAACTGACAGAAAAAATCAAATATTGCAATCATCAATCTTGTCACACATACTTGGAAAGGGAACTGGACATTCTATTTGGAAAATATATTGTTTCTCATAACATAATAATGATCTATCAACATCCAGGAGGATTGATTCCACGTCAGTAACAGCTTGTGTCAGAGCGCTATGAGTTCAACAGAAGCAGAGAAGACATTTGGTCAAATGGAATGAGAATATCATAGATTTAGCGGTTCAAATATGTTCTGAGTGCAGTCTTCACAGTAATCTGCATCTGCTAAATCAGCCACAATCATGGCTTATTGTTGTTAGGTAGGAATTAGTTGAGGAAGAAATGCTAGAGTTAGGAAAGAAAAGAATCTTAAAATCAGTTAAACTGTTGGATTCATTATTACCACCACCTTCTTTCTCCCCAGTACTCCTACTGTCTTAGCTCATTTTAAATCTGAATTCAATGACACTTCAGAAATTATTCTCATGCATGTGCCTCTCTTTCTCACTATCTTCTTTGCTACCCCAAAAAGAAAAGAAGAAGAAAGCAAATATTGTATCCAATTAAGTGATAGCCATTTTATGTGTAATATGAAGGATACTAAAGCTTTTAGACATGGCCATTAGACAGCACTTATTCCACATCATAGAGCTTCGATATCGAGAACCATTATATATCCTCTTCTTCCATGAATTTATCCATATTTTACGGTAAAGAACAAGTTGTTATCCTACATTACGAAATAATCATCCTTCACCTTGACATTTAGAATAGTCTAAAGAAAAGAAAATCTGTGTACAGGGTGGAAATTTACCTTCAGTAATGCCAAAGGAGAAGCAACTATCAGGTCCGAGGAATAGAAATCACTAAATAACTTAATGCTCTTCCTACAAAAGAACAATGGAAAAAAAAAAGGATTGCATAAGATGAAGGCCATGCAGAGAATTGAATAACCTGATAACAGTTCTGGATCAGAAACAATTTTGCAAAAAAGACCAGCAGGTAACCTCTCCTATTTTCAACATATTGAATGAGGATTGGGCACTCACATTAAACATATAGTGAAATATAGAAATAGTCAATGAGAACGTGCAGATCCAACTGAATAAAAAATAAATGACCAAAGGAAGAAAATTAAGGAGCATACAAATAGTCAGCTATGTCTGTTTTATACAAGAAAGCAATTTACCTCGTAAATTTAATCCCTATCATAAATTTATCATCTACATTTCCATCAAAAAGTGCTTGATGGTCAGGTGGTTTTGAGGACTTCTGAGAGTTTGAATTTTTAACACTTCCAGTTAACTCATTGGTGTTTACATTGTCTTCATCATCATGATTTCCAAACTCATCAGAGAAACGACTCATGTGCTCCACATTAACCTGTTAAAATAGAAAAGTGTGTACATTGAAATCTTTATTCTAAGCATAAGGAAATAAATCTTCAACAGCTTCTCAGTTTTTTATAACAGAGTACCATATGCAGAATAAGCAATCGCTTTCATATCTGAGATTGTACAAAATCCTTGAAAAGCTTGTTTGAATATGAGAATCAATCTTCAAAACATACTAAGTTGAATGTGGATTCAAAGAAAACAATTTTCTTGCTGGTAAGAGTTAGGGACCTATTTAAGAAGTTTAGCATAGGGCTACATTTATTGAACCTTATGCCCTTCACTTCACTTGTGAATGAAAAGCAAAAGAGGAAGAGGAAGAACAGGCATGTATCAGCAGGTCAAAAGTAGTTTACAAAATCAAATGTTTCTACATCTGAAAGACCAAAAGGTCTAATAACTGCAAGTAGGCCACCTTATATGTCAATTCAGGCACCCAAAGTATTCAGGATTAGCTTGTGATACAAGTTCAGTAAATATTACTGTTAAATAGCATAATAAACCATTTTTAAAGAATGAGTACATTTAATGAAAGCAAGAAAATATCACCTTGTAAGCTCCAGGGGTCAGTTGAATTAGCCTATTAACAGCACGATTTGCAATGCTTCTAAAGGGCAGTAGGATCAAAACCTGTAATACAGAATTAAAATAATCCTTTTGAAGAAGCAAGTAAACATGCCAATTTAAAAACAAGTGGTATGAGAAAAGAGAACAAGGCGTCAAAATTCAAGGGCTTTTATCTTTTCAATTGCTGGTATGTTTCTTACAAGGTAAGTTAGCTGGCTGAAAATGAATTATTTGATGGTAGCTCATTAAATGGTAAATCTTGAAATTTGGCCACTCTAAGCCAATTCAGAACAAAATCAAGCATCGATAATAATGGGTCTAGAGCTCCATGAGACAGAATTTAATGGTTCATGCAGTCTCAAACTTACATGTGCTTGTCCCTTTGATTAATTGATTTGCAGAAAACTATGACAACATTTAAACACAAATTTGAATGACGCTAATGAATAAGCATGCTTAAGATATAAATTAACAGACGCTTTTCCATATGAAAGTAGAAACTAAACATTTTATATGGCAAACCCGCTTCCATAGACCTATGGGAAACAAAGCTCATTTTTATGTTGTGTCCCTCATTGAAAGTTCAATGGTTTGAGGCACATGTTGAATAAAACTACATGGGTGATTCTTTTGTGAAGCTAGAGAACTTTTTTGGCTCAAAAGGAAGAATGGCTTTTGTAAACAATGGTCTTGTCTCAATAACAAAACATCCTCCAATGCACACAGAATTGAGATCTTTGTCTGGCCTATATGTTCTCATATATCCAGGTCTTTCCATGCCTTCAAAGAACAGTTTTGCAATTGATACAGAATCCATAATTTGGCTCATTTGAATGACTACAATGGCATTTCTGACTTTTATTTTTTTACTTTTGCAAAGGTGGTGATGCCTAGATGATGCAAAGAAAATATACAATTGCAAAACATATTATGATAAGTGAAGAGTAGTTATGTCTGCAATCAACAATGATCATGTATATGTGTACGGGAGTAATCACAGTCATGCATCTCTATGTGAATCAGAAATTCCACAACTGACTGTAAGCAGAAACAACAAGATGAATATTTATGATACACAAATATGTGTCAGTGATATATTTTTAATGGAAGTTATATTGACATTATCAGGGGTTGAGATGCGTTGGTCTTATGAGCATTTGTAATCCAGCTCTGCAGGGCTTTAATACCGTTCACATGCAGTTAGCATTACATACAGATCAATGGAAACCACTCAACCCTACCTTTGGACGAGTAAACCCATGATCAAGGAATTCATCACCACTAAGCAAATTATCCTTGGCATTCTCCCAATGCTTGCCCAATTTTGAATCATTCTTGGTCACAAGATCTCTCGTTCTGAAAATGTGATTTAGCTGCATGATGTTTTCATTTCACAATAATTAAGATCATTAGACTACAAAAATAATAATAAATCTTTAGGAGAAGGGAAGTTCACATACACAGTGCATAATGTATGCATCCATGATGGCCAAGTCTTCTTTCAGGCCCTTGCGGTAAAAAGGTTTCTTGTTACAGTGCAAAATATCTCTATAGCTGTTGCCTGGTGAATAAAAAAATGCTTATGCGCAATTCTAGAAAGCAAAAATAAACAATTTATAGAATAAAGTCCATGGTCATACATTTTTGGTAATATGATTGAAGAGTCATCGAACAAGATAAAAATATAATAACAGATACATCAAAACTAAATCAAACAGATAAATGACAGAGATGGAGAAAGCGACATGTAATTATTGCAATAAAACAGCATACAAAAATAAAAATTTGAATAAAACTCCAATAAGCCTGCTCTCAGATATCTGACCATGATTAAAATCTGATTTGAGCAACTATATGGCCTCAAACCTTCTCATCATTTACATTTATATTTAGGTAAATTATGGTTAATCTCTGATTTTCTATATAAGCTAAACATGTTATATTTCTCACCCTTCTTACATTAATTATGCCTCCTAAACTAACTAGGATTGTGAAATTAGACTAACATGTGAATAGATCCAACTCCTGGTAATGTTTCTAGAAATGTGAAATACATCATGTATTTCCAATTACTAAATCATATATTTTCAAAGGGAACAAAAGTGAGATGCTCACAAGTGGGTATTGAAAACATTGGCATAGAAGAACAAGAGGAGAAATTAGGAAGGAGAGTTAATAGTAAATAGAAACACAGATGTAAAGAAAGATATGTGAAATCAATATTCTCAAATGGATCATTGAAAACAGCCCTTCTAAAACACCATATAGGTGTTTTTATACAGGCACCAAATATTAAGGAGTTGCTCTGACAAAGGCACCAAAGCACCATATGACCCAATATCGAATAGGAATAAATGAAAAGCATTTCCAAAAAATGATACCTGATGAAAACTTATCCATGTTCAGAAACCATAACATTCTACTTTTTTATATGAGATCACATAAATTTCCAACTTCTGGATGATCAAGATCTTCATTATATTTCTTGTACAACAAAATAATATGGATGCTGATATTTACATGCTTTCAAGAAGAAAATTGCAGAAATATTCATCTATTGACATAAAAGTATTTTCATGTGACCTTCATATTTTCTCCTAGGCATGATCACAAGGAGTTCTATGCACGTTTCTCAGGGAACCTGGTGAGGTGCTAGGTCCTGTCAATCAATTTCTTTTCTCCCATATATCCATCACACAAGTAGCCCTTGTATTCCTAGTTTTTTCTGTAACAAACCCCAGACCTAAAAACATGAAGTTCAGATAGAATACTTGGATGTTCTAAGAATTCAAGTGTTGTGATGCTAAAACAGTCCAAGGTCAGGCAGAATTGTTATTCCATTAATCAATTCTGATTACTAGCATCAGATGGCTTTTCAGCACACTCGTGAGGCACCTTTGGCATAGCTGACACATGAGGAATAGTATTTTCTCTTTGAATTCAAAATTAAGCTCCGAAAGACTCGTAGAGGAGATTACAAAAGACAGAATAAACGGGACAATCCAATCAATTTAAACAACTGAATCAAGGTGTTCACTGGAACTGGCAATTTAATAATTTAAAAATAAAAGGTAATGGCACAAGGGATGTTTGTCAAGATTGGCTGTCAATTATTCATAAAAATAAAGGTGGAGGCACATGGGATTCTCACTAACCATAAATATGAAAACTAGCGATATAAAGATCTCTAGTACCCTGGATGCTTATAAATTATGACATCATGAATCTAGATAAATATCTACCATTAAAAAGCAGATAGGAGCAGCCAAATACATAAAGATCATCTATAAAACTATAATAAGGCTTACAAAGAGAGAAGAAGAATCTCTGCGGAGATGAATGAAAATCATTGCTACCAGATGCCCTGCACACATCCAACCAGTGTTTATATAACCTTTGCTTGAGACCACAATCAGAGTTTATGTTAGCAACCTGCACAAAAGTAATACATGAACATGGTTACATAATTAACAAACTGCATCTTCTATAACCTTAACACTCATAGTGAACACATTTAACATTGCACCATCAATAACCTTTACAACATTCAAGGTAATTACAATAACATTCCCTGAAGTAGTGAAAAACAGGGATTGCTCAAAAGTTTAAACCCCTCTACATTAATAAAATATCATAGATATTTATGATCAACATCTTTCCTTTTTCTCTAGATATTTATGACCACTATCTCCATGGACCACTATTTAAATGGCCAGCAAGAATTTACTGTTTGTGGGGGGAAGGGCATATATTTAGACACTTCAAATAAAAATTATGACAACATAAAAATCCTATATGAATAAACCATTACATCGGAAACTCACTTTTTTCATCACATCATCTTCTTCATTTATCCTCTCCATTTAATCACAAGGAACTAAGAATTGCAAGGCATATTTAAAAATTTGAAAAGGCCTCATAATTTACATAAATCTACGAAGAACGTTCCGCAATTTGTTTGTTTTGGAGTAATTTTATGAAGCCAATTTCAAGAGTTTTGTAAATGTACTCCTCCAAGTGGTTGATGTGGGATAGTAAGCGTTTGATGTCTTTTTTTCTGCACTGTTTCAATGCATTTAAAAGGATGCTTCAGCAAGTCTCTTGATTTTCTTTTGCATGGTTCCCACTTGAATTCTTTATGGAGAACACCCATTCTGCATTCCAAATCCCCTTTTCTCTTTTCTCACGTATATGATGTATGTAGAAAATAAATAATAGATTAAAGACAGACAATATGAAAACTACCTCCACAAAACACTCTCCTGTTCCTACCCACTTGCAATCTGGCATGCCAAAAGCAGGCACATCCCATTGATATTTCCACTTTTTCTTCAACAGATCCTCTACCTCAGTTTCTGGTAACTTATATTCTAGGTGAGAATGGAAAGAGCTGCACAAAGACAATTACACTTGAATTTCATGAAAAGCTTACAAGAGGACAAGAAACACATGCTAGTTCCATAGAGAAGTCAAAGTATTGTTTATTTCAGTTTAAGGATTGTAATAAATAATACACCATACTCCACAATGAAACTATCCAAATGTATATAATACAATCGTATTTTTATTTGAACACTCTGTAACAAAAGCAGTGATGAACAGAAAAGGAGAATATAACTGCAAAGAACCAAACACTTGTTGACCATTTTGTTCAATACCCCCATCATATTATCTATGGGATTCCAATGTACCATCTTTAAGCTTGTTTAAAAGACAACTTACAAAATAATTCATTCACTCTCTCTCCTCTCAGCATCATCCACAACCCCATACTAGAACTGCATCCAATAATTGCCATCCCTTCATCAACACAATATGGAAATAGAATCATCTTACTGCACAACAATGACAATTGGCCAAACCTTGGCCATGATTTTATAGATACTGGCCACAGATAAATAAGTCTATCCTTAACTTTTGTTGGATGGTTCTTCTTATGCACTTGTTGAGTCACGTGCCATGGTGATAAAAGTGGAAACTATGCATTTCTTAAAATGCCATTTGCCTAGAACTTGCCAAAAACATGACATTCAACTTATAGTTGTTTATTCATATACATGAAGAAAAAGACCTGAAAGCACCCTTCTCTCCACATCATACTTTCATGGTCGATTACCTTTAAAAGCAATGTGCCATGTACAAGCGTTTCAACCATTTGAAATGTTAATGTCCAAAACACAACCCCTGAAGTTACCACACTATCAATGCAATTGTCAGCCCCTATTTTGTATTCTTTTACCCTCCCCTGTGAACTCCACTTTACACCTCCATAGCCATTGCTGCAATAAAAACCAATTAATCCAATTTACTGACACCTCAATCCCCTTTTCTATAGTCAAAAAATCTTTTCCAGATTGACTAGGTGATACTTCACTCATCACTAAACTACACACACGTCTCTCTAAAGTTTCAATAACTTCTCTGCCATGTAAATCAGAAAGCAGAAAAGTACTTGAAATATGTGGAAAAACTATCCAAAATGCACTTCATAATATTAAAAGGGACAAGAAACTGAGTGAAAACAAGTGGACATGACTGCACTAGAATACATGCCCTATCTTCAGTATATCTCATTTCATGGTTTCAGCGGTATTGCCAGTATCTAATTCTGTGAATTTGTGCAAGTTCCCATGAAAATCACATACCGTAAAAATTTAAAGGTGCAGACATCCAGACGAATTTTCTGAGCACACACAACACTTGTTTTCAATGTATACAAATTATTTACCTTTTATTTGATTCACAGATTGGACAGAACCAAACTTTTGTTCATTCAAACGTTATACAAATGAAATTGAACTCTAGAATGGAATGCATTAAGAGTTCATTCACAGCCTTCCATGCCAGCAACTGAAGACATAAATGAACACACCAATTCTTTTCCAGCCAAACACTATTCTATAGGAATACCTCTTCCCCATTAATTCCATTTTGCGAATTCAGTTGACCCATCATTTTTCTACCATCATATTACATTGAAGATTCGAAAAACAACAATTACAATGCAAGTGAAGATTCCACTCGGACTATAAATTACCAATTTACCAACCCAAGTTAGAAAACAAAATAAAAAAATGTGTCAAATAATGTTGAAATGGAGTTGTTTAGTTGCATCCATCCACATAGAATATATCAGCTACCAAACAATCTTAATGATGATGGTAATCAATAACAGTTATAAGCAATCATATAAGGAGTAGTGTCATTCAAAGTTACCTTCTGGAAACTGGTGCCTTTGCAACAGTTTGGGCCTTGACATCCAATTCTTGTTCTTGATCGGTGTCAAAGACCTCTTGAATATCTTCTGACTCAGAATCTCCATCCCCATTCACAATGCCAACAGTTCTATGCTCTTGCAGGTCACTTTCATTATCATTTCCTATATACCAACATAATAAAGCAACTTATATTAGCACGATGCAACATAAAAATCCTTGAGCAATACACACTCTGGGTGAGTACAACATTTTCATACAATATATGAGGTCAAAGGTAGATGAAAAGAAACTGCTGTGAGAATGCATAGCATGGTACCAAATTATATCACATGAAGAAGCCATGAACCAGCAACCGATCATTATATTTTGGACCTCTAGTGGGATGTATAATGAGAGAATAAGTTATCCTCCTCGGGGAAACATAAAATCACAATGAAAAACTGGTCCATCCAATTGAATGAGCTAATGAAACTCATGTACAAGAACTAAAAGCCAAACATAATTAAATAGCCACACAGAATGAGAGAGAAATATCTATGATAACCAGTTGTTGAGAAATTTTGACCATTAAAACTCCTAGCATTCTTTTCTGATGATGAGCACATTGATAGTAGATGAAAATATCCACTGGAAGGCTGTAAGTTGATGCTGCTGTGAATATGGTCCTATTGTTCAAGACTTGCTTAAAACAATTTGACTGGTCCATCTAGACAAGTGATTCATACAAGACCTCAGCAATCTCATGTTACAACTTTATTAATGAAATACGCCGCCAATTCTTTGCATAATGAAAGAAGAAAATTGCACCGATAAGGTTCCTATTTGTTATCTTTATTTTATTCTCAAATAACTTGTTAGTTCTTTTTAAGGAGCTGTCCCATGCAAATTGAAAATGAAACTGATTTTTTTCAAAATATTTAATTTAAAAATCCATGTGATCAATTGTATTTTATTACCATAAAATAGTTTGCATAAATATAGCCCAATTTAAACACGCAAGATCCTTAAAAGTGTTTTTATATTATGAAAGAGTATTTTTTATTCCAAGTATTTCATATGACGAAACCTAACCAATTGTATCATATTCCAAGATAACCAGCCTCTATGTTTTTGTTTTCAATCTGCATATCATGGAAAAGGTGTCAGGTGCCTTCAAACTCACCTCCCTTTTTGGTAATGAAAAAGGTATTAAGTTACCCATCCCCATCCTAGTCTTGTTAACCAAACACCTTTTATAAATGGGAACAAAGGCTTCATTCTCACTCCTAGAAACCAAACAGGGCTTTATGATATTTTTAGGAGCAGCCTTCAGCATGAAAGAAAGTATTGATTAAATCTTAGCAATTCTTCACACAACCAGGAACACTGGTAGCTGTTAATTGTTTAGAATTGCTCCTAGTAGTGATAAAATGGGAGAACGTGCATGAAAATAACTAGAAAGTGATGGCTGGCTATGAAAGATGTCCCATTTCAGCCTCCATCCAAGTTTAAAAGTCAGAAATAATAATGATTAGGGGCATCCCCTCTCATCAACATTCTAAAACAAAAAGAATGCTAACAGTGACTAAAAAAATAGCATTAAATTACTGATATTACTGTTAGCAACATCCTTTAAATAACCAATGAAAACTTTTTATTTTCCCTGCATGATTTTCAGGAAAACTATAATATAGTACCTTCTTCAACAGAATCTTCATCAAACATGCTGGGAGATTGGGAGTTGCCAGCAACATCTTCTCCCAAATCACTTTTAGCTATTTTTCTTGGTCTATGATCAAAGCAATATATTGTGAAGTATTAGTCATGAATGCCTCATATCAGATCACCACAATTCTACACTTTAGAAGAAGAGGGAATTATCAACAGCCAACTAATACGTGGACCATAAAGGAAATATAATTGACAAAAAACAGACCACGCAAGCTTCAAAAATCTGACTACAAAGATAGCAATAGCCACCCACCTATTTATCGTATTAACTACCCATACACAACACAGCAGATTTGGTTCAATCATTTACCAAAGATAAAACTTACTATATGCCACTTGATTCTATCAAACCACAGATAAAACAATGGAACTTAGATCCGTTTCTGTTTTCTTTCTGTTTCCACAAAATGGGTAGCCACCAGCTTGCTTAAATCCTAGCCAATGATTTCACCAAAAAAACCCAAGTTCTACAAGGATCTCCCGACTTGATAACATGAAAAGCTAACTAATCAAAATTAACGTCAAACATTCTTGAGGTGAATACTAGAATAGCAGCATCAGAAAAATGTAGTCACTGAATAATCAATATCCATCCCCAATCCTATCTAAGGAAACCCGATATAAAATCTATAGTCACATAACCTTATCCCTTTACTACAAACCTCTTATACTAATTTTATAGCTAAGCCACGACATAGCACACAGAGGCCAAACTTCAAATCCACTTTGAATGGTCTAATGCAGTTTGAATCTTAGTGGCTAGCATAAATTGAAACAAATAAAATGATTACCTTTTCTTCTGTTTCTGTCTCCCATCAGCCAAAGATTTGTTTGGGTTTTTATGCCTCTTCAATCCTGTTTAATAAAAGTTACTAATCAACCAATTCAGGTTGCAGTGTAATGAGCAAGGTTGAAGCAAATGAAAAACCAATTTAATAGTTGGATTGCCACACAGCATTCAAATTTTTTTTAAGAAGGTAAACAAAAAAAATAATATGACGCTACTCACTGAGACATGGCGCTGGCATCTTTCAATGAATAGCTTAATTTCTGCGCGTAATTGAATCTCTGTAACACTCTTTCTTTGATTCCTTCTGGGGGGAAAAATGAAAAACAGAGAAAGAAATCACGAATATTTGCATAATTTCACAATATATTTGCAGCATATATGCATAATAAATTCATAATATATTTGCAGCATATATGCATAATAAATTTACACTATATTTGCAGTATGGTCTAGTTTGACAATTTACTCTTAATATATGTCACTTGAAAGAGGGAACCTAGTGCATTATTTAATTTCCCAACAGATTTCTTGTCTAGTTTTCATGTTTTTTTTTCATGTTAGTATTAGATGCTATATTTGAGCCTGATATTAGGGGGTTCTTTCTCATTTGCAAAACCAGCACTGAAAGGAATCAGTTTAGCAGCGTTAGCTTGCGTATTTCATTTCTACTCTAAGCACAGTATTTTTTTGTGGAATTTCCTGCTAGATCATTGCCCTTCTTCAGTTTTTTTTTCTCTAGTTTAGATTCTATGTTTTTATACTGATTTTTCAGCTAGTATTCCTAATTTCCTATCCACAGTTTCACGATGACAGAGCAGAAAGACAGCAACATTTTTAAATTCGATGGAAAATTCTCAGCATTATAAACCAGTGATTAATTACCAACAAGGCAGCAACATCAATCTCTAAAACCAACGGCATGATATCATAATCTCAAATACCAGCAACATCAATTAATTACTACTTAAATACATCAAAATATAATCATATTATTCATAATCTCAGTGCATATCAAGAGGTAGCAGTAGGGCTTCATCAAATAGCATGTCCAATGGCTCTGATTTATCAAATCCACAGGACTATGAGTACTATTCTACGACAGATGATGTATCAAATATAACAAGAAATAAAACAAAGGTTCAATTTACTTACCTTTTGTAAACTGCAACCGTGTCGGATGGGGATGATGATAAAAAGAAACTATCGAACTGGGGGCAACAATGTGATCAGATTGCAGAGGGAGAGAGGGTGATGGTTGGTTGGCTGGTTGCAGTCTTGCAGAGGGAGGGGTAGGCCGAGAGGCGAGAGGGAGGGAGATTTAAGTTTCAGAGGGAGGCGAGAGGCTGGGGACGATCTAGGGTTTGTTAGTTGCAGAGAAGGAGGCGACAGGCAAGAACCGGAGAGGGACTGAGAGAGGCGGGAGGCAATTGGTGAATAAATGGGGACGGACGAATTAGGTGTTTTGAAACTTTTTATTTATAGTAAATTTTGAAACCGAACCGGTTCGGGTCAAGCGGTTCTGTGTGTACAAAACCTATTCCAAACCGGACATTTTTCTAAATTTTATAATCGGTTTAATCGGGTTTTTTTATCGGTTTGGTTTTTTTGGGTTTTTTTCAGTTTTCTCGGTTTAATCGGTTGTTCGGTTTTTTTGCTCATCCCTGTTAAAAGTGTTTTTAAAACAATAAAAAAAATTATTTTAAATTAATTTTTTTTATATTTTTATATTATTTTAATATATTTCATAATAAAAAATACTTCAAAAACTTACATTAGTATTTTTGTATTTTCATGCATAGTATAATTACTAAATTACTCTTGAAAAAAAAGAAAAAAAACATTTTGATTTGGTTGGGGGGTTTCGACTTTTTGTGCAATTTAATTACTTAAATGCCCCTGTAAAATAATCTTCTTAGATTTGGATATAAGGGCGCTTTGGTTATTTTCCTTGTGGTTTTTTTTTATCATTATCATGTGAGGTTAAAAGTAGTTGGGCCTTTTAATATGTATAGAATATTATTTAAATAGAAATATAGTTGGTATTTATATAGAAATATCGTTGGTATTTGTTTTCGCCTTCATTATAATGGTGGGGTGGGGTGCGTGCTATCGAAAGATCAGCTGTTGAATTCCGGTCTCATGTTTTCTCTCTCCCACATTTAGTATCTTTCTTGAAGAAAACATGTTTGGCAATTGCAAAAAAAAAAAAAAAACAAGTTTGGCTATTTTCTTGTTGAATCAAATTAAGTTCTTGTTTTCTTTGTTGTGGTGTGTTTGTTATTGAATTTTTCATTAAATTAATTATTTTTCAATTTTATCCTTTGGCATCTGATTTCCATGAGTTATGGTCCTTTTTTACATTGGAAGAACACACACACACCACTAAGAAGATTATACCAAACCACCTAGAAAATTGTTAGAGATTAGCCATGGAACATCAAAAACTTTAACACCACTAAGCTTTTTTATTATTATTATTATTATGGTCAATTAGGGTACTTTAGTTCGATTTATGGTTGAACCAAAGAATTTGGGGCAACCTAATCGAGTAAATTTGGATTCTCTCTAAATTTCAAAATAAAAATGACAAGGAAACATGACTCCAAACCCAGTTGTGCTTGTACATCTTTTAAGAGGAGTATATAAAAAATATTTTTAACATTATTACATCAAAATAATATAAAAACACTAAGCAATATATTTCCAAGTAAAAAAAAAATCTTTTTTTTTTTATTAAACATGATTTCTAACGCAAAAACAAACTCAAACAATTGAAGGATTACAGCTAGCAGCCAAAACCCATGAAACCAATCTTGTAAAACATGTTAAATGAACGCATTTAAGATCATCTTAATTAAGTGGGAACCCTTTTGGAAGATGGTTTTTCCTATTGACATGCATGTCTTAATTCATACCTTACCAAACAAACCCATCAACCAAACAAACCCATCAAACGATTTTACAGAATTAACTATCAGGAAGCTTTCATTCCCTTTGAATCTGTTGCATTCTAAACTGTTGCTCCTTTAGTCTGTGTTCTAATAGTTGAGCTACACAACATATATACAAACCATTCTGTGGCACACACGCATATTTACCGACTTTACGATTCCAATCTGGTAACTGATGGTGGAAGCTGTCTGGGGCAGCCATGTATTAACACGATCAAGACAAAGGATGCTTGCATGATTGGTTGTTTTTCCTGCACATGCTCTAATAATGGGTTCAGCTGCGATTCACATGTTGCAGTGGCGTTAGCAATTGACAGTCCACACCAGTGGGTCTGCATCATGATCATGATGTTTGATTCTCTGCACAGAGTTGAAGTTTAGAAGACATAGTGACAACGAAACCTCGATCCGAAACTAGTTGAGAATTGGTTACACAGCAGCAAATTTCAAATCATCAAAGAGCACTAGTAATTTTCTAGTTCCATTTACCAATGGATCAGGAGCATCAATAGCAGGTATCCATGATTAAAAGAAAAAAAGAAAAAAAAAAGAGTTCAAACCAGACATGAAAATCATCACAATAATTTTTCAAAACCAATCCTATACAATCCAGTCATGAAAAAAAACCTAACCCTCTCTCAACCTGGATGGTACCTCAACTGAAAGGGTGTATGTATTAATTAATGCTTCCTCTCACAGACCAGGTAAATAGAACATGAGGTGCATACAAAGTTAAAATTTTGTGTTCATCCAAGCTTGATATTGTAATTCTCATAAAGCAAAGATGAAGATATAAGATACAAGGGGAAGTTCAAGTTGAGATTCCCCCACTTTAGTCATTCCAGGAAATGAATTCCCAGGATGGCTTTGAACAGTTTTGAAATAGAAAGATTAGTAGGTAATAATAGCTACGCACCAAACTTCATTTCACGAATGATGTGATTTTCCAGCACAGGTACATAAGAATTCAAATATCATATTTGTTACTTTTTATGGAATTAGAAGTTCCTCAATTTGCTACTAAGTTACCGCTTTACTGTCTCCAGACACCTAAGCAGCTGTCTTCAAAAAATATCAAGCAATCAAATGAAACCTTCGGTCAAGCAACTCTAAGGCCTAAGGGGTCCTCATGACATCCAATTTCCAATATACAGTGAAACAATTTTCAATTTCAAATATATGCAGAATTAGCGAAATTGAAAAGCATTACCTTCCCCATATTGCTGTTCAAACCTAGCAACAATGTGCTTCCCATACGTATATTTCTTCAGGGCATTCACATGTGTTCTTATACGATTAAGCAACATTGCCCGCTGAATATCAGTACAAGTGTCAAGAATCTTTTGGACCACGTAATTTGCGTATTGGTCCTTCATCATTGTCTAAAATATAGCAACAAAGAAAAAAAATTAATTAAGAGAATAATACAGGCTCAACATCATAAAGTTGCAAAGTTTGTCTGATCTAAAAATAAAATGAATCATTTGGAATCCTTTCAAAAATTAAGCAAAACAATACAATCCCATATAGAAATGCAAATTTCAACCCTCAAATTGAAATTGCACAGGAAATTGAAGATACTGGCAAGCATGCAAGGGCAGCATTATAATAATAAAATCGCCCACATGCCAAGTAATCTCAATATGGAGAGAAGCCCTATAAGAATTGGTGAAATTCCAGGAAAACGTTTTTGGAAAATTAATGTGTAAACTGGAGAGAGAGAAAAGAGTAGATGAAAACATATATGATAGCAATGACTAATCAATGGTGAATAGAGTAAAATCATAGACTCTGGCACACTAATTAAATGACATGTTGGTGCTGACAGTTGAGTTGATTCTCATATTAGACACGAGAAATAAGATGTGAGTTTACTTTACAGTTGATAATAGAACACTGTCGTATATCAGGCAAAAAAAATGAACAGAGAAATCCTAAAATATGCTAAGATTTTCCTCCTTGGTAGCCTTAAAAGTATGAAGGGAAATGACACAGTATAATAGTCTTTCTAGAACTTCATCTTTTAGGATTCAAAGCTTGATATCATAATCATCATCACAAGGGAGTTGTGAAACTCACACTGATACCCCAGCATAAAAAAACAAAAATATCTCTTGGGCATTATAAAGCATGATTTAAATAAAGTTTGAAATAATAGAGAGAAACTATGTTTGTTTATCAGCTTCAAGTCTAGAAACAGCATTTTGCTTTCCACTGTCAATTTAGAACTGCTGGCGGAGGTAATAACATTGCTTCCCCTTTGATGTATGTCAGGCACATAAGAGGTCCACTTGTTTACAATATATATATATATATAAAACAACAGACACGTGAACATGCACCAGACATCAGATTTAGAAGTTGAAAATAGTGAATATTGGCAACTTGTGGTGGTGGTAAAAGGCAGCTGCTAATGTGCATTCTGTCAATGAGTTTTCACAAATTCTAGTTTCGTAATTATTCACAGAGCAACTAAGTAAGCTACCAGTTAGAAAGTTGGATGTGCTTGAAGATTTCAATCCAAATTAAAAAAAAAAGCTTTATTAGACTCACCAATAGATTATCGTTTCCTTCATTCTGCCCAAGAATCTCCTGAATTATTATTTCCCGCTCATTGGCACCACCATATTCCAAACATTTCTCTACAACATTGGACCCAAACTTATGCTGGCTTAGTAGAACAACATGCCCTGACAATTTGCTAATAATCTGGCATCTTTCACGAGGTTTTCCCCTCTCCAATACATGCTGTTAAGAATACAAGCATCATCATTTATACAACAATTGAAACAAGGAATTCAAATCCTACAAGGTAGAAACCCATTGGATAACTTGGCATCTTTCATGGAATTCATTGTAAATTCACATCACCATTAAGCAATGGATACATGGAAATCACATAGATACAGAATAGGAGGAAGTTTTAAGCTGAATTCTGTCTATCAAATGGATAATTGCATCCAAGTCAGAGTGCTTCATAGAATTCCTATCTTTCAATAAAGCTAAATCCTATTCTTAGCACTCTGACTTGGATGCAGATCTATCTTTCAGGGAATGAGATCTATCGTTCAAAGATTGAGCGTTGGGAGTTCATATTATGAGCAAGCATGCACCAGCATGAATGCACAATATGATAATCATCGCCAGATCAAATATCAGACCATCTCACCTTATACCAAATCAAGTCATCCTAAGCATAAAGAACATTAACAGGAAGAATTGATTGTTTGCTACAAATTTCAAGGTAATACAGCACAATAGAAACACTAACCTGGGTCACATAATTTCCATACTGGTCCTGAGCAAGAATGAAGACAGACTCCAAGATCTCATCCACTATGAACTTACATTGCAGCTCATATGCACAATGCTCTAGAACTCTCTGCAATAAACGAAATGTATCAATGTTTCATGACAATGTTCCTGCAAAACACCAAAGATTGATAGGAAAAGGAAAGCACGAGAGCTTCCAACACACTAGTCGAGCCTAACATACCTGTATGACACGACAACCATAAGGATGCATGGAAAGTGTTGCAACTTCACCACAGAAGGCTGAGAATATGAAATTAATTTTTTCTGCTGGAACACTCTCAATGCACTTCTGTATGACATGATTCCCATTCTGATCGCGTACACATTTCATAACATGCCCATCCAATTCACGGATAAGGTGTGCTTTTTGATCAAGCTCGATCACATCGAGTGCCTAAGAAGCATCATAGGATCAAAATCAATGTCAATTCCAATACAACAAGGAGAAATTTATTTTCAGCATAGGTAGCAATTCATTACATATCTAACATCCAATCTCCGAAATACACCAAATATAGAACAAAAAACAGACAATATCCATCATTCAAATAAACCTCCACAACATCCATTTGACTATATGTTATCAATATTTACTTTTCAGCACAATGACCGCACATCAAATCCTTACAGCTACAGTCATTGCAAAATTGGGTTTTTAGGTTGGTTGTTGGTTCCGGTAGGATATCCATTTATTTAGTCAGACACTCAGATTGATCCACAATTCTAAGAATTCCACCAATACTTTGCATTTGAAGGCAAGGCCTAGAACTGCGGGATGATCATTTTTAGGCCCGCAGACAGTTGGAATCTCACAGGCCATTGGCAAGGCACTGGATTAAATAAGATCTAATAGTCTGTAAGCTCACAAAATTATAAAAAATGAATTGAGAAGCTGTTTGTTTAAAATAAAATTATTTCTCAGATGGTTATTTAATTTATCAGATGGCCAGTCTTTCAAATATCTTGCAATGAGTAGCGGAGGTTATGCAAAAATACCCTCTTGATTCCTACAGGCACAAAAAAAAAAATACTTAAGCTAGATTTGATGTGGGATTGATACTGAAGCGGTACCCAATACCAATAAGAAACTCGGTGTTCCTGTTCATATTCAGTACTGATACCCTGTTTACAAATGTCTACACAATCATGCCCACCAAATAATGTTGGCAGCCTGGCACTAGGTCTTTAAGATCCTATGACCAATGGGGATTCTTGTTGGCTGATGAAAATGGAATGTGGTCTTTATAGAGATATAACCCAATCTAACTAAATGCCACTCCAAATCACATAATCCCATGGTACTGAACTCAAAGAGAGGGTGGGCACCCCTATCTCAGGAAACTTCCAGGAGGCTAAGGACAGACTTCTGTAGGCTACCTATAGCAAGGATGAAGAGAAATGGAGGAAAACATGCTCTCCTTTAAGTTAAAAAACAAAACTAATGTGATTAAAAACAAATGCCGAAGTATAAGTTGGTGTCTCAAATAGGAAGACATTCAATTTTGGTGCAAATACAAATCTGTCAATCATGCTGATCTAGCTGTTAATTGAATACAAAATCATCCACCTAAACACAACAGTTAAACCAAGCTTAACCAAAGTATTGCAGAATTTTAGGATGATTTATTTAACTACTAATCATAGTTGCCATGCAAGTTAACTCATATAACTATATTGAGCATATCAGCATACAACAAAATGGCTTGAGTTTCAATGAAGATACCGTATCAATCCATCCTTGACAATTTAACCAAATTCCAGAACATCTCATTATCTGCAGCTTTTTTCTCTTGAAACCACTTGGATGACAATTATTACCATTGCAATATCTACAGAAGAACTTTAAAAAAAAAAATTCGAGCATGTACCTAAATAATTTAATAGTCCATTCAGGATTGAAATTTTCCTTCCCTTTACCTTTTTTTTTTTTTTCTTTCACACAGTCAATGGCACAATAGGAGGAACATCAAGTAAGCA
Source organism: Salix exigua (assembly GCA_032356905.1). Classification (NCBI taxonomy): domain Eukaryota; kingdom Viridiplantae; phylum Streptophyta; class Magnoliopsida; order Malpighiales; family Salicaceae; genus Salix; species Salix exigua. The sequence continues at coordinate 551,185 of CM063590.1, read as the reverse complement.
ACGGAAATAATAGGTTTAGATCAAAAGCATGCGACTATGGAAATACTGGGTGTAGATCAAAAGCTTTCCAGAAGTTGCTCTGTGCAAGGCATTCTTACACTTAGGGAGAGATGGGGGGGGGGGGTCCGGTGAAAAAAAAAACCTGGTAACAACGTTTAAAGTCAGAAATCCCAAGTAATTAGGGTTGTTAAGCAAGTTTCAGCTTAGCCAATATGTGCTAGCGACATTAACTTGAAAGCAAAACCATAAGAAACTTCAACAGTTTCAAGCATATACCATTAATCAAAAAACAGCTTAGACATTGACTGGATACATTCTCATGCCTGTGAAAACAACCAGATACATACTGGAATTTGCAGGTAATCTACATCAGATGGCAATAGACATAACCAAAAATTTGCAGGACAAAAGACTACCAACAATTTGACAAGTAAGCAAGAATTGCATGCTTACAAAAACTAATAATTAGTGAAGTAGAGGTAACCGTAGGTGCATCTAGGAAACGGGGCTTTAGCTAGAGCATGAAAAAGGTTTTCTCCCTGTACAAGAATCTAGTGCCACTTGAGTATACAAAAGTCAGCAGAAAACAGTGAAACATGCTAGAAATATTGCCACGATTTGCATATAGAATGATTATGCATTTGTTTTCTTTGTATGCAAGCAGTAAACCATGGGCACAAAATAAGATAATACATGATTGTGAGGAATGCATGATAGCAATGTCCCACAAGAATCACAATCATATACCTTTTGGATTACCCGACAGCCATACATTTGCAAACTTAGATGCAAAATTTGACCAGTGAGCTGATTAGCGAGTTCCTTCCTCTGCTCCATGCTTCCATACTCAAAAACCTGAAAGTAAACAAAAGGGAAAAGACACTAAGACAATCAACATAGCCAGCAAGTGGTGGCCATGACACCATAAAATTGCATATTTTAGTACTCACTTTCTGAATAACATAATTGCCAAAAACATCAGTCATTAATTTGGAAGCATGTGGAAGAACTTCTTTAAATAATGATGCCTTCTCTTCAGCACTGCAATTCTCCAGCTTCTGCTGAATAAATCGGCTACCATGTTGATCAGCACTGAAGTTTAAAAAGTCCTCATCATTCAACTTTTCAGCATATAAAGAAAAGAAAGAAAAAAGAAAGAAAGCAAACTCAGTAAGGACTTGCCTAAATTCGACAATATGTCCTGCAATATCAGACAACTCAAATCTGCGGCCTTTGCCAGATTTCAACTCCTCGAGAAAATTATGTATTTTAGGGTCATTAAGACTCTCTGATCCTCTTTGACCTTGCCATCCAGAATATGCAGATGCATATCTACCACTTCCTGGTGGGAACCTTATTTCATTTCTACCTCCAGAGAAACCAGTGCCTCCCACTGGGGATCCTGGCAAAACAGGGCTTGCAAGCGGTGATGAGGGGTACTGCAATATACCCATGTTTGGTGAGTTTCCAAGATAAGGAAGATTCATCACCCGCCCTCTACCTCGATTAAGATCACTCACTCCACCTCTTTGGTGGTGTAGCAGTTTCTGGTCCTCCAAACCAGCAACCTCAGATCCTTTCTTTGATGCAGGAGCATTGTTTTGTCTCCCAATAGCACCACCTCCAAATGTCAATGGATCAAATTGACCAGACATATTATATGCTAGTCCATAAGGCTGTTGATAGTACTGCATATAAAGAGGATCAATGAATGAAGGCTGAACTACATATCCAAGCTGCCCATAGAACTTGTTATAATGTTGCACATCAGCTCCATGAGCAAGACCTCCTTCACTTGAAGACTCAGACATTCCAGCATTAAAGTTTGGACTCACAGGGCCATCAAAAACCATTGGAACCGTACCTTGAGGGGGATATCCTGCAACATACGGGGGAATTACAGCTGAATTCAGAGCATATCCCCCTATACCATATTGGGGAGCACATAATCCTGGAGCCTGAAGATTTGGGTAAAATGGATTTGGTGAAGTCATGTAGCCAGTTGTCCCATAAAGAGGTGGTGTGAACCCAGGCGACTGCAATACCGGCTGCACCTCTGCTGAGAACTTTGATGGGCCATGGAGAAGTTGATCCATACTGATGTGTGCAGAATTTACTCCTTGAGAACCCATTTGAGACCTGGCATTTTGAACTTGAAACACATTGCTTGGCTGTTGGACTTGGTGTTGCTGCACACGGCTCTGGTAGCTGTGTTGCCACTGCTCTTGATATAGTTGCTCCTTGGGATTCTGAGGGCTAGATATATTAAGGTCCTTCATTCTAGATTCAATAACTCCAATGTCTGCCCTATTTAAAAATCCTTTGCTAAGAGGTGGTTTGGGTTGTGTGGTTCCTGTGCAAATAAGAGACAATGAGCTTGTAACAGGAGCAATTGTGGGATCAACATTCAATGATAGCCTAAAAATTTTTATACCTAGAATTGATGGGATGCTATTGGATGTGCTAGCGGTGGAATCATGCAAAGAACCGGCAATAACATCTTGCTCAGCTGCTTCATCTGTTGTTCCAGGGCTTAAGGAGCGAGACTGGTTATATACAGGAGATGGGGTACGGGGGAAATCCTCCTGCATATGTGAATCAATTATTAACACTTGTATAATAAAGTAATTCAAGATGAACTAAGGTATAATAATCAGTCTCTTTTTTTTTTATGCTGATGTTAAAACCAATAAGCAGCATGCTGCTCATAGGAATTACATTAAATAATGGATTTTTTTTTATACTACTTCAACCTTTTAGAATTAGGACTGCTATTTTTGTCGCTGTTTTGATGTTATTGGTGAAGTTTTACAGCTAATATTGCAGGCCAAAACAACTCTGAACTACACATGGTTAATTTTATCATAGAAAAGGAGGCTAAAATTAGAAGTTACAATGAAATCAATATATACATGAAATATATTCACGCAAGAACGGTGCATAATAGTGAAGAACGTGTTCAACATGGTCCAGCACGGACATAATCCAAGAAGAAGATCAAAGCTAGAAGTAATGACACCATTCTGTAAGTTCTGGAATTTACATGCTAAAACTAACTCTCCCATTTGCATTGGAGTAATGAGGCAAACAAAAATTAAGGGGAGCTATTTTAATGCAGGGAGATTACATCTAAACCCAACAGGACAGTAAATTATATAATGAGGTATACAAGCACAGTATTTAATAGTCAAATCAATGAACAAATTTCTATGAATGGAAATAGCTACCTGAATTAAATCAACCAGGCGTTTGGATTGCCCTGCCAATGGAGCAGCATCAACTCCTGACCAAAACCCATTTGTCGTGTTGGCTAAACTGTCTGAGGGCTTGCTGGGTGAGTGGTCATCCTCTGACTCTTCCTTGTGTGTGGAAAGTACTCCTTGCGAAAAATGCAAGGAGATTTTACTGCTGTCATCTATTGGAGCCGATCCCCAATCATTGCCAAACTTAACACCATGGCGTCCCGGATGCTGATCATCCCTTGGGATGGGTGGTGTAGGAAGCCTGGGGTTTGGGCTGGCACTGGTACCGTAATAAGATAAATATGACTGCTTCTCTGAGTCAAATCCTAGAAGAACATTGTTTGAACTCACCAGCCTAGGGTTAAGGCTGGAATTTTGCTGAGAAATGAGGTTGTTTATTGCAAAAAAGGAGCCTTCCATGCTTGGGGGTGCACTTCCACTTCGATCAGGGACTACATCTCTCCCACTGCCACGAAATCTTTGACCGTTTCTAAGATATCCCAAATCCTCCACTGCCATATTAGGAGTTGATGGAACAAAAGTTGCTGACTCCTTGTGGGAGGACATCCTAAGTGGACTCTCTGTGGCCATATTGTTAAAATATTATTATTATTATTATGGTGTTCCTTCCTAATCAAGGAGTGACAAGATATCCCACATAGTCCCCTGGAAGATGCATCGATTTACCATGGTCATGAGTAGTAAGAACTTGGCAATCTGGAGACTCATAAATGCTATTTTATAAGGAAAAATGAAGAATTGCATGAAACAATGCGTCCAATCTTTGAAAGTAAAGCACGTGCAACTATGACTAAGACCATGACAGAACGGAAACTCATTTGGATATTGAATCAAGAATTCCCATCAAATCACCATGACAACCATACTGAATTTGACTAATGATCAATCAAGATGACTAATTTCACCATGCATGTGGCTACAATAAAACACGGTGAAAAAAACAGCCAAGGAATCAGCAGCATTGAGACCCTCTATTTGGTTCTAAAACGAAAGCCAAACAAACAAGATAAGAGAAAACATCAAAACAGCAGAACCAAAATCCGCCCATCAAAGAGTTGATACATGACTCCATTGAACTCCTTTTCTCCGTGTACTTTAACATGCTTGGGTAATTTTGAGCACATTTAAATCTTAACGGGGTTGTATTAATTACCGATCATGTTTTCATAACCTTCCAGCTCAGCAAAACGTGAACTGCAGACTAGCTTAAACTGCCATATCTACCAGTTTAAACGCAAAAAAAAACGAGGTCAAACAACAACGAGGCATAAGAGCAACTACTTTACAAAGTAGAGAAGACAGATTTATTCGTCATAACCCTAAATGAAACAGCAGAGATACTCTTACCTGGCAAGGAAAGATTCATTCTTTAAAACCCTAGGACTGGAACAGATTCTTTCCTTTTCCTTCTAGAGAGGGAAGGGGAGAGTTTTTGGGTTTTCGCAGAGAGACTGGCTCTCGAGTGAAAAAAATGGCTTTAGCTGAGGAGAATTTTTTTTAAAAGAAGAGAGGAAAAGAATAATAAAAAACAGAGAGACTGTGATATGATGAGGTTTGGCAAGTGTCAATGTTTGCTTCTAACTATTTTTGTAAGTATCCGTTTTTCATTGCGATCCCACCGGTTTTTGATTGAAATTTAAATTATTATTTTTAATTTAAATGAATATATTTTTGTGTGTTTTAGATCTCTTTGATGTACTGATTTCAAAAATAATTTTTATAAAATAAAAAAAACATTATTTTGATGTATTTCAGCACGATAATCACTTTGAAAAGTTATCACAACCACACTCCCAAACAGATCCTAAGAGCTTGATTGTTTAAAAATAATAATTTAATTTTAATTTTTTCATAGTAAAAACTATTATTTTAATATATTTTCAAATAAAAAATACTTTAAAAAATAATTTTTATTCCTATATTAAATAGACTAAAACTATCGCTATGATATCCTGTTTTATTTTTGTTTTGTCTTGGAATATATTAAAGTTATAATTTTTATACTATTAAATTAAATCAGAACTATTTAAGAATATAAAAAATAAACATTTGCTAACTATAAAAAACAAACAAAGTTGTAGCTAAGGCCCAGATAGCAAAATAACTATTTTATTTTTGTTTTTTATAATGAAAATAATTGGATAAAAAATAAAAATAAAATAAAACTCTCGGTCCATTCGATTATCTAAATTGACAAATATGTCAATACTAAAACTAGAAAAAAAATAAAAAAACTCGATCTAAATTAAGAGGGTGTTTGAGAGTGTTGCTTTTGAAAATGCTTATCTTTTACAAATACATTAAAATGATATTTTTTTTATTTTTTAAAAATTATTTTTAACATCTATATATCAAAATAATATAAAAATATCAAAAATATTTTATTTAAAAAAATTTCAAAATTAGGCTTTGGAAACGGGTTAGTAATTATTAAAGTTCACATAAAAAAAGAAAAGGAAAAGTAATTATGCTTGTGATTGATGTGCATGTACTTTTTAAAATATTATTTTGCTTTAAAATGTTTTTTTATATTTTTTTTTTAATTTTACCATTAGCATGTTAAAATTATATAAAAAATTATTTTTTACATTAAATAACTAAAAACATTTCCAAGTACAGTTGAGGTTTTTGCTAAAATCGGTGTAAAGACAAAGCAAGGAAAAGACAAGAAGTGGAAAAGGAATACGGTACGAGGGGTGTACACGATAAAGGCGAAGACATATGACACGTGTGTGACACAGCAGTGAGTCTGTGACCTTGTCAAATCCCCGATTCTCTGAGTTAATTATGTTGTCCAAAATCTCGGTCCGTTTCATAAATTTTGTTACTGTATGTTTTGTTTTGGTCAAATAATATTTTTTAAAATAATAAATAATTTTATAATATTAATTATATTATTTAATCAAACTATTAAATTGAGATAAAATTTTACGCGGAGTTTTTTGATATATTTATATATATTATATTAAAATTTAAGAACAATCATAAAATATAATAACCTTTCAATATCGATGATGACATCTTTGTAATATTATAGAAATTCATAATTTTTTTCAGAAAAATTATTTTACTGTCTTTTTTAGATTTTTTTTTCAATTTTATCATTCAACAACGAGTTTTATTACGAATTGAACTTTATAATTTGATTTGTTTTATTTAAGGTTATCACGGTGTTATAATACAAATCACACATTTGAAAAGTTAACGTAAGTTAACCCATTCAATATATCTTTTTTTTTAAGATGTCAATTTGTTGTTACACTATAAAACATCAAAAATAACTCTTTGAGAGTGTGATTGTGATTATTATTTAAAATATTTTCTTTTCAAAAATATATTAAAATAATATTTATTTTTTTAATTTTTTAGAAATTATTTTTATTACAGTAAATGAAAATAATTTTAAAAAATATTTTTTTAATTTAAAATAAAAAATAAGAATCCTTAAAAAAAAACACCGAATATCTGGCACCGCCATTAGAGGAGTAGTTCCATAAACAGTTAATTTTAACTCACAACAAGCGATACGGATCAGCCACCAATTTTTTTTTCTCTAAATAAAACGAAAAAATGGCACCAGCAAGCAAAGAGCCGTGCAAGAAAGAAGCTTGCGATATTCAAGCTTGTCTCTCCAAAAACAACTTCCTCCCACAGAAGTAAGCAACTGATCATCTTTCCTTGTTTCTAATGTCTGAAATTCGTAAACTTGGCTTGTTGTCTCCAAAAATCTGATATAATTCATGGGTTTTGAATCCCTTGAGGTTTCCTGTTTATGGGGTTTTGTCATCTTAGCAATTTTTTATGATATTTACTTGAAGCTAAAATCTCCCATCTTTCCACTTTCTTTTTGATATTAATAAGAAAAGAAGATGAACTGATAAGAGGGTGTTGAAACCTGATTTGTGATGGAGCGCAAGCAAATCTTCCTTGACCGAAATGCAAAACAGTTTTCTCTGGGAAAGAAACTTGAAGCATTGTTAGGTTTGGTGATCACTCATAGCTAGAAACTATTTTAGAGTTCTGCTGTTTTGTATCTTTCTTGATTTTTTTTAATGTTGAGATTTTAATAACCCATTTTTAATTTAGTCCGACAAATGAGAAGCATGTTTCTTGATTTCACCAGCTTATGTCCTATTTCCTGACTCTGCTGTGCTGTTTTAGTCGATGTTCTAGCTACTACCGGGCGACCTTTTTCCTTGGTTTCGAGTCTTAACTTCCAATGCCTCCAACTCTTGATATGTGATTGAGCAGGTGTGGTGCTCAAGTTCCAGTTTGAGTCTTTTCAATGAAGCCCTCTACAGCTTATGCTCCTCCTGGACTGTTAAAAGTCATGGTTTTTAGTGTCTGTCATCATTGGAGTTTTCAGATTCTCCGATGCTTTCTTGAATATGTTGCCTCTTAAAAACCTGAGAGCATGCAATGTATGTTTCATATTGCCGGCAAAAAATGTCTATATTTTTGTGCTCCATCCATAAATGTTTGCCAAAAAATCTCTGCTCTGCGATGATGGCCTGATTGATGTGTTGGTCTTAAATTCTATCTAGCTGGTGTAGCTTGTGGAAGTGACTGGATTTGAAACCTTCAACAACACCTTCTTTCTAGATGAAGTTGCTTTGTCATGAAGGAAGGTTCTGTTTGGTAGTCGAATGATTATTTGATGAAGGAAGTTGGAATAGCAGGTACAGCTGTTTTGGAGCGAGGTCAAAACCTGTTTGTTTCTCTAATTGATTTTAGTAACTGTGTGATTGGTCAAACTGGTTGGGGGAGTTGGTTGAAATCATGATTGAATCCTTATCTACATGTGAAATGCCTCAATGCTTCTGCTGATATGCCTCTTGAGCGATCTCATTAGCCATAATTATCATCCCGATTCTTTCTCAGTCATTTTGCCCAGTGGTAATCCGGTTTTCAGATGGCCGGCGACCCTCCAGCTTAGTTGTTGCTGGCATTACTCTATATATCAGGACGAGGAAGTGATTGCTGGTGCTGATTAGTAGCCCTGTATATGGTTCTGGGAATCTGTCGAGTAGGGATTATTATTGATATTAATTACTTAAAATTAACCAGTTAGCAGTTGTGTAGAGTACAGATTGGTATTGGTGTCGCCTCCTGGGTTTCTAGCTGGATCATTCTGGTACACCAAACCTCTGCGAGCGAAAGTATTTTCGACGCGGTTTGATGCTATAATGTTTCGGCAATCTGTTTCGATTCACTAACATGATCCAGTCCATCTGCATGTTAGACAACTGATTCAACTTTTGTGCTATCCTATGCCACTGATGCATCTGATTTTCCTCTTCTTATTCATAGTCTCTAATTCGCAATTTGAAATGGTATAGGTGCCTTAAAGTGATAGAAAATCTGCAGTCTTGCTGTGAGAAATGCGATTACAAGTCAACACACTGTGCTTCTGTGTCTGGCCTTCTGAAGCAAATTCCCAAGTGAGGCCAACATATTCATGTTGCCAACTGGAGGATAAAGGGATTGCTGTCTTGTCTGTTCTCTTCTAGAGGAATACAACAGCATCGAAATGTCACATGAGTTTGACATCATGGGATACTGCAATTCAATATGTTCTGTTTCTCCAGGTAGGGGTGTATGTGAGAATCTGATTCTTTGACAGGTGCTGTAAATTTTGGGTGAGGATTTTTAGCCAGAAATTATTCTGTATTCCCTGAAGGGAAGTAAAAAGGAAAATAGAATAAAGCTCGGAAATTTCTCATGGAAACACAGTGAATAGATATGTTCATGTTAGTGTATTAGGATGCTTAGCAGCATGTTATAGGCCAATACCATGTTAAACTGCCTCAAGTTGATTGATCATCTCCTGCATCCATCCTATGCCTAACATTTTTAGATAGAGTAATAACAAATATGTATTTTGTTGGGGGAGCAACAAAGATATAATAAATATATCTGAAATAGTTTTAAAATGAATTTCTGGGGGCAGTGTATCATCTATCTCACCACCATGTAATTTTGATAGACATTAGAGACTTGCAATTTATTTGTGAACCTGGTGAAGATTTATGTAGAAAATTTGACATTAGTTCTTTGGGGCTTGCAATATTTTATTTCATGGACAACTCGGGCATCTTCCTCTCCACCTCCAATCGCTTAGAACCAGTAAAGTATCAGGTGATCACTGCCATCACTGCCATTAAAAATAAATAAAAAAATTGAAGAGAGTAAAATGGAGAAGTGGAAGATAAAGCATCCACTACAAATCTGCTTCCCTGAATGCACGCAGAAGGAATCTGGAGATTCTTTCTGGGGAAATTTGGAAGAATGATACACTATTTACCAATGCTACCAAAATCACATTGGCCAGTTCTTTCTGTATGAATAGGGGGGCTGTAAACAAGGCAGCAGCTGAAGCACTCTCTCACCTAAAAAGGGTTTAACGAAGTGAAAATTTTCACCTTCCTCACCCTGCTGCTGTAATGCATAATGAAACGAAAATGGACTCCACAATGGATAGGTGATGGTCCCTCCCTGAAAGAGGTGTGATTGAAGAAATGAGCTTGAGCAAAAAATGAATTTTATGGTGCTCTCGATGAATCCTGCCGCCTAAGAGGAATGCCCTCGGTACCAAAGCCATCCTCATCTGCGTGCTTGGAGAGTCGCACGGGTAGAGATGGAGATCCTACAAGTCATTTCAAAACATTGATCAGTGGTTAAGAGATTCCAATGATACTGGCATGGATCTCTCATAAATCATGCAAATAGAAACCATATCAGCTTGAATCAAGTGCTTGTGGGAGACAAGGGGCACAGGTAGGAAATAATAATGATGGTTACGATAATAACAGTATTGAGAGCATATACCGTCAGTCATGTCTTTTGTCTTGTGAAGAAGAAACGTCCCTGAAAGGATAGTCATGAACCCACACATTTCGGTGACTATTTGAGTCGGACTCTGCCTATCCCAATCCTGATTAGAAAAAAAAAGATGATATTCAAAAATGGTTATTCATCATCAATCACAAATTGTTAACAACTAAAAAAGTGTTTAAAATCACGCTGAAAAAATTAAGTCAAACATCAAAATACAAAACAAATCCCCAAAAGTGTCTAAACACCAGTAGACCACAAATGAAGGCTTCGAGTGATTTTTTCCCCTCCAAATTCCATCCTTTAGAGCAAAGATGACCCATTGGTTGAAATAAGAACCATCAGATATATGCTTATGTTTCCTTCACCTCACTCTTTTCATTTATCTTTATTCTAAAAGCAATGGGGAAGCCATTACCAGACAAGAAAAATACTAAATGCTGAAAGTTCAAGGCAAGTTCAATTTTCCAATCACCATCAGGTTGAAATGGAATAAACCAAAAGGCAACAAGACTGAGACATAAATTCCATGCCTTTGACACCTAAATCAGACTGCTTTAGTGTGAGTATGGTACTGCAGTGCAGTCGCTTTGACAAAGCTGTGTTTTGGGCTGAAAGGCATTGATTTGATGCTTGTTTGGGTGGTTTACAATGGATCTGATCCAAATTTACTTTGAAAAGCACTTTCAAAGCATTACCACTGCAGACAATTAACAATTCATCAAGTTGATAACGTAGCAGAGAATGATTTCTGAATCAGTAGAAAAGTGTACCTTGAACATGATTACACTTGCCAGAATTGTAAGTGATGTAAACATAACATAATATATAGGAGAAACAACAGCAGTGTTGAAAGTGTCGAGCGCCTGCATAGGAAAAACCAAAAATATAATCAAAGGAGAATGAGATAGCTGCTGCCAGAAAGAACAATAGATTTTGCATACAGCCAGATGACAAGTGATACATGAAATCCAAGAAGTTAATGGATACAAATCCAAGCAACCACAGAGAAAATCCTAATTTTAGGTGCACACCTCAACAAGAAAAAATAATTGAACTCCTATATAGTATCATTTAAGCCAATTTTACACTTCTAGGCACCAGACAGACTGATGGATCAGTTTACAACAGAACATGTTGCCTTCTTGTCTCGATGCTTCCCTTGATACAGAATAAAACAGATGGAGAAAAAGGATTGATGCAGCCAACCTATTAGCATGACACTTCTGCACTGTTGATTGAGCTCCCTCTCCCTCTCCCTCTCACAATCATAAGGGCTAATAGATTTGTATGATTAAAAAAGGGAGAGAAATATCAGGACAGAGGAAATGCCCCTGGTGATCAAATGAGTGAATTGATCCAACTTTATTTCATCGCCACAAAAAAAAAAATATAATTTCTTCACATCCTCCGAAATATTCCATGACAGGAATGATTAATAACTCAGGAAGGTGTAATGCGAAAGTTATCAACCTCATTGAAAAGTAACATCATCCACCAACTTGCAAGGCTCTTAACATAGAGAAAGTTAAATAAATGATCCAAAGTTTAATGATATAGTTAAAATAATTATCTGATAAATGCATAAAAATTATATATATATATATATATATATATAAAACTAAGTTAACAGACAAGAAACAGCTTCTACCTTGTTCAAATAATTCATTTGGGTAAGTACACAAGTAATTACAACAAAGGCAAAGACCCATGTTTGCGGATACATTAGCTGGTTTGTTCCTGACAGTGTCAGCTTCAAGGCAATTCCAAGTGCCTTAACACTCATGACCTGTCAAGCATCAATGTTTGAGCAGATAATTAATAAAAGGGGGAAAAACCTTGCAAGAAAACAAACAATACAATAACCAATGGAAGTATAACAATACATACCGACAAGGAGCCTACGAGAGAACAAACACCAATGTAAACCATTATATGTGTCTGGCCATAGTCAGGGATAAAGTGGAATATGAGAATGAATACAGCTGCTATGACCAAAGCAGCATAGAACAGAAAGGCTGAAAAAAAAAAGGGATAAAGGTTTGTTTCTTAAGCACATTTCTTAGTAACTTGGTCCTATTAGAATGATGATTAATATGCAATTTTTACACTATTTTTAACAAACAAATATATTACCAGGCTCTGTGGCGAGATCCCAAACTTCTTTCACAGATTCAATCTCACGTTCTTGAGGAGCATGCAGCACAATTGTTGTAGAACCCACAACACAAAGAACACAACCAAGAATTCCAAAAATATGCAATTTCTCCCGTAATATGACATGTGCAAGAGCAGCACTGCAAACCAACGAAATGTTAGGACCTGAATAAGAAATATAATTTAGATTGTGGTTGATAATCTATCATGCCTTATAATAATGCTGAGAGCACCAAGAGGAGTGACCAGAATAGCTGGTGCAAATGCATAAGCTGCAAAATTAGCAATTTCCCCGACAATCACTGTTGAAATAACAGGCAAAGATTAGAGTGGACTTCTTGCAAATACAACTATGATGTCTACACAAAATAAGCAAATAACCAGTTTGTAAAATTTTAAAGGCTCTACATGTTGTGAAGAGTTTAAACATAGGCTTTAGCAGAAAGACCAAGCACAACTTGCATCCACATAGAACACGGAGAAAGAAAAGGAGAGACACACTTGAACATTCATATCATCTCAAGATCTAAAAGCAGATACTTAAGAAACAGCCATGTTTTGATGATGGTAAAACTTACTTGTTATCATGCCCACCCACCAGAGTGGTTCATATAAGTAAGTATAACCTCCACTTCCTGTGAATTAAAGTCAGCAAGGTCAGTTTTGATGAGTTCATGTTCACTATACAAGTATAACAACACACTGGAAAGGGTACAATAGCAAAGCAAGGCACTAAAATTGAGGTTATGAATTTTCATAAGCAGTTTTGCATAGTAACTTATCGGATCCTCTGCCAAAAAGAATAGAATAAATAGATTTCAAAACACGTTGCCACAAAAGGTAAATAACAAACTAGTGTTACAAATCAATACTTACGTCATTAACAAACTAAGGAAATTAACGAAATACATGGAAGTTGAGTTAAGAGACCAAAAGGGATTGCAAGAAATCCGTAAGATGCAATTATTACAAGGAAATGGATATATCTTATTAACTCCTCATAGACCCATTTCCAAAACTTCCAACTGACTCGATCAGAAAACGTTGCAAAATCAGCAAGAACTCATCGAAATCAAATCTGTCGCTTTCCAATCACAGGTACACCACCTAAGCCCTAATCTAGAACACCGTCAGATTGGAATCTACTTGAAACTTGAGACAATTTCTAATCCAGCCATTCTTGTACTGACAATACTTCCAATAAATGGCCAAGAAGATTAAATCTCGAGAGATTTTCCAGCCCATCACTTCATTATTAATGCTAGAGTCAAGCTTGAATATAACACCAAAAAAATAATCCAAAATCATTAAATAAATATACCTGCCCTGATACCGGAGGCACCAGCTTTCTTCAAGCCCTTCTTCTTGACAATGAAACTGGCACCAATAAAGACGCTAGACGACAGTGCCAACACTAATCCCTTAATATTATCAGCCGACATCCCCTTGTACGACTCTTTCCAGCTTCCACCCTCCAACGCCATGATTCTGCAGTCAAAAACACCCAAACCCTAGTTTTTTTCCACTTGTAAACAAACAACCACCCTTACTATATCACCGCACCACCATTTCTTTCTATATTTATTCACCAAACTCAGCTCTTACTCGAACTGAGCTGGAACTGAGTTTGAAGTAAGCTCGTAAAGCAGGAAAACTGTGTGGAGTTAGGAAAAGGAGCGGATCTGAGAGGTGGAAAGAAGATGGTGTCGGCGCGCAGGGAAAGAGAGGGTGGAGGTGGATCCACTGTCTGTGTTGTGGTTGCGCGATGGAGATTGGTTAGATGCGAAGGGAGGAGAGAGAGGTTTGTTGGATTGTTTTGCCAGGAGATGAATCGTGTCTGACTCATGAAGCTACTGCTTCCCACCTGTTTTATTTATTTATATAAATATAATATAATACTGTTATTTTATTTTGTTTTATTTTTTATGATTTTGGTTGGTTTGTTTTTTATTGTTCAATGATATTGTTAAACTTCGCTTGGTATACCATTTTCATCCGGGAAATTTAACATTTTAATTTATTTTTAATTTTTAATTTAATCTCAAAAAGTTTTTAATGACTCGATTTTTGTTTAGTTAAAATTTTGATTCTCCAATACTAAACATGATATAATCTAGCATGTTGATCCATGAGATTCGTTGTTAAAGACATGAAAATATTTTAGATTAAATTAAAAAAATATATTATGTCGATAAAAAAAAAAACTTATTTGATTATACCAAGTTTTTTAATAATCCGATTGCCCCTATTGATTAGCATTCTTGACTCTTTAATGTTTTTTTTTTATAACCGGGGTGTCCGGGTCAGCTTGTGCGTACCTCGACTATTCCTTGGATCCATTGAACATCCTGCAAGCCCAGTGAGTATGTAAGACACCGCGGGGGTGACGTACATACCTGGCAAGAGTCGAACCATGGTATCGAGAAATGAGACGCCCCTCATTTACCGCTGAGACAGACTCTTGCTGGTTCTTTAATGTTAAATTCGGTATGGTATCATAGCATGTAGACTTGAACAAAAATATGATTTTGACCTTCCCTTAATCAATTTCAAATAAAATAGGAATAGATGTTGATTTTATAAAGTATGATTGACCTTATCAGGTTTTAATGGCTCGGTCAACATTTTGATTATGTGATGTTTTAATTTGAACCAATCTAGCATGTAGACTTGAGAAATTCATGATTTGGACCCTAACATGATTTATATTTCAAATTAAAAGAGGAAAATATATTGATGTTAGTAAAATACAGATGACCCAACCGAGTTCTTAATGACTCCAATAACCTAATCGATTAACATTTTGATTCTATAATGTTAAGCATGGTATGGTATGGTCCAACATATCAACCTCGAAAATCATCACCGTGACTGAGGTTGAATTTCAAATTAATTAGAAAACAATATTGATTCAGTGAAATTCAGGTGATCCAAACGAGTTTTTAGCAACTCAATTGACCTAGTCGGTCAACATTTTGAATATGTAATATTTGACATGACATGGTCTAACATGTTTTCCTAATAGACTTGTCTTCATATTTATATATTGTTTGTTTTTGTATTACAACTTGTTTTTAAAATAATTTAAATATATTGTTGTTCAATATATATGTGTGTGTGTGAGTGTGTCTTTAATATAAATATTCAATTAAATAGGATACTAAAAAATAATGGATATAATATAAATATTTAGATTTCTTATTAAATAAGTAACATATAGGATACAATATATATTAAAAACTAGATGGTGAATATTCATTTATATCCCCCACAACACTAGTCTTTTTTTTCAATTATTTTATTTTTGGTGATGTCCTTTTTCCTGCCTAAGATTTTAAGAACATGAATGTTATATGTTTTAGTGTCTGTTTTGAGAGGGCAGTTCAGTTGTTTTTTAAAGTACTTTTTGTTTAAAAATATATCAAAATAATATATTTATTTATTTTTTAAAAATTATTTTTGACATCAGCACATCAAAATAATCTACAAACACAAAATTTTTTAATTTAAAATGAATTTTTTTTTAACCAAACACGGGTTTGGCTGCAATGCCAAACAGGCTCAGGCTCTTAGTAAACTGACTTCAGATCAATCAATTTGAAGTTTAACTTGGTGTTCTCATGGCAAATACATTTTCATTCTTTGTGAAAAATAATATGAGTAAGGTTTCCTAAACATCACAACATAAAATTAAATAGCCACATTTCCTTGTTTTATATGCACTTGCATGTATAGAATACGTGAGTGCAATTCAATTTAAATATTTTAATTAAAATTTATTTTCTGTATTTAATTTTAGTTTGAAAGGCACAGTAGGATATAAATCCCATTCTGATTTATATTAATCAAATCTACAAAACAAATTGAACAAGGGATATTCCACCCAAAGAGAAAAGAATCAAGGCCTTTGATTAAATACTATATGCAACACGGCTAATGCTTATGTATAAAAGTCAACGAATCTATATGTAATGCCGGAGCTAACAATTCCGGCATCTCTCCAGCTACTTTCATCTCTTGTCATGTATGGCTTGCAATCTTTCTCAAACTGGCCTGAAGTAACACATGCTTCTTTTTTGCATCATCTTAGTGACAATAGAGTTTTATCAAAGAATCAGCACCAGCAGTGAATAACCATGGTTGGCGTGGGTGGAACTTGCAATCCAATACTCCTACAAAACAATCCAGAATCAATTGCAAGTGTGTTGGTTTCCTTTCGACAATTCATGTAAAGGCTTCATGTAAATGCAGTAGTAGCACATAAACATGATGACAAATGCTACAGGCAACAAACAAAAGATTGAACCACAAAGTGACCAACTACCATCACTTCTGGTAATATGTAGCTTGTTTTTTGACCCAGCTGAGAGCTGGTGAAACAATTGTAGCTGCACAAACACATGTCTGATCTGGCATTGGCTAAAGCTGTTCTATTACTGAAAAGTCATATCCTTCGAGTGCTTGTGAGGAGTACACGAATGCCCCATCCAGCTTTGCTGGGAGTAACTACTTCTAGTAAAGTATTTCAACCTAATCCTATTTCAAAACATGATGCATCTGCCCTTAGATGACTATGTGTGCATGTGACGTGTATACCAAAGAAGAACTCACCTCTTCCATTTGATCTTGCATGTCCACGGAGAATTTCCAGGGGAACAATCAGAGGATTCTGATTAAGATCAGAATAAACCATGCCGTGAAAAACATATGCAGTGCAATCATCAGAGCATGATGCAAATAGTGGGTATGAACGATGGAAGGCCACATTGGTTATGTCTTTGGGATGGCACCTGAGAAATTCATATATCACATGAGAGAGCTTGAGAAAAAAACCATGCTGGGAAAAGATGGCCACCGCATGAATAAAAGCATAAAAGGTGGACAAACACCAAATTTAAGAGTGCCACATGATTTATTTATATGTAAAAATCTTCTACAAGATTTATCTGTCTATGTGCTTGAACTCTATAACTTGCTTGTAAATTTCATATTTATCTTAAATTAATTGACCCAATAAAACACCAGGATTCATGTTAGTAATTGTTTCTTCAAAGGCAAAAAATATTGAGGTACATTAATCGTCACACAATACTTGAAAGAAAGATGATTAAAAAGAGAAAACTCTACTAGCAAAAAAATAAAATAAAGGTGCAGCATACTTGAGAACTTTGTACGGTTTAGATGAAAGGTCCATGTCAAACCAACATAACTTTCCATCTCTGCTTCCCACGATTACATTATCACCTGCATGGAGGTCAAACCCAAAATACAAACATTGTAAGAAAAAAATAATATATATACAACTACAAGTGGAATCAACCAACAAGAATGGGAAGCAGACCGGCAGGATGAACTGAAATAGAAGAAACTTCACTTAGTCCAGTCTCCAGCTTCTTGATCAGCTTTTGCTTCAAGAGATCATAAACACGAACATTCTTTTTTGTTGGGACAAAAAAGATGAAGCGAGTTGGATGAAAAACTGCTGACACCGGAAGTCCATGTAGCTTAAATGGGTGTCTTTGCGTAAATTTCTTTGAGAGCTGGTGGATAAGAATTGCTTTTGAATCACGTAATCAAGAGGTCAAGGCTACAAATCAAAGGCAATAGGTATTCTTGTTTCCTTTTGCTTTAAGTAAATTAATCATCTTTGGGGGAGAGAAGACCAATTTCGAGGTATCAGTAAAACTAGACATGCAAACAAGAGAACATGTCAAAACATACTCAAGTATTGCCTCAAACAAATACCACACTTGTGATATAGAGTTTCACTTGTCACATGTGAAGTTCAGCAATGGGATTTGTAGTTCTATGCGTAATCAAATGAAAACAAAACCAAAATATAGTATAAAAGATTGATGAACTTCAGAAGATGATGGCCATGGTTTGGCAAACAGATGTGAGAAAATCCCATGAAACACTAAAATTAGAATACAAAAATGACAATTCTAAGCCTGTAGAAATAAAAAGATCAAAGGATTGTCAAAATACAGAAATAAAAACTGCTGATTAATATATATAAGAGATGGAAAGAAATGCATGCTTTTTTAGTTTAAAAACATCATGCATCTTAATATGTAGCTCATCTACCAGCCAATGGCACCACATTCCTCACTGAATATGAATGAACAGCCATTCCTTTGCAACCATGAAATTGTCTTAAGAAATATGAGCCTATAAGGGCGAGAAAATGATACATGGGGGAATCTTAGTCACCAAACTAAGCACTCAAAAGTCGAGTGAGACTGACAGGCTTCATGCATGGAGCACTACATTCTAGAAAAAAATCAAATGACGTGGGAAAAAAAAAAGGATATCAGCCGGCATCACTGTTGAGAAATAGTCTCCCTTACGATGCCATTCCACTGAGTATACAGTCTGCAGGAGTCCAAGAGAGCAAGTGTTGAATACTAAGAATAATTCCATCTTCTATTAAAACTAGAAATTACTTTATACGAGTAATGTTTAAAATAAGCAAAGAAAATTACCTTAAAATGCCGTAACCTGATTCCTTCATGTTTGTCATCTTGAAGCCAGCTCCAGGCGGACACCTTGTTACCTATGAAAAAACAACAAATAGCAAAATATCAGAAAATTTTCATTGGCTACAAATGATCAATGCATAAACCATTTTTACATACCAGAATCATCTAGAACTGTAGATGTTGCGACATGCAGAAGCTCCTTAACTTTTCTCTGTGTTTCCTCATTTCCCAACCCAGTGTTCAAAAGGAACACATCTTGTCCCCTGCCAAATATTTTTTCTTTAATTATATGCATGATAAAAGGTTTGAGAAAATTAGAGCCACTGATAAATGCAATTAGCCTTACACAGAGACGGCCAATATAGGAAGTTCCGGCAAAGGATTCCATGCTACATATTGGACAACTTCACCAAATTCCCAGACTTTAATACATCTACAAGTCTCAACCTCCCACAATCGCACAGTTCCATCACTTGAACCTTTTAAAGAACATGAAATCATAAGATCCACATCCAAAGGATATATTTTGATGTTTGATGGGATGATACTACAAATATTGAAGATAAACATCCAAACCTGAAGCAATCCAGTGTCCTGAAGTTTCAGTGGAAATTGACATAACTGCACCCTTGTGCCCTTTATACTCAAGATAGCATGTTGCTGGGTAAGGTTTGAGATCTTTTCGACTTGGCAGCTTAGGCTTCAAAGACTCAGGATCAATATTAATCTGCAATATCAAGAGTACAGATTCTGATTAGATTTAAGAGGGTGGACATTTGAACCTAGTATCGTGAAGACTAACTTTAATCTCCAAAATGGGTTGGTAACTTACACGTTTCTTGCGAACTCTAGGGCACAAGTATAAATCTAGACAGCGCTCAAAAGAGTCTTTAACAGCATTTTCATATGCCGGGATGCTCCTTAAAGACATAAACCTGAGCGAATAAAATCTAGTTAAGATGCTAGGTGTATGTAAATAATCAGTATTGACCTAAGAATTCAAGTTACCTTTTAGGTATAAATTTAGGTCGGTCTTCCTCGTCCATTAACTTATAAGAATTGATCTCCTCCTGTGTTGGGATGTATTCTAGAGAAGGATTGTAGGACTCCTCATGACCTAAAAGCAAAATAAAGTTGAAGAAGCCTCATTCATTCAAGCGTTAAAATTTAAAATTATTAACAAAAAAACCAAGACCACACCTGGCAAATTTGGTTTTGGAGCAGGAATGTAAGATAAATGCCCGGTCTTTTCTGATGAGCTATCATCATCCCCCCATAACATGTAGAAACGAGGTTCTTCTTTTGGCTTGTCAAATTTTATAAATCCTTTTCGAATTGCCCTCACTAGTCCAAGAACCTGTAGATTCATAAGACATAAGGCAACAAAAATGAAGCATTTAACAATGGCAAGACTTTAACAAATGAGCCCCTGCCATATAAAATTCACAATGACGGTTCATTAAAAAGATGATGGCAATTCAAAAAAAACCTGAGTGAAAAAGTTGATGCTTTATTTTCTAAATGATATAAGATTGATACAATATGATATCACTTGCCTTTTTAGCTTCCCATTTTGAGGGAATAAATCGACTCTTAGGCTCTGGTGCATTTGACAATGGATGCTTTGAATCTTCCCATTTAAACCAATCAACATAAGGCTGAATGAACACAAAGAAATCAATTTTGAGAATATAACATTAAGCATGATATGTGTGAAAAATGATAATAAAAAATTATATTTGTATGGAAATATTCGAACATGAAATTGAATGAGAAATACAGACCGCATACAGATCAAAGTCACTATGTGGAGCTTTTCCTTTGAGCATTCTACGAATAAGTTTGGTTTCTTCTTTTGTCAACTCTACATCCTCATCATTGTACTCATCATAAATCTTGCGCCTTGAAAGAAAAATCACCATTAGCAAACATGTTAGCTAAGATTACACTTGATTAAAGTTGAAACTTCAAGATTTTCTCAGGGGGTGAGATCGCTGCAAGCATGTGCACTTCAAAGATAAATTCTTTTAATAGAGATGAAGAAAATGATTCATCCTACTCAAAAGTGCAAAGTATTGAAGAATGAATGTGGTCTAATCATGCTGAAAACACCCTAAAGAATCATTAAAAAGTCCTGAAAGTTTTCTTTTTTATGGTTGAAATCTACCTATTCAATTCATAAGAGAAGTGTCAATTAATCCACAAAAGTTCCAAGAGTTGGACACCATACAGATTCAATACTCCACGTACACAATAACTGCTGACAAAAAATTAGATCAATTTTCATCTCAATCCAAAAACTCATAACTATAGCATAATTTTAAGCAACCTTGATATTTCACATCCAGTGTTGAAGAAAAAGGTCAGGACAGTAAAGCAGTAATGCATTACTGTTCTTGGAGCCTATGCACCAGAAATGAAGCACGTGAAAATGCCTGCCGCACAGTTTTATACCATAACAGAGCACACAAAAAAGGTTGTTTGCCAAAAAAGTTCTAAAAATATTATAAAAATAATAACTTGTTTGCCAAAATGAGAAATGGTAGAAGGTTGTGCTATCTATTCCACAAAGGTTTTTAGGGCCAAATTATGCCCAAGCTATTTAAATGCTTCAAATTTCCTATCTAGTAATCTGCAAAGTAATTACCAATTATTGAACACTAAGACATAATACTGCATTCTATTCTCTTAATCTTCCATAATATATACATATTGTAATAATATGTGAACGATTCAACAGCTCTACCATCAACAAAACTATGAGAAATTACAAATAAAAGATTTCTAAAAGATATTCACTATCCTTCTTAAGCATTAAACAAGTATCAGATTAAAAAAGTAGCACTCAATTTTTCTTCCTCGCTATGTTATATACAGATTGGTTGGTGCTTTTTTCTTTTATTCTTACTTTCCTTTTCTCTTGTTTTCAGATGTGATCTTTTACAAGAAAGGATTTTCCTAAAGTGTTATTACCATGTCCTAAACTCTCTAATTTAAGATCAGAACTGCCAACAAACCGACTGGTCTCCTTTCCTTTCCTCATTGTCACTGAAGGAAATCCCTCACCACTCTCTTTTATTAAGCATCCCCTACATAACTCTTAAACAAAGATAGATTCTGAGGCTGAGTTTGTTAATACATTTGAATTGCGTTTAAAAGGGCTTTCCAAATTGCCTTTGGGATGAGAAAGCATAAAATTGATGTTTTTACTAGTGCCTATGGATGATTTTGAAATGATGATGTGTCAAAATGATTGAAAAGCACATGGGAAAGCATCAAATTGACGTTTTAGCTCAAATGCACTTCTACAAAAGCAACTACACCAACACACTAAATAGGAAAACTATCACGCTTAAATAATGGAAATGCAAAGTTGTAAACCCTTACAGAAACAACATTGTCACCTTTCAAGACAGTTTATAACTCTAGACAGAATCTTTCCGCAGGGGATGATAGATCAATCGACATCTGAAAATCTAACAAGATGAAATCTAGAACATCTACATGCATCCCTCTCACAATACCCCCACTGCCCTCCTCTCTAAGTCAAATCTATTGAGAACATTGACAACAACATTGAATAAGAAAGAAAATAAGATTCATTTTCACAAAAAGATAAGCCATTAAACCACGGTTAAAGCTCCTCATAACAAGGAAAAAAAACATGGTGGAGGAAGAGCTAGTTCTAACTCACTGCCTCCACCAATCTTTAAATCCCTTCTCATCCAACAAGCCTCTAAATCCAACTTAAAGACAAGTCCTTTTCCCTCTTTGCCTAGTATATGCAACTATTTATTATGAAGCAACAACTAAAGCATAGTTAAGGGGAAAAACCTTAATAACTAAAGAAGAATAAGGAGTGAGTATTTCATTGTCATTGATAAGTATTGACATGAAAAAAGCATGATTACAATAGGAAAACTCACCAATTCTTTGAATTGTCAACATTTGCAAGAAATGAATCAAGTTTATCTTGTCTCTCTTTCTTTTTTAGCTTCTTTCCAGCAATGTCATACCCAATATGTTTTTCATCCCTGTACCACTCCAATGGAACATCACCGACTGTATTTCTAGGAGCCACCTTTTGAATGAAAATAATCAAACAAATAAATCACATTTGATAAGGAATTAAGTAGAAATCCGAGTAAATTAAAAATTATTTTTCAAGCATCAAAGGATGGTGAAAAAAGAAACGTACCTCATCCTCAGAAGAGTCACTCTCTTCACCTCCCTGATCAGGTTCAGAGTCTTCACTCTGACCTTCATTGGCCAAGCCCTCATTACTGCCGGTGTTGTGAAAGCCCTGCAGTGGTCATTATTAAGATATTAAGTACAAGGGATCACAATAACAGGGAAAAGTTTCCAGGTGGGACATGATATTTAATAATATCTAAGGAAAGGGAGAGACAAATATTTCCCTTGTTTAATAGCCAAAAAATCGTTGGCCTCCTTCTTGGTGATATTGAGGTTTTTTCTTTTCTTTTTTGTATAATAATTAAGCTTCACCATTTCAATTCATGTGTTTTATTACTGTATTTCTATCGGTGTGTGTTTCTTGGGCTGTGTTCTGGGGTGATTCTTTGAAATTGTGTAATGCTTTTTAACTACTTGTTTAAATGGATAAATGGAAAGGGAATTGATTATTTTTCTTAGTTCTGGGTTTTGATGGGGATTTTAGGAACTTGTTCAAATAATTTAGAGAACTCAACGGTACAATTCCAACTCCAACGGTTATATTTCATTTGTGACTCTGCGGGGAAAATATGTAAAAATGGCTCTGCATGTCAAGAAAAGCTATTTTGGCTGCTCCCGTTGGACTTACTCTTAGTGGTAGAGATAGAAGACTGGGCCGGATTGCTAATATTAGTCCAACTCTTGAGAATCAGCTACACATAAAATAATGGCGCAGTAAAAAAGAGGCTTGGAATCCAAGAAGCCTTCATAGAAAATAAAAAATTGGCATCCATTAATATCTATATAGAGATAAAAATGATGAACGTTCTGTTTGATATCATTCAGAAAAAAGATCATAAGTTAAAGTTGTTGTTGTGAGTAATATATGGTTAAGGGAAGTTAAATTGAATTTAAATTATAAATATATTTAATAAAAATGTTCTGAAACAAATTTTCTTGAGGAAGAAAAATTGTATAAAATAGAAAATTAACTCATAAAAGATTAATGGTTTAGATTTAAATATGATGATATGATTAAATTCTGATGAGATTTTCTTAGCATGATTGGAACTTTAGGAAAACTCAGAGGGTGATATTGAAAGGTTAAAACCATAATGATAGAAGTGTAACATTAGTGAATCTATAAGGGTAAGATTGAAGTCTACACTACAAATTATTAAAAAAACAGAAGACAACGTTGTCTCTCTGATATTGATTGATGTTGTTTGCAGCAGTCTAAGGGCTCTTCAAGGTGCTCTCCCTCTACAACTCACCGGGTCTTGTCTCTGCATACGCAAAAGAGGTGCGTGTTTGCCATTTTGTTTCTCATATCAACGATGGGTTCCTTTCAAGTTCTGATTTTTGTTCTTGTCAGTGCATTTATTTGTGGAAAATAATGGTGAAACTGTGTAAAAATACAATCTTTTTGCCCTCATACATGTTAAGCTTAACTTTAGTTTGCTGGCTGGAAAGTAAAAACCCTAAAGAGAACACTGATTATACATTGAAAACCCAAATCAGAAGAATTTCTCAGCTGTCTGTTTAGCGTCTGCTCATTTCTTCAATATTCTCATAGTTTATGGTTTACGGTTTAAAAATAATTTCACTTTGTCCTGATGCATGTTAAGCTTAGATTTGGCTTCCGGATGAAGAGCAAAAACCCTAAAGATAACATTGATTGTAGATTGAAACCCCACATCAGAAGAATATTTCAGCTGTTTGTTTAGCTTTAACCAATTTCTTCAGTATTGTCATAGCTGTAGGTTGGTCTATATAATTGTTTGCTGTCAGAATGTTTGAACTCGTGTTAGAGCAAATTGTATTAGATTATTTCTGATAGTTTAGGTATCCTTACAGTAAAAGCAAAGTTTTGTAATCAAACTTGTGAAATGAGACCAATTTTTCTTATGATAATTTCATTCGTAAAATCAATATAAAGGTCTGATTTGAGGTGAATTTGGATTTTCTTGATAAGTGTGGTTGTGGGTTTTGATGCAATTTTTTTATTCTCCTGTAGGTTTTTTTTAACTATTTGGTGATTGAACATGATGAATTTTACAACAATGTTGTGCAAACGTTTGAGTGTGAAGGAACTGGTCACCAATGTCCCTGTCTATCCAAGCATTACTGGTAATGCCTGTTTCCTTCCTGGACATTGTTTTGTTTGTACCATTTTTTTTTTGAATTTGTGTGGGATGGTGTTGTGGTATCTTTGTGATTACAAAAGCATTACTGGTAATGCCTGTTTCCTTAACATAGTTTTGTCTGTATCATCTATCTTTGAATTTGTTTGCGATGGCATTATGGTGTCATTATGATTATGGTTTAGATGGGTCTTCTGGTGGATTAAGCTTGATGTTTAGACGCTGGGCTACCAAAAAACAAGCTGGGTCCACGAAGAATGGACGGGACTCGAAACCTAAGAATCTAGGGGTCAAGAAGTTTGGTGGAGAGGTTAGCACTTGACACTAATTTTTCTTGTTTTATTTCTCCTCTGATAACTGATATCTACTAGAGAATGTTGAATTCTCATTTTGATGGTTTTAATATGTTATACAGAGGGTTATACCTGGAAATATCATCGTTCGGCAACGAGGCACTCGTTTTCATCCTGGAGACTATGTTGGGATGGGGAAAGATCACACCCTTTATGCCCTGAAGGAAGGAAATGTGAAGTTTGAAACAAACAAGCTTACAGGCCGCAAATGGGTGCATGTGGAGCCTAAGTATGGGTATGAGCTTCATCCTATTTACACAAAAGTAAGTGGTAACTCAACACAGGTGACAACAGCCTCATGACGTGCTCTCTCTCGCTCTATGTGATTCATATAAGTTCTCTTGTTTTCCTTGGATTTGTTTTTCTTGGAAACCTTTGTGGATGATTTAGGGGTTGGCTTGAAGTCCAAACCTGTGGAAGCGAACCTGATGGATTTTCATGAATGTTCAAATAGAGCAGATTTGGTTGTCAAAATCTTTTGCTGGTGATGCTGTCTCTCCGGTGATAGACTGGTGTTTATATTGCTGTTGACAATGGAGACTTAGAATTTGAACAAGTCTGGATTATACTGTTGCAAGTGGTTTGTGTTAGTTTAATGTGTCAAAACACAAATAATTACCCTATAGGTATGCACAACTTAATGTCAGAATGCATACAGATTAATAGGGTGTGATTTCTTGGTTTTATGTTGGGTTTATAGTATTTCTTCCCCTACCTTGCCGAAAATTAGGTCAGCTGGTTAGGTATGTGTAAATAACTATTATGGGCTCCTCCGAAAACAAAATCTTGGCTTTTAATTGTAATTCTTGGTTGAGATTCTAAAACTGTCTATCTAGTTTGAATTGATATCCAGTAATGAACCTTGATGAGATGGGACAGATTCTGAACCCTCCCCGGGGGGATTGGTCTGCTCTCATTTGATCATTTATAAGTTTATGCCACTCCTAAAACAACCTTGGCCAGCACTAGAAATGCATCAAGAAAAATCAATGAAAGAGTGTCAATTTAATTCAAAATAGTTCTCTCTGTTTCCTGATATTGAGAATTCTCAGGGCTACAAAACTTTGAACAAGCAAAGGAAAACATTTGAATAACATTGACACAAAACAACATATTACATAGAATCACCACGCAGAAATTCAACTAACCTTGCAACACTTCAAGCACAAGCTCTTCTGCATGGTCTTATCTTTTTTGAACTTTCAAAAGAAAAAGCTAAATGAAAAACAAACCAAGTTTTCTCAATTAAAATACACTTCAGGAGGTGCATATGCATATAAAGGGTTATTATTAGATGATCCTTTTTTCTTGAAAAGGAGGTCTCCCACAAGAGGGACAATAGGCTTCTTTTTCATTACCTTCCTCGCCTCCTTACGTGGGATGCACCCTTTCTCCTCCCCGAGACTCAATATGTGAGCCAAGGATGGAGAATTCTCCATTCTTATCATCGATTCTCTCATCCTTTCTTCCTCTTCAAGAAGATCTTCGTTCTTTTCCCTCTCAAAACTCACCTCCCTCGTCTCTACTGCCTTTCTAGCTGCAGCTGCCTCTGCCATGGCCAACTTAGACATATTCTTGTGAACCTCAGCATTCAATGAAGCCAGTGCAATTTCAGTCTCGGACTCTCTCTCCTTCAGTAACTTCAGCTCAGTCTTTGTTTCCTCGAGTTCAGCCTCCAGTTTCATTAGAGTACCAAAGACCTCATTCTGTTCATGATGATGATGATCTTCTTCTTTAGGGCTTTTGTAGGTAGGACTTGGTGATAAGAAACTCCATGAAATATTTTCTTCTCCAGGAGGATTATAAAAAGGTTTCGAGGAGTATATTTCTCCTACGAGAATCCGCTCGCCGAAAATCGCAACAGCTTCTTTGACTGATCGAAATGGGCGAGAAGTGTCAACCGAGGAGCTGTAGTCTTTGGCTGGATTTGGAGAAGGAGCAGGGGTTTCCATATTGTTGAAGAATGATTAGGCATAGGTGGTGTTTTGGAGGGGTAAGAGGGAATATTTGATGGCGGGGTTGGTTTGCTCCAGGTTTTCTTTGCTTTTACTTCAAAATATCACAGGACTACTATGGGAGATGGAGGCTGTTGTTTCAAGGTTAAGACAGCGTAGCGAGTTTGTAGGAAGAGGACAGAGACCAGTAAGCTACCACTACAACATGGATCCTGCTATTTTTCATCCTTATACATACATACATATATATATATATATACATACATACATACATATATATATATAAATGGATGAAAAATTGGAAGCATGTCCGCTTACCATGGACGGGCTAGGAAGTATATGGTTACTCTCTAGGAAAGAAAGCAGAAATAATAAATATGCTTCTTTACATTTTTTATTTTAAAAATATATAAACTCAATCAAAATGGAGATTTATTGATCGTTCCTCTCTCTTCTGTATCTCCAAACGCAAAGACTTGCTAATAAACTAAAATATAAGAATTTAATTGCCCAGATAAAACTACTAAGATATATTTATTAAAAATCGATCTCGCAGGAACTTCTACACTCATTGAACATCGTCAAAAAATTTGGCGATCAAAGGATGGATGAGCTGTGCAACTCGCCTTCTGTTTTTACTGTTATCCAAGAGGGACTAGCAAACATTTTCCCATACAGTCCACCATTTCCGATTATCTGATACAGAGGATCAACAGCATTGCAATAATAATTGCTTTTTTTTATTATTTATTTAGACACGTTAAAATGATCCAAAAACATACAAAAATCAAATACACAAACCCTAGTATCAGCAGCTATATGTCACAGAACGTGATGCAGATGGTTGTGTGAATGCAAAATGGTTTGCAATTTCAATTTCCTCAAATTGGATTTTCAAAATACCAGTATCCAACAACTGCATCCTTCTACACTGTACACAATCTAATGTGGTATTTATACCGGGTATTAAGAGTTCAATGACTCCTTTTATTTGGTAATCTCATGCTCTGGACTAGAAATCTGAAAGAGCATCATAGGAGTTGAACTGCAGCAATGGCTGGAATTTTCTCGCGTAATTTCTGGGTGACGGCAACTCGTACAGTCATGACCCCAGCTGCTGGCCCTGTTAATCGGACTTTAACTATTGGCTCCTCAATTTCCACCAGTTCAAGAGTTCCTCCTGCTGCCCCAACAAGGTATGGCCTTATTTCTTCCAGTACCTGGCACAATAACAGGAAATAACCAGTTACCAAATTGAAGTTCGAGAAGGAGATGGCCATCCTATGTATGGGAATGGTGAGCAGGGGTGTATATATGCGGAAGAAAAGGAAGATACAAAAAAGCCACCCCAGCCACAAGGCCTTGAGGTTACAGCCCTAATGAAAAGCAGAACATTGCCAATCAGAAACAGCTCAACAGCTCACACCAGGCATTGCATCTCGAAGGCAGTAACTTCAGGGGGCTCAATAAAGTGAAATACCCCAGCACAAAGACACCGTTTTGCTTCTGACCATCTTAGACTTGACAGAAGCACATATATGTTTGATAGGAAAATACTCTAGAGTACCGGATAATAGGGGAAGGGCATACAATACAGGTGAAAAGAGACTTCACCAAGAAACAAAAGCTGAAAAGAACCAACCAAAAAACAACAGAAGTTAGACATCAAAACTCTTGAAATTCACTGCAAACCTGCTGAAGAAAACCTCCAGAGACTCATGTGACAGCACCAATTTTAAGCTAGTAGAGCTAGCTTATCCTACAGGAGGACAAAAAAAAACAGAAACTTCCAGCCGAATTTTTTTTAAAGTTTCCCTCCCGCCAAAGATTCCAAATCAATGACAAAGCACGGTTCCAGAAGACTTCCTGCTTTTAAAAAATTCCCAAAACCCTCAAACTTTTGTTAAAAGCAGCTCTTATAAGAAATACAACACTCAAGACTACCCAGAGACTTTGATAAACCTATCCCAAAGAATAAAATCAATTGAGGCTATTACTGATAGACATGTCACAGCCAAAGTTGTTACATAATGGTTACCTGTTAAAGACACAGAAAATGCAGCAACCTATTGGGATATAAAAAAGTCGAGTAGAGTCTTATTGATAATTTACGCTACTACTTGTTTGTTAGCCTTGATCACAGTTTGTGAGCCACAAAAAATAATCTGACAATAGGCCATTAAGGAAAAAGCGTAGCCTGTAATTCCAATTCCATTTTCCTGAAAAGGCAAAATTCTCTTGGAAGGGAGGTAAGCCTTGGTATTGGAGTCATATAGGCTTTGATTGAGCAAGTAGAGGACAATTCACTGTTCATTTGTCGATGTCATAGGTTTAACCATCCTCAAAATTCCATGATAGTAATGTGCAGAAACCACTCATAATTTAAGTTCTCCTAGAGGAGCAAAAAAAATATAAAAGGGGGTTGAAACTGTGTGGACATTAGATGCAGGTGGTGGAGCGCGGCAGTAGGGACTCTCAAAGAGCATCCTAGTTTAGAGAACTTTAAGACATCATAGAAAACACATCACTCCAGACCCAAAGTAAATACCATGAGCTGAAATAAAAGTTGATGCCAAACCGTGCCTGGGGAGAATAAATTGTAAAAGAAGGATAATGTTCCGGAATTCTTGTAGCATGTAGAGGACCACAGATATGATTTATACGTGCGCCAAGAGTGACACTCAATGACATAAGACTACTGTTTATTCGCTCTGTAATCTAACAGAATTAGAACAATAATTTCAGAAAGCAAATACACAAGCACACGAAAGTCTTTCTATTCTCAAGAGGCAGCATCCATGATTATAAAATTGCACAGAGCTCCTTTGGGTAAAGATCTATACACTGTTCTTTTATTTTTCGATTTTTGTCCTGCAACTTAGCATCTTTGAATCCTTGTTTTTCTCCTTTTACCATTACAACGTGGATCCTTTCAAGAGGTGGTTCATAATTTAATAACTGTTCAGTTCCATTCCAAGGAAATATATGTAATCACTGAAAAATAAAGGCTTCAATTCGATTACCTTCTCTATATTCTCTCTGTTCAGCTCTAGACCAGTTTCTTCATCCGCTACAGCTTCTACCGCAACTATCTCAGGGATCTTTTCCATTAAGCGACGCTCAATACCCATCTTCATCGTCATAACAGAAGCCGAACAAGAACTACATGCTCCTTGTAATTTCAATCGAACAACATTTCCATCGATCTCATGTAATGCCACGTTACCACCATCCGAAATCAGGTAAGGTCTAACGTCATCCAATACACTCTCAACATTGTCTGCAGTTAACGGCAATTCAACTGCTGAATCTGGAGTAGCAACAGCCTTTACAGCTACACAACATGAAAATATGACTTATTCAGCAACATCACTTAATAAAATAAATCAAACCCATTAATTATTTCACTCTAAAAATTTAACTTCGCTAATTTCTAACAAAATAAACTAAACCCATCAATTACTCCACTCGAAACTGCGTGCGTAGCTAATATGTACTGAATTAAAAGATTACAAAAAGGGCATGATGAATTATATATATTCACGATTATTATAAGAAAGAAAAGAGAGAGAAAAGAACCCGGCCTCCTCCGTGTGAAATGAGGCGATTGAATTCGCAAGAAAAGCATGCCTCGCCGCTGGTGACTGGGGCTCCTCGATTGGGCACCAAAAAAGCTCGGACGACTCTGTGGATATGGGATTCAGTTATTCAACGTCAACACACAAAAAGAAAGAAAAAGAAAAGGTTGAGTAGGAGAGGGGGAGAGGGGGGGAACCTTGTAAAGAACAGCAGGAGGAGAGCTGCAGGAGGTGTCTGGGGTTTGTTGAGCCCTGCAGTAGCAGGTTGGGTTCAACACCACCGATTGCATATCTCTTTCCCTCTTCCTATATGAGAAAAAGAAAACAACAGATTTGTTCCGGAGAGCTGTGTGCGGAGATGGGAGAGACAGAGTTGAGGACAGGAGAAGAGAGGAGAGAGCTTTGTCTGGTAACTGGAAGAAGCTAGGGTGCTGGTGCTGCCAGGAAAGCATTATAAGAATATATTAAATAGCAGTAGTAGCTGCCAAGTATGCATTTGCTTCCCGTTTCTTCCATTTTTCAATTTTCGTTTTATAAAAATATTTATTTATTATTTTAAATTTAAAAATATATAAGTTTAGATTATTTTCAAAAATAATTTTTAAAAAATAAAAATAAATTATTTTAATATATATATATATATATATAAACAAAAACATTTTAAAAAATAGTCTCAATATCACTCCCAAACATGTATTTAATTTGTCTTGTTAATGAAGTTTAGTTAGGATCATATTTTCTAACTTAATTTTAAACCCCGACTAATTAGATTTCGAGTCCATAATTTTTTATATTAGCATGTGAGGCTAAATTAGATTATTATTTTTTGTATATATAATTTGTAATTAATAATTTAAAGAAGCTCGAGTGGAATACATTTGTTTTTTTTCCTCTTCAAGCTCTCATTGTATTTCTTCATGCGCTTTTCAAATTAACCTGACAAACATCAATCTTCGAATGAAATTAATCCTATATATTTCTTCATAATAATATCATGTAGTTTATAACGAATTTCAAGTACCAAAATTGTCAACATTTTTGAATGGTTATGCGATATGATATAATAGAAATAATACTCTTTGATATAAAAGGTATTTGACACTGCATTTCAAAAATACTTTTAAAAAAAATTATTTATTTATTTATTATTTTAAATTAATTTTTTAGTGTTTTAATATCATTTTAATATTATGATGTTAAAAATATATTTTAAAAAATAAAAAAAATCATTTTATACATTTCTAAAAAAAACATTTAAAAAAAATCAACAATCCCACTCCCAAAAAAGCAAGGCACAGGAGACTTCTGTCTACCCTCTTCTTACCACCGGCGATCACCATTCAGATATTAAAAATATTTTTATATATTTCTAAATAAAAAAATCACTTCTCATTTGTAACCTTGTAACTTGCTTATCTAAGGTTTTTTTAACATGTTAGTTTGAGAGGAAAAAAACAGTTGGCCCCGTATTTCAAAGTATTTTTTTTATTTTCCGAACAGGCACTCAAGGAGAGTGGGGGCATAA
Source organism: Salix exigua (assembly GCA_032356905.1). Classification (NCBI taxonomy): domain Eukaryota; kingdom Viridiplantae; phylum Streptophyta; class Magnoliopsida; order Malpighiales; family Salicaceae; genus Salix; species Salix exigua. The sequence continues at coordinate 518,721 of CM063590.1, read as the reverse complement.
GATTTGACGAGTTGTATGATGGCATGACATCACGTGTATTTGTGGACTTTCAAACAGGCCTGCAAATATTTGAGCAGCTAGGGAGGGTAGAGAAATGGGAAACCGAGGGAGCCTTCAATATGTAGCAAAGCAACACTAGTAAATTTATTTTCTCGCTAAACCAGCTAGCTACAATCCATCCCATCACAAGTATAGTTCATTGGCGATGGCCTGTGATCCCCATGACACGTCGTCGTCGTCATCAGTTGAAATATATCAGAAACAAAGTCCGGATGGTGATCGAATTCTGCAAAGTGCGATGTTATTGAAACTTGTTTCAGATATAATGTAAAAATTGCCGTCCTTTTCACGCTCTAAACTTGCATTCCATGCTCTATCACACCATGTATTGAAGAGTTGTGCAAAATTAAGGACCTTTTTGTTACTTCAATGTCGCTAGCAATCTAGTAAATATTATATTTCATGCCTGCATGGACCTAAATATCCATGAAGACAATGAGAATGTCTAGAGGGGGGGAGGATCGAAGCAATGTAAATTCAGCAAGAATCACCTGCATCACTTCAGGCTTGGCTACACATGTAATGTAAGGATCAAAACCGAGCCTTCCGTTTTCGACCCGTGTATCTTGTGTCAGGAGGCACTGCGTTTCCCTTTCGTCTCAGTTGCTCTTTCTTTTTAAATATCCACTCTCTACCCTTCCCTTTCCTGCTAATTTTCTGTTTTTTCTTAGGTCTGTTCCTGTCTGAAATGCAAACCTGCATTCTCAGGATACATGTTCATTAGTGATTCGAGAAATCTGAATTGAAAAGAAAAGGATGCCATGCTTACAAACAGCACAGTTAAAGCTTGAAAAGAAACAAAAAATCCAAGTCAAAGCAACCCACCATCTGATTTTCTTCACTACTTTCATCTTCAGAGCAGCTTTCTCCGTCTTCGCCTTTCCCCCTGGGAACAGCAGTGCTTATAGATGGGGGTCCGCAAGTAAGCACGAGGTATTCTTTTCTACTCTTGGTACTGTGACAGAAAAATAGTTTAGTCAGCGAATGATGAAACCCTGAAGAGGAATATGAAACCAGAGGATAACTAATAGCAAGAAATTACATGTCAGAAGGTAAGCTTGATTCATAAAGAGAGAACAGGGTGAATATACTTGCATGATAAAACAGAGAATAAGCATACGGAGCATCTAGCACATTTAGCTCTCAAGGTTCAGATTCTTGAAAAGCTAGCAACCTTTTATGGGAAGGTTTTTATTCCCAATCAGAACATTCAGGTTATAGGGTTGGATAGGGCCAGTGCTATTAAAATCAAGCAGAAAAAAAAATGTACAACAGACAATACTTCGAGCTTACCAGTCATGAAAAACTCAACATGAGATTTCTAGATAGAAGCCTAGCATACCTGTGTGGGTAATCCATAACAACACCACCAGCAAATCCAGCATGCATTGCAGATCTCAAAATTAATTCACGCTGGGCTATGTTTTCCGGATACACCTGAAACACTGCTCTTGCTCCTCTTGCCAAACATCTATATAATGATCCAAAGAAAGCCCTGCCGTAAAAATGTCAAGCAATTTACAATGAGAAAAATAGGCACCAGTCATTCAAAGACTCTAGTGTTCATAGAAATCTAATAGAATGCAACAAAACTTGTTCAAACTAGTGAGTTTGGTCAGATTGAATATTTGAGTTTCTTGTGAATTCCCTACTTCTGAGTAATCTGTTATGGACGTATTAATCTTTAATGCTTCACATTAATGAAAACCAGTTTTTTCTCTGAAAAGAAATCCAGAAGAAACCAAGCTCAAAATTGAATCCCAAAAACCCTAAAGCGCAAAAGAAAAGAGAAGGAACTTACTTCAATCTAAGTCTTGGTTCATGGGAGGACTTATCTGCATTGCATAACCACTGGGAGCCATATTAAATGAAGAAAGTGAGAAAAAAACACTCACTAAAGTGTTATGCAACTTAACATTTAAGAAACAGCCCATACAAAGGATATGAAAGAAAATAATGAAATATACTAGGCTAGGAAGAACAATCAAGATGGGGGAAACCTTTTGCCTTTTTTAAAAAAACTGCAATCTTCTGTTTTTCAAGGGAAGGTTGTGGAAAGAGAGAACAATCAAGATGGGGGGGAAAGTAATTCATAAATAGACATTTTTGTTTCCTTCAATAAAAGACATGTTCATCAAAGAGCACAAGGAAAATACAGGCAAGCCTCTACTTAACTGAAATAATTCAAATAGGTGTAAAATCAGAAGAAGAATACAGGAAGCAGAGTGAAATAAAAGAGGTTCATTGAAAATAACGAATGACGTGAATTAAGGAAAAAAATGAAGTTTTTGGACAAGTTCTAACACAAAACACTTTCAACATGCATAAATGTCTACAGCATACAAGAGAGTAAAACCTGAACAGCTGAAATACTGATGGCACCATCAATAATTCCAGGTCGAAGTGCTAGGCCCTGCAACATAATATAAGCATTTCAGCGATAATTAATAACCAAAAACCTATTTTGCAGGTTGAATTGCATATTCTATCGTAATAACAATGAAAAAAGGACTTGATCTGGAATAGCTTCCAAAAGTACAAACATTCACAAATCATAAGTGCACACAGCATTAAGTATTAAACCTCAAGTGTCATTTGACAGGGAATATTTGGTCAAAAGTGAAATAAACTAGAAGATTGCACAACCTTGCATCAGTGATTAATGTTTAGCTCATCAACCTGGTCCCAACATAAGGCCACAAAGGCACCAAACTGGCATCCTGCTAAATAAGTTTTTTTAAAGAAAAAAATCATGCTGGCCAAGAAATTGCATTTCTGCCCCACAACCTTGATTCTCCTTTTGTTTTTTTTATTGTGTTGCGAAGTATATAAACTAAAACTGAATCTTAGTTGGATACCTGACCCATATCACCAAGTAAAAGATCACCCTCAACCTCCCTCTCCGAAGCAATATCTGGATTTGACAAGAAAGAAAAATGCAAAATAACCTAACTTGAACCTCCGGTGAAATATTACAAAATTGAACAAGTTAAAGCAAACATACTAAGCATTGACTGGGAAATATCTAAGCCGATCCATTGGTGACCGTTTTCAGTTAATGTCTCCCCACTAAGCCCTGATCCACAGCCTGAAAAAACCGGAACAATTACAGTAAGCATTCAAAAAACTTTGGAACAGAATTCTCCACACAGACAGAATAATTAACAACAACAAAAAAATGTATCAAGTATCAGAAATTCAAGGTTTAAAACAAGGCGCTATGTTCGATCTCTACAAGATAATAATTCTAAAAAAATAACGAAAACAATGGAGTAGCTATTTTCTAGCTGGTAAACAAACCATAAGCCATAAATTAATCACATTTACAAACAGAGAAGAGAGAGTGGCTTCATAATGTGATTGTGATGGAAATTTAAAATGCAACATACCGATATCGAGGAGTAATCTAGGGATTCCATCAACAGGCAAAGCAAGAAGCTCCAATGCTCTTTCCGATAGCCTAGCCTGTTAACAGCCACACACCATCATCGGCTAACAAAATCATTAAATAAGCATTACAGAATTATTATTTTTATAAAAAAAAAAAAAGTACCTGAATATCGATAATACGAGAGGAGGAGGTGTATTTACGAGCCTCTGAATCATCATAAAAAATCTCAGGTGGAGCTAGTAGCTCTGGCCGATTCGACATTCTAAGTAGCTCAGCTCAGTCAATAATTAAAAGCGGCAAAACATGAAAATTGATTGAGACTGGCGGCTTCAACCCTAAAAACAGAGGTTTTGCAGGGAAAACCCTAAAAACCAGAGCGAGCACCCCTGTCGTTCAGTTTAGTTCATTATTTATTTATTTATTATTTATTAAAACTTGTTTATATGATTATAATGGGTTGTTTTTAAAAATATATATGAAAGAAGAAAGAGTGGAGTAGTCGAATTAAAGGATTTTAATTAAAGACATTTATTTAGTTGCTTTGATTTTATCCATAGATGTAAGAAAGTTATATTTTTTATTAAAAAATAAATTAATAAGGCCAAATTATTACTTTCCTTGCAAAACTCAATTTTATTGTCATGAAATTAAATAAATAAATAATTGAATCACTCCCAATGACATGAGATTAAATATCTTAACTTGCATCAATTTTTCAACTTCTCGATTTAGCTTGAATTGTTATCAACAATTCTTTTTATTATTTATTGAGGTATATAATTTTTAACTTGTATAAGTAAATACATTTATCATTTTTTTTAGTTTAAAATTATTATTTTCTTATAGTGCCAAAGAACATGTTCATAGTGTTTGCATATTCTTTCTTCTTGTTTGATTGTAAGTTAATTTCTAATCCCATCAACGTAGCAAGATAAGTTGCCTAATACAAAATGTATGGGCTTAACTATATTATATAAATATTTTTAAGATAAAAAAATATTAAAGTGTTGTTAATATTTTTATTTTTTGTCTAGTATAGAATAAATCTAAATCATGCACCAGATGTAATCCGGTAGACTTGATTGGTTTAAAAACAACTGATAAAAATATTATTTGATTTAAAATAAATAATCATAATATCTTTTTATATAATTATCTAGACAATCATTTATTAGATCAATTCAAAGTTACTTGCAAACTGCATGTCAGGTCATGAAAGTATGATAGACTAATAGAAAACAAATTATAAAATTTATTTTTCAATAAATTTAATGTTAAATGATGAAATTAAAAGAAATGATCATGGTCATGAGATCATGATAACTTGATTAACAAAATTTAGTAAATTTTGAAGTTTAATTCTCAATCAATCCATTGAAAAATGAATTTGTAATATTCATCTTTTAGCACATATTTGTTTCTTTTTTATTACAATAATGCATATTTTAAAAATGATTTGGGAATTGCATGGATGATAATTCTTGATAGAAACCTCATCTATCTAAAGTTGTTAATACCGTTTCAGTCGTCGTTCCGTTTTTTCGATTGGAACGGAACATTCCGGTTTTGGAGCGTTCCGGCGTGCCGTTTCGATGTCATACTATTGATATATAATTAATTATATATATATGAAAAAAAAATTAAAAAAACAAAAAAAAACAAAATATAATTTTTTTTACTCCCTTACAATCTAATCCTAGCTAACATGCCTAATCTGAATTTTTATTTTATGGATTCGAGAAAAAACCATAGTAAAAAAAAACACTTTGTGAATCTAAGTGAGGGAGTAAAATCTTCGTTATCCCAGACTCTTATAAAAGTGCATATTTTGACATAACTCGAGACCTACTATGCGGATCTCAAATCTTTTGTCACCACGTTATACCTCTTGAGGACATGCCTAATCTCAATGTACATGTGTAGTATATCTTCAAGCAAACTAAGAGGGTGTTTGAGAGTGTTGTTAGAAAGTGCCTATGAAAAAAATAATCTCAATGTACATGCGTAGTATTGAGAGTGAGTAAAATCTTCGTTATCCCAGGCTCTTATAAAAGTACATGTCCTGACTTGAACTCGAGACCTGCTATGCGGATCTCAAATCTTTTATCACAACGTCATACCTCCTGAGGACATGCCTAATCTAAATGTACATGTGTAGTATATCTTCGAGCAAACTAAGGGGGTGTTTGAGAGTACTGTTAGAAAGTGTGTTTATGAAAAAAATTAATTCTTTTTATTTTTTATGTTTTTAGATATTTTGATGTGTTGATATCAAAAATAATTTTTAAAAAATAAAAAAATATTACTTTAATATATTTTTAAACAAAAAAAAATTAAAAAAATAACTGCAACCAACCACTATCCCCAACTGTCATTAAGGAAACTGGAAGTTTAATGAGCTGCAGGAGAACTACTCCCATCTCATTAAACATTTAAACGTGGTCCATACAACCTTAGTTGTTGTCTGGCGACTCTTGTACTGTAATTATTTTTTTTTGTGTGTGTTTTACACTGTGGGTAATGTGAAGAAATTATTAGTATTTTTTAAACATTGTCCGCCTCTGTCTACTTATTTAAGGTGTTTTTGATATTAATTTTATTTTTTGTAGATGAGATTTTAAAAAAATAATTTAATAAAAATCACTTTAATTACAGTTCAAAATGAGGTTTGAAGTGTTTAATTAAAATTGTGGTTGAATTGAAAGTTTAATATAAAATAAGAAAATATAAAAAAATAATTTCCTTTGTATAAGAAATTAAAAATATAATATGAAAATAAAAAAAATAAAATCTCTAAACTAAAAGAATAATTAGGATTTTTTCTTTTAAAAAATAAAAAAGGTAGATAATATAAAAAGTTTGATGAGAAAATAAAATATATTAGTTTCATTGTCAGGGTAAATAAATATTTTTATGAAATTATCAAGCTATCTCTACATAAATTATTAAAAACAATTATATCAAAGTGACATCTAATAATAGCTGATTTTTTTTAGGCCAAGAATAATTTCATCAAATTCTATAGCTGCCATGATTTCCCTTATAGCTGGATTTTGTTAATATTAATTCCGAACATAATACTTTCCCGGCTTTTTTTTTTATCTCCTGTCCAATCACAATACTAAACACTCTCTTAACTGATTTGAGATTTCACTCATGTTATATTTAAAAAATAAATAAATATTTGGGTGGGAGCTGCCTAATTTGATTTTTTAAAAATAATATAAATTTTAATTATTTTTTATAAATAATATCATTTAAAATTATTTCAAGGGTAACTTGCACAACCCGTTATCTTATAGGGTGTTTGAGATTGAGGTTGCACCGGAGTTTGAGAAAAAGTTGTGAAAATTGTGTTTGTTAACTGATAGCAATAGCCAACTTATGCAACTCTTTAGGCCAGATTTCTATTATTGAAAAGATTTTAAAGTTTGGTAACCAAACACATGAAATTATTTTTCATTAATCTCAAACTCAAAAACAGTTTTAATCAAACACTTCAAAACTTATTTTGAACCGTAGGTAAAGTGTTTTTTATGAAACTGTTTTTTTAAAACCTCAATCATAAAAATAACAACAGTACCAAACACACTCGCAAACAGTCGGGTTTGATAACTTTTGATGTATTAGAGCTCGTTTGTTTTTGCATTTAAAATCTTTTTTTTCTCAAATTATTTTGATGTTCTAATATTAAAAATAAAATTAAGTATATTTTCAAATAAAAAAAAACATCTAGGAAATAAACCGTTTATTCCCGTAAAAGGTTTTTAAACATGTTAAAAACATGTTAGTTTGAAAAAATAAAGTTAAAGTGAAAATAATGATAATGATGATGATATTTTTCAGCCCTAGAGATAGAGTTTCGAGATGGTCAGGTGAAACGGTGCCGGATTTTCCTGGTGGTCCCACCAATTATCCCAGTGGCGGAGAAATCTATATAATTTCTTTAAATATTTTTAATGTATATATATAAGGAAAATAATATATTATTTTAATATATTTTTAGATAAAACATTTAAAAAATAACCTGAACATCATCTTAGATCACGTAGGAAGCTTTCCATCAATTCCATGCCAGCTGGCATGATTATTCATGCCAGCATGATGTCCTTCCATAATTAATTTCCTTACATAATTTTTTAGATTCTGAGCATGTCGGAAGTTCAGCAGTACGTACGTGCTGGTTGTCATTGGTTTTAAAAATATATATTTTTATTTTTATTTTAAATATATATTTTGAGTATTTTTTAAATTATTTTAATATACTAATATTAAAAATAATATTTTTAAAAAATAGTAGAATGATTAATATGCCAGCGTGTATTTATTATTTCACATGAAAATAGTAGATATAATATATATATATATATATATCTTTTTTTATTTTAAAATTATGATAATTTTTTTTTTAATTCATGTATCGATCGGGATACTTATTATCAACGGAAATTGCATTACAATACGAATAAAAACAGCATTAAATATGACACTTTTGCAAAATGTTTACTTGTAATAAACAATTTCTAACATAAAATTTATTTTACATATATAAATAAAGATCCCCCCAACGTGCTTATCAAATGTCAACAACAATCATGATAAGCAAATAAGAAAAGAAAAGAGAAAAAGGAGAAGAAAAGTCGAAGGATGGTTCACCTTTTGATAAGCAAATAAGAAAGGAAGACAGCTGCACTATCTTATCAAAGAAAACAATACTGTTTTTCAAACTAACATGTTACATTTTTTTTATTGTTATATAATATTTTAGTTTTGAAGCATTTCGGCATACAGTTTTGGGATTGTACTGTTTATATATAATTAATTATATATATATATAAAAAAAATTAAAATATTATTTTAACAAGCATAATTAAAATTCAAGATAAATTATATAAAATAAACACAAAATTAAACAAATATAATCTCAAAATTAGAAACACAATCACAAGTTAGTCAAAATAAGAAGGATTTTAAGGTCAGAAAAGCACACCCAGAACAGTACCAAAACGTTCCGGCCATAATTTGACTGATATTTTCAAAACAAATCAGAATTAAAACAAAAACAAAAACAAAAACAAAAACAATATTATTTTATCTTGATTTTTTTAATAATATAAAATATTAGGCGGTAACGAAATAATATTGACAATGATGTTACGGCCGTAACTTGACAATGATACAGCAACGTAAATAGATCTCAAGCAACGTAAATAGATCTCTACTTTAATTTTTGTCGGCGTCAAAACCCTAAATAATTTATGGCGACTCTGGTCCACATAAATTACAACCCCACCACGTGCATGCATAAGCTCTTACAGCTCAACTACTCGCGTGCGTACATGACTCTTTTTTTTTTTTTTTGTGGTTATAGTATGAGAGTGGGATGATATAGTTGTTTTTATTTATTGATTTTTAAAATAAAAAACAATTGCGTTTTAAAAACTAGCAGACAGGTGTTGAGGTACAATGTAGTATTCCTATTCAATCATCTCTGTCTGGTCTTTTGTGGTACCCTCTCAGATTCCTATCCAATAACCTAATAGTCATTTCAAGTGTTTTTTTTAATAGGAGAAAATCATATTTATTAAAAATTATATTTTATGACCAGATTAATAAATAAAATTCTGGTTCTCTTATGTTCTTATAATAAGTGCACGTCGTGACTTAAACTTGAGATTTATTGTGTAAATCTCAAGCCTTTTGTCACCACATCATACTCCTGGAGAACATTTATTCCAAATGTTGTATGTTTAGTGTTTTGAGAGTTGTGTTTGTTTTCTAAATTGTTTTTTTTAAGGTTATTTTTTAATATCATCATAAAAAAATAATCTAAAAACATCATTTTTTTAATTTAAAATAAAAAAAAAAAAAAAAAATTTTAAAATTGTTTTTCAAATTCAGTGCCAAATAGAGCCTAATAGCGTATCATAATAATGTTTTTTTATTTGGCATGATGAGGTTGTTTTTAATAATATTTTTTGTTTATAATGTATTATAATAATTTTTTCTAAAAATATATATTTTTCATATCACCATATTAAAATGATATGAAAACATATAAAAATTAATTAAAAATACAAAATAAAATAAATAATTATTCAAAAATATTTTTAAAATACAAGTATGAACATGTACTTACAGAGTGTTTGTGCTGCCTCTACATGCATGCGATGAACCGTGTAAACAAATATATTAAAAGTAACGTGTAACAGTATGGTTCAAACAATATTTTATTTTAAGAATACTTGGTTGATCAATACATACTTTAGTTTTAAATGTGCTCCATTTAAAACTATGTTAAAGTATTAATTACAAGAAAATATAATTTATTATTTTTTTAAGACGGGGTTTGACACCGCGTTTCAAAAAAAAATTATTTAATTTTTTTTTTAAAAAATCATGTATTTAAATAGTTTTAATGTACTAATATAAAAATAATTAAAAAAATATTTTTAATATATTTCTCAATAATTATTTTCAAATTCAATTTCAACCGATGTTACAATTATTTTTGCACATGAAATAGATTATATAAAAAAGCTATTATAGCTTCTCTAAAATTTAAATTCAGAACACAATTTTATATTCGGAATAAAATATAAAAATCAGTAATTATTTGACCACAAACGATTTTTTCTATAATTAAATAAAACAATCAAGCAATTGTGGAGGTGACATCAAACAATTATAAAAGTGACGTGTTTCAGCATCTTTAAGAAAATAAAACAATAGGGCAGCAATCCATTATAAAACTGCTTGAAAAATAATTAATTAATTAATTATAAGAATAAATATAATTTCACTTGGACTTGTTAACAAGTGTGTTTGTTTACTAGGTGTACCACGCGGTACAATATATCTCATAAGAAAATATACTGCATGTTTTATTTATATTTAATTTAATTATATCAATTATACATAATTTATGATTTTATCGGCGTATATAGAGAGAGAGGGGGTTGCAATTTTCATTTTGTTTTGGCCGAAATATTTTGTATAAGTTAAAAAACAAGATAAAATCATGTCATTTATACCTCATTTGAAATTCCAGCTCATTTCGGATCTTTGGCCAAATACCAGCCGAAATATTTCGGAATCGTTCTGCCCGTCCCGTTTCGGCTAAATAGTATTTTTAATTCGACCGTTAGATTGAGATGAAATTTTGAGAGAAGTCTTTTGATATATATATATATATATATATATATATATAATTTTGAGAGATTATATATATTATTAATATTTCAGTGCAATCAGACAATGTAATGATCTTGCGAGATTGATGATGATATTCTTGTAATATTATACATGCTCGTAGTTTTATTAAAAAAAGTCATTTTACTGTGTCTTTTTTAGATTAAATTGCACAATTCTAAATAATTTTATTTTTGGTTGACCATATATTTAATTATATATATATATATATATATATATAAAACAATACAACTCCGAAACAGCGCATAAAAACAATCCAAAACCAAAAAAGTCTACTGTAATTAAAAAAAACAAAGGAACGACCGAGATTTCGGATATGACAACCTTCAAATCATCGGTATAATATTGATCTGTCGAAATTATATAAAATACTCTGGTCGGTGGTGATCCTTCCAGATCCAAACACCAAGTGGATAAATCAAATTAATATCATTTTATTTCTGAGACTAGAATATAAAGAATAAATAAATTTAAAAGGTATATACAGCATTCAAACACGCGAAACACGTTGCTGTGATAGAATGAACTGGAGTTTTCAGCTGTGTATAAATACCTTCTTCCATCCTCAGTCACCTCTACCAACAACACCACATTTCCCAGGAGAAGTGGAAGAAGACTCTAGAGAGAGAGAGAGATCATGGCGAATACAGGAGAGATTCAGGAAGAAATGGAGAGGCGGGTTTCTCCTTCTCCTTCACCTGGAAGAACAGCCATGCCTCTGTCGTTGAACCACGTGTCATTTGTTTGCAAATCTGTCCCTGAATCTGTCAAGTTCTACGACGATGTTCTGGGTTTTGTTCTCATCAAAAGACCTTCTTCCTTCGAGTTTGAAGGAGCTTGGTACGTGCGTGCGTTCGTGCGCATATATATATATATATTGTCTTTGTAGCTATATATATATTTTTTTTTAGAGATTAAAAGCCTGCAGTCTCCTCTCATTTATGAAAAACAAAATTAAATTATAAAAATTAATTTAATATTAAAGTCATCTCTAACCATGGTGAGATCATCATGTTGGGGAGATCATTTCAACACACAATTATTTCATCCATTCACTTTTCTTTTCTTTTCTTTTTTTTGCTAATTAATGGTCCACATGTAGGAAAAAGCTACCCACTAGATCATATGTCAAGTGTTTGTTATTATATTAAGAAAACTAAAAACTAAATGTTTAAATAATATAGTTTTAAGTTCTTACAATGTATATATATGTATATATTATATTTAAAAACCATAATATATAAGTTATAAGTTATAATGAGAGCTAGGTTTAATAATTGCTCAAGATGCGATAAAAAAAATGTGTTTGGGAACATAAAAAAGCTAATTATGGAGGTGTTTTGCAGGTTGTTCAACTATGGTGTAGGGATCCATTTGCTCGAATCATCAGACAAGGCACAGACGGAGAAGAAAAGTAAGATCAATCCAAAAGACAACCACATCTCATTTCAATGTTCAGACATGAATCTTGTTGTGAGGAAACTGGAGGAGAAGAACATCGAATATGTAACTGCAGTTGTCGAAGAAGGTGGCATCACAGTCGACCAGCTCTTCTTCCACGACCCAGATGGCTACATGGTTGAGATATGCAACTGCCAGAATCTCCCTGTTCTTCCACTTTCCCCGTGCCCTCTCAGGTCACCGGAGACCAGCCGGAACCTCGCGTCGTCACGGTCCCAGTACGGTAAGCTTCTTTCCTGCTGCTAATTAATCTCTCAGAGATGTCATGGCTTCGAAGCTGGATCCTGACACTCGCAGGAAAATTAAATGGCAGGGAAGCAAAGCTGGGAGTTGCAGTGCTTTGCAGAAGTTGCCTCTCTGATGATGGACAACTTGGCGGTGGGCATGATGGACATTTCGATATGAAGAAGAATCCATGAGAGTCATGCCAGGTTTTGTGCAGCTTGCAGATTTGTTTGGGGAGGTTGGAAGCTCTGCAATTAATTAATGCATGTATGGGAAATCTTTGGGATCGAGGGAGGTTCTCAGTTTCTATTAAATATTTTACTATAAAGTGCTCGGTTTGATCCACTGTGCATGTTCAAAAAATAGAAAACCGTGTTTTGAATTGTGATTGGCCAGGCAACATGGCACCTTCAAATTGTCAGTACAAGGTTTTCAAACTGTGTGCAAGAATTCTTGAGATATCTCTCTGTACAAGTGATTGAACTGTTTTATTATTTTAATTTTAAATAAAGTCTATTTGGCTTCTTCTTCTTTTTTTAATTGTGTGAGGGTTGATCGGATGTACTTATTACCAAATATACTAAAACAAAACAAAAGATATTGTTCATACACACATTATAGTCACTATGACTCGAAATTTCTCTCTATTCTTCGCAGGACACGTTCATCCTTTTTTTTTTGTGTGTCTTTTTCTATTGTGAACAATGTATTAACGTTTTTATCCCCGCTAATAAGACAAAAAACGATTTCGGCTGAGGGGCACGCCTGTCATTGCACGCGTCTAGACCGGTCCGCTATATTAAAGAATAACAACCTTAAAATATTAATAGATAAAAGCATATCAATTAAAGACTTATAAAACACTAAATTTATAATTTATCAAGCTATGAAACTCAAGTCTAAAAACGAAATAACCAATGAAAAGTAAATTAAGAGTAAAATATGGATTTTAATCCCCAATAAACTTCATATTGAAATAGGATTAAATAACTGATTAAAACATCAATTAACAACAAGTCATGCTAATAAATTCAGTACACAAGTTTTGATTTTTCAACTTTGTCCTTAATTTAAATTGTTAATAAATGTGATTTTCATTTCGACCTCAAACTTTAATTTTGAATTTAATCCTTTATATTTGATTTTCATTTAAACTTATACTTTTATTGTTTTATATTTTTATATTTCTAGAATAATCCCTCATTTTATCCATGTATATATAAGTGTACTTAATAATAATAATAATAATAATAATAATAATAATAATAATAATAATAATAATAATTTAATTTAATTGTTTTATTGCTTACTCTTTTGTTTATGTTTTTTCTTAGTATAATTTAATAATTTTATTGTTATGACATAATGACAATGATATTTATTTTTCCTTTGTTGAAGTTTCTAGGATATTTTAGTCTTTCATTAATTATATGTTGTAATATTTATTGAATATTATCTCATAGAATATATATAGGAAGAAAACATGACCTAAGATTTTGAATAAAAATATTAATATCGATATTCTTAAATACATTTAATATAATCATATAATGAATAAATCGGATAACATAAAAATTTGTCTTGAATTTCAATTTTGTACTCGACACAATAATAATAATAATAATAATGAATAATAATAATTTATTATAAATAATAATAATATTATAATAATAATAATAAGTCAAATTAATTATGATTATTATATGTTAACCATTATTCTTAGGTCATGGAAAAGTAGAGTTATGACTTAGCAATTGTGAAACAGATAAAAGCTTATAAAATGGAATGAAAATAAAATATAATAGAGATGAAAATAACAAATTAAAATGATCTTAATTGTGAAATGAATATAGATTTATTAACATTTTCAATTCAAGGACAAATTTGCAAAAATTGAAACTTTTGTACCGAATATATTCAGTCTTTTCAACCTAATCTGGAAATTAAAAGATGGAGGATCAAAGTGAAACATTAACATTTCATCAATTGCAATCGAAGGACCTAATTGAACAAAATCAAAACTTATATAACTGGAATCAGGGCCATATACACAATTAAAAGGCAAGGGACCGAAATGAATGCATACAAAACTCGGAGGGCACTTCTGCACTTTTACGTGCAGGATAGAGAAACGGAGCGACCGACTTTAACCGGCCACCTCCGCGTCCACGGCCACCATGTAACGCAACACGCCGCACTAGGAGGAAGACCAAGCGGAGGCGCATCGGATTAGACACCGATAGTCCATTTCCGGCCACCGTAGCATACCGCACGCTCCACTTGAACAGGGCGTTAGGGGGGCATCGTCGAGCGCGTGCACTGCACGCGCCTGACATATTTTGAAATATATATAAATAATGGAAAGTTACCGTTATGTCCCTAACCTTAATTGATATATTTTTGTCTTATTAGGGCTAGAACCGTCTTTAGCCATTTAAAAAATTAAAAAAGGGTTGCGGCGGACCGGACCGGTTCGTACGCGCGCAATTACGCCCTTACCCTTCAGTCGAAAATGTTATTTTGTCTTATTACCGGGGCTAAAATCGTTACTACACGGAGGACAAAGCTCGCGTCCAAAGTGTGGATGAGTGTAGGTGAACATTGTTTTTCATTTTTATTTAGTGTATTTGTTAATAATATATTTAATAAGAAGTTAATGGAATAAATAAAAATAAAAATAATTAGGAAAATGAAAGGAAAATAATTTTATTTCATTTAACTTTATAATGATTAAAATCTCGCCAAATATATGTAATCATCTCATAGAAATATTTTTGCCCATGACCGCTTAATCAATCAGCCAATGACTATCGGTATACTATCGACTCCACTTCACCCCGGAACCACCTGGTGGTGCAAGTGACTTGCCATAAACTGTTAACGATTTGTTTTCCAACCGACGGTCTCGGTGATTCAGGCGAGCTTCTTTGTTTTGTTAGTTCGATGGTTACTAGGTTTTTAGATTCATAGACTTGGACAACATTGTTGATGTTTGATAACTTTTAGCTTCTGTTGTGTTTCTGTAATGAAATTATAGCAGGAATGGCTACAAGGAAATTGTTGCAGACATTCAAGAAAACACCCATTACTGCAAGCCCCGCTTCATTATCTAATTCAGAAACGGCACAAAAGATTTCTAAAACCCTAATCAAATCTGGCCTAAAACCCTTCGAAACAACCGACTCATCTTTGCTTTCCAACCTAGATTCTCACATAACCAACCTTGTTTTCTCCAACCCAAATGTACCACTTCATTCTTGCCTGAATTTCTTCAACTTTTTGCGAGAAAATCAATCCTTTGTTTCCCATAAACCTGATCTTCAATCCCATTTAAGCGTTGTTTTTAGATTGTTCAAGGCTAGAAGGTTTGCAGAAATGAAAAGAGTATTGACTTATGTTGCCTTGGATAGTAATCTCAGATGCCCGGTTGCAAGTCTTGTTTCTTTGGTTGAAGAGAGTGGATTTAATAAAGAACCTAACTTTGTGGAGAAGTTGTGTGATATGCTGTTTAGGGTTTATGCCGACTGTAATTTGTTTGAAGAGGGTTTTCGGGTTTTTGATTATATGGTCAGTTATGAGTTAAAAATTGATGATAGGTCTTGTATTGTATTTTTGCTTGCATTGAAGAGGTGTGATAAAGTGGAGGCTTGTTTGGGTCTTTTTAAAAGAATGGTTGAGTTTAATGTGGAGGTTACAGTTTATTCTTTGACGATTGTGATCGATGGGCTGTGCAAGAGATGGAGGGTTAAAAGGGCTAAAGATTTGATGATTGAAATGGCTAGCAAAGGGATTAAACCGAATGTGGTTACATATAACACACTTATAAATGCATATATCAAGAGAATGGATTTTGAGGGTGTTAATGAGATGATGAGATTGATGGAAGTGGAAAAAGTTGAATATAATGCGGCTACATATACTCTTTTGATTGACTGGCATGGTAGTTTTGGTAAGATTAACGAAGTTGAGAGGGTGTTTGAGGAAATGCGTGAGAAAGGGATTAAAGCAGATATTCATGTTTATACTGTAGTCATTAACTGGAACTGTAAAATTGGAAATACAAAAAGGGCATTTGCCTTGTTTGATGAGTTAGCTGAGAAAGGCCTTGTTGCCAATGTTCACACATATGGAGCATTGATTGATGGTGTTTGCAAGGCTGGTGAAATGGAGGCAGCTGAGATATTGGTGAATGAGATGCAAACCCAAGGGCTTGATGTCAATCAACTGATATATAATACGCTTATTGATGGTTATTGCAAAAGGGGGTTGATAGAGGAAGCTTTTAAGGTGCAGGTCATAATGGAGAAGAAAGGATTTGAGAATGATATCTATACTCTTAACACGATTGCTGATGGGTTACGTAAATTGAACCAGCCTGAAGAAGCAAAGAGATGGTTACTTACCATGATCGAAAAGGGCGTGGTTCCTAATGTTGTCAGTTATACCACTTTAATTGACATATATTGCAAGGAAGGGGATTTTGTGGAAGCTAAGAAACTGTTTCAAGAAATGAAGAATGCGAGGGGAAAGCCTAATGCTGTTACATACAATGTTCTAATTGATGGGTACAGCAAGAAAGGCAGGATGAAGGAAGCTTACGAGCTAAGAGATGAAATGAGAGCAAAAGGGATAGTCCCAGACATATATACTTACACATCACTTTTGCATGGAGAATGCATTTTTGGGAAGCTGGATGATGCAGTGGAACTCTTCAATGAAGTGCGCCAAAAGGGCTTACCTCTCAATGTAGTCACTTATACAGCAATAATTTCAGGCTTGTCCAAGGAAGGAAGATCTGAAGAAGCATTCAAGTTGTATGATGAGATGACAGAGGCAGGTCTCACACCTGATGATAGAGTCTATACTTCACTTGTCAGCAGCCTTCACAAAACATAGTATATCTCTTAAAATTGTTTTTGTGGAGTATGATATGTTCTTGAAGGAAGAGATCCTGAATTTCTATGATGTCCTGGGATCTGTGCTCAACTGCTCATCAAAAGGTCATTGTCCAGCGTTTGAAGCAGACTGGTTTCTTCGCAGTCATTATTAAATATAATTCACTGTAAGGTTAGAATTCATGTTTGACGAGTATGCTGTTTTTAATCTTGCTATGGAATCTTTTAAACCTTGTCTAGGGCTTTAATGGCCTTGGAGCCTTGCACCGGGCCCCAGGAGCATTTCTAACCAATGCTTATATTGATCATATTGTCTAAATAAATTTTGCTCGTGTTTGAAACATGTCCATGGCTAGATCTTCCCAAGAATTAGGCAGCCACTGAATTTAAAATAAGTTATCCTCTCTTGTTTGCCTATTTTATAACTCTCCTCTGTTTTCTTTTTTGTGATCTTTCCTGTTTTTAAAATACTCATTAGCTGTCATATCTTTCAAGTAGCTTTTTATGGTTTTGGCCATGTATCCATTTGATTATTTGGCTGAATAGGGTGGATTTCCCAACTAGGCTTCTCTTTTTTCCTATTTTTTTGTGCTAGATTTTGGTGGTTTATCAAGTCAGTTTTCACTTTGCCAGGATTTAGTGATAATGGCTAGCTATTGTACCTTGTTCTTCAGGTTTCAGTGCTTTTTGATGTCCGCACCACCCCTAACCATGCCTTATTATTCAAGACCTCAAAGGTGCTACCTAATATTGGTGCCTACAGTCTTTTTGGAAGATAGTAAAAATGTAGTACATCATTGTTTGTAGTCCATGAAAAAAACAAACGAGAAGTTCAATCCTAGACTCAAGTAGACATGCTTGCTAAAATTCAAAATTCGTGTTTTTATTTTCTTTTTGATGTCATGGGCGCACACTAGTTTAGAGATCGCTGTTATTATTATTTGGATTGTATTCTCTCTACAAATTGATGGTATAACTGAAATTCAAATGATTGCATTCCAGGCTGTTCGACTGTGGTATCGGTATTTGGCTTCCATTTACATGAATCAGACCAGCTTATTGTAATGAATCTTTCAGACAAGTACATTTCCTAGGAACTTAGAGGAGGGGACAAGATGAAGCATGTGACAGCAATTATGGGAATGTGGCTTGACAAACTCGCAGTTGATCAGCTCTTCTTTCATGTTGCAATGTTCATTTGCCAAAATCCCTATCACCCGTACACTTCATGCCTTCGCGAGCTACCCAAAGCCTATAGGTAAGATGCATTATCAACATCACCATATGGTTTGGATATTTCATACCAGATGTTTGGCTCAAGACCATCAACTGGATTCATTGTCCCCCCCCGAGGTAGTAAAAAATGAAGAGGATTGGAAACTGCCTTCGTCTTTTTCTGTAATGGTGTCTACCAAGTCTGACTCTGAAGTCTTGCTTGCACTGTAAAAATAGGGGTAAAGCTGGGAGGTGCTTGCGTAGCACTGATCGTAAACGTGGAGGCAAGCAACCGAGTGTTTCAGGATGGTGATCCACTCGAGTTCTGGTGAAGTGTTTTGCATGCTATGCGGTGAGAGGATGAAAGTTCTGTAACATGGGAAAAAAAGAGTGGGGTCTACCTTCTCGGCACCGAGGAGTTCCCAAATTCCATTAAAACATTGCTCCTTAAATATCCATTGGCGGGTTTGATTGGCTATAGATGTGTAAATCTTGAGAGATTGGAGACAGATTTTCTGGCATAGTGCGTCCACCGCATGGAAAAAGAAGAGAACTGTCTCTCGAGTCTCAGACAGAGTCAACTAGATGTGCTTACTTAGTGACAAGCACTAGACTTGACCTGTCAGCCGTTTCACATGAGTCCAGCACTTGAATTGAAGCCTTTTGACAGCGGAATCGGCCGTCAAATGGCTTCAGTTAATACCAATCATGTTTATCATCGTTACTGCATCATCCAAACCATGGAACATATCTATTTTTCGGTGTAATCTCATGGTGTGCAGGGAACTGTGAAAAAAAGATACAGCTATATCAAGGATAGGAAACAGGCACAGCTGTGCCAAAATTAACGCCTGATAACTCGTAGAATGAAGAGGGTTACTGAGGAACTTTGCCTCAGTAAATGTTACATGCCAACAAAGCAACTCATTTCTCACATTAAGTTACAGGTCAAATCTCAATTACTTGGTGATTCCACCACAAGCACCTACCTCTGTCAGTTATAAACCTCCAAGCTACAATTAGCCACGCACCCATTAGACAGCAACGAAGTGAGTTGTGGTGGGATTGGTGTAAATGTACAGGCGAGAGGACTTTGGAAGGAAGACAGTGGAAGGCAAAATGGATCCCTTCAGTCACCCAGAGAGATGACAACAAAAACATCATCAAGGGACCATTTTCTTGGTTCTGACTTTTCAGGCGGGTTAATAATGGCACGCTCTGCATTTGCAAGGCGATAACCGATCACAATTTCATTTCTTTTACGGCCTCTAATCATAATCTCATAAAAAGGAACCTCTTCTTGATCGAATAGGTAAAATTCAGCTGGTTTAATGCACATCTCATTGCCCTGAAATTAGGAACAAGGTGTGTAAACATGCAAAAAATTGAAGTTTCGGAGAAAAAACAATGGCAGGGACAGATCCATGCACATAACTAGGTATGGCAAAGTATAGTAGCGTTAAAGTCAGATAGGGTATGGAAGGTACCTCCTCTGCAAAAAGCTCCTCAAGAACACGATTTATTTGCTTGTCTTCAGCAACCATTGCTAGTGCCATACTTACCAGCTCATTTGAGAGCACATAATCACTGATTCGGGACACTGAGACAAGGTTTCTAGTCCTAGAATCTAAGATTTCACTAATAATTATTGATTTATCCGATGCTTGTTGCATCTCACGGATCCATGAGCTATGAGAGAACCCAGAAACCCGTAAAGAAGTTGGCTTTGTATCTCTGTAAGGAAGACGCTTTAACTGCATTCCATGAGGCAAAGAAAACGCAGCTTTATTAGCAATCATTTATTCAGAACATGCACAGGCTGCAAAATGGCTTTACGAGTAAATTTTGGTTTTCTGCACAAAAAACAAAGAATGGCACAGCACATGCGATTGAGACCACCTCACTTCAATTCTACATGTCTAAACCCAATCTCCTCCAACCCCCTTTTCACTTCAACTCGATGGAATTCATTTTTCTTCCCAGACAATATGAGCGAACAGTATCAAGGCTAACGACTAAATATATAAATAATGCATATTGAGCTGAACAAAATGCAATCATCAGCATCAGTAGCATAAGAACTCATATTAAACATTGCTAATGTAGAGTTGCAAATGTTCTGAATCATAACAAGCTAGAATGTGTTGGTAGAAAAAAATGATCCATGCAACCTGCGTTATATAATGATTCAAAGGAAGAAGGAAAATTGATTGAAAAGGGAAGATGATACAAAAACTGGTGATATTTCCCTATGGTTAGTGTTCAGCTGAAGTAACACTCACCAGTTCTCTAAAATACTGAATATACCAATGCGTGTTCTCTTCTCTTGTTATCAAATAATAAAAAGAAAAGGAATAAAAAGATATTCTATGAACCTGGCGAAGAGTATAGAAGAAAGGAATTTTGGATAGTATGGCTTCTACTTCACTCAAACATTACTAGTTCTGCTACGTGGCATCAACTATAACAACCACACATGCAATTGTCGTCATAGATCTCCTAACAAAAGTTCCATATAACTTTTCCAAACCAATTCACTCAAGTTCAAATTAGACCTGCACTCATTGCTATGGAAGAACTATTCTAGTTATTTCTGAATAAAACTATGTTCAAGGGATCCAAAATGTTTCATATAAGCTGATGCATTGACCTTGAGAGCTGGAAAACAATGCAGAACTATGGCTGTCTTTAAAGGCATAGGTGAACAGAATTACTATGAAAAAGGGAGGAGAGCTGGGGAGGAACTCAAAATATTGGGTTTAATCAGAAATATCATATCCCTAAAGAAGGAAACATCAACAGTAGTTACCTGTATATCTCGAATAAGGAGAAGGGTAGCCAGAGATCTTGAGTCAGAATGCACAATGGAGTCTTCCAATGATTCATCTGCAAGAATTAATATCTGTCCGTTTAGAGTTAGTAATCAGCAGTGGAATTGAGTTTGTGGAATGAGGTTATAAAGGTTTTTGTGCACATCAAGCATGTAAGATAGCAAGAAAATTTAACTGTGTGACGTCAAAGCCAAAAATAGTTGTGGTGCCATCCCATATTGATAAAGCAAGGAGATTACATATAATCTCTCAATCAAAAATAAATAAAAAGGAGTCTTTGTATAAATATTGTGTTTCCCAGTATTTTACCCACTAGTTATCCTTGCCGAACATGTCGCGTCAGTCTGACCCTGTTAGCCTTGCACATTATATGGATAATAGATAATCCAACAGATAATCCCACATTTCTTAATTCAGACTAGTTAGTGGTGTCTGCGCTACCCTTCGGATCTGTATTATCTTTTCAATAACATATTTCAGCGTCGCAAGCATGTTTTAGTCCCAACCACCTAACTTTGATGGTTTTATTTGAATCATATTGGGAAAAAAGTCAATGCTAACAACGGGAAAACATAAATATAAAAACAAAATCAACGAGGACCAAAGAAAAACAATACACTATCAATTTAGATTGAAGGGTGAAATTAAAATGAACAGAACATTTATAAAAGAGTTAAGGCAAAAAAAATCATAAAATTAAGGATCAAATTGAAAATATCAATTAATGATCAAATTAACTTGAGCATGTTGAGTTTTTCAATGTGGATTTTTACATAAATAAAATACAAGAAAATGCTTGCACGGGCCTGATAGCCAAGCTCAATGCTTGGTCCAATCAAGAAAAGGCCTGCATGGGAGCTTGCAAGGTCAAGCCCACACGCGCAGGCCTTTTTTTAAAAAAAGAGTTTAATGGAGCAGACAATGTTTAAATCCCAAAATCCAGTCATTGGTGTGGTAGGAAAAACAAGGTTATTGGCTGATAAGACTCAAAAAATCATTTCAACCTATTTTTTATCCAAAACATATAGGAAACACTTTAGAAACCTTGATAAATCAATATATAGCCTTAAAATACACAAAATAGTCCAAAACCTGAAACAAAAAATCTTTTCGAGTTCTGATTTGTTTTTTAGGTGTTTTCAAGGTAAATGAACATCTAATGGTAACCCCTGACTTCATATTGATCCATTTGAGAGGAAAAAATCCACTGTTTTGATCTAAATCTTCCCTAACACCAACTTTCTCTCTCTAAACCGGAATTCAACAACCACCTCTTCTCCACAAAACAAAAACTATAAAAATAGAAAAATAAAGTTTGGTATCAAAATGTATTTTTAAACAATTATAGGGCGGTAAACTAATAGCTTAAAAAGACAAGGGAAATAAATGAATTTTTTAAACCAATTACAAATCCATTATCTATTTTACCTGATTTTTTCACTTCAAAACTGTCTTTTAATCCAACTCTCACCCCAAAAAAACATGCAACTGGACTCTAATTTGGGTTCAAAATGGCTTAATTGTGCAAAAAAACGTTTGATGACCAAAGTGAATTTTTTTTAAAAAATACACTATTGTAATACCCGGAAATATATGAGACGGTGAACAGTAATTGGGTAAGACCACACGGTTTAGCTTTTAGTATAATATATTAACCATTACAGCCTGTTAAGCCTATTATAGCATTGCATGACACATTGGCCTCTCCAGTTAATAGTTTCAGCTTTTGGGTTCAATATCTACATGGATTATAGGCATTTGACTACTTAAGAGCAAGTGCTTGTAATACCTACCCTTATTTAAGATCCATAGGAAGCAACCTTCTATCTCACTGTGAGACTGAGAGAGAGAGAGCAAATAAGGTAATGCAACTTACAGAATCAAAAGTCTCAAGAGGAAGACTCTCCAAATGTCGTTTGATGACAGCGTTTCCCACACGATGGACAAGTGTTATGTTCTCTAATCCAGAAATATCAAGTCCGCCATCAGTAAGCTTCTTTTCTCTCTCCTTTTCTGGGACCTCATTGAACATCCACAGTTCTGAACCTGGAGCAAGCAAAGCTTCGAGAACCTGAGAAAACAGAAAATACTTTAGAGCTCCGTAATTGATTTTCCTTTTGTTTATTAGTCATTAACTCCAATCCAACCCCCTTCAAGAGGGGAAGGAGTGTTTGTTATATACCAATATCATGTCGTCAATGTCACGTCGCCAGCCACAGAACAGTATCTTCTCTGGATATTTTGGAGGATCCAATATTTTGGGACAAGAACTTCGACGTACCTGGAAACAGACATGGCATGTAAGATGAGAAAATACATCTTAAATAATTATTTTTTTTCATTTTCACTAGGAATGTAGCAAGTGTTTTCTCTCTCTTTTTTACAAGTGGAAAAGAAATTGACAAGCAGATATGATGAACTTGTCCGTATAAATGATACAAAATTATTCCTTTTCCTTTTCAGCAGGATATGAAACTTTAGCCAGAAAATCGAAGGAATCGATATTGATTTAGTAACTTCCAAAGTTGAATATCATCAACAAGAATCCAACTTTATGCTCCATCAGATGTGAAAAGAAGGATAACCTCTGGAAGAGGACCTGGAGCATAGGTGTCATCATCCTCGGCTATAACAAGGACTTCATCTCCTTCTTTTAGAACATAGTTATCATCAGGATTTAATTGTATCTTTCCACCTCCAGCTGCAACCTTAACTCCACAGGGAATTGCTTCAGGAAATGAAATAAGCACATCTTGAAAACATAGACCATCCAATTGAGGCCACCTTTTGATGTAAAATTCTGCATTCTCAAAACCCAGTATATCTTCCCAGATCTGGCCAAAGAAAAAATTGCTCTAAATTGTTGAAACAGACAATAGTAACTGAAGATCTAAAATTGCATAGATATTAAAAGAGCATGGCACATGCATGACAAGATAACAAAACTGAAGGAACTGTCACCAGGAAAAAAACAGTATATTTTTTTCAGCTGTCCCATGATGCCGCTGTTTTAATTCTTAAAATTCAGAAAGTATGGTGGAAAAGACAAGCCTGTGCTACATGCCGTGCTATTGTTGTGGCATCTGCTTTACTTCAAATTGAGTTTGAGGGATGTGTCTATGTAATTTTAGGTGAATCAGTTGGAGCTTACATATAGTTTTGCAGGCTGCAAAAAACTAAACCATAAATGTTTTTGCTTATCTAAGTGCAAAAAAGGACATGGCATTTCATCATGATGTAGAGTGCTTCTGGGACTGATGCCAGCCATACAAACATCAAAAGTAAATGGTCGGTCCAACTGGCACTGATATTGCCCTGTTATATAAAGTAATGGTATGCTGGATCAAAAGTGCTGCAAATATACCTCGTGCATCACGATGTTTCGATAAAAGGAATTGCATTTGAATGAAGGCTAAATACACTCTACCACACAGAAAATGGTGGCACCAAGGGTCTTTTCTCAAATGCAATCAAGTCGTGCACCTCAACATGAACCACTGACTAAAAGCTTATCTAATTTAAATACCACCTTTGCAATTGAAATGATTTGATTTTTTAGGAAAATTACATTTTCCAAGTATATGACGCAAGTGGTTTGGGAAGGGATCAGGGGAGAACTAATATAATCAATGATGTGAATGGAATTCAAACACCATAGTTTTTTTTTTCTTATTCTCCTTTTTCTTGGAATACAAAAAACATGCGCACTATCATCCATGATGCAGCAAGTCTTGTCCTGTTTTGTTTGGGGTCAGGGTGGTTTCAAATCTCTAAAGGTTTTTCTACTTCTTTTTTTTTTGGTTTGGAGATTGCAGTTTAGGGGTCTTATGCTGAGCTGGAGAATTCCAAGGTTCCTTACAACTCTATCAGCTGGTCCTCTAAAAGGGAAGGTATTGTTCTTTAAATTCTGTTCTCTTTTTTAGATTGTTTATCATGGACTTTTCTCATTGCTGTTCTTGGTCGGTGGCTAGTTTCCATATCATTTTCCTTCTTGTCTGGTAACAGCTTGATTCTGGTTGCTTTCTGGACTTAGTTTCTCCAGGCAGTTTCTTTTTTATTAGGATCTTGTGAGTTAGGTCACTTAGACTAGGTGTTGAAATTTCTACTAGTGTTTTAACTTGTTTTGTTTCAGGGATTTTGGGAGCCTTTGGTATGATGTTGAGTTTTCGGCTGGCTTCTAACCTTTTTGTTAATTCTTCTGTAATAAAACTCTTGCTTTTGTATATAAAAAATGATAAAATAAAATTTTCTTAGAAAAGAAAATAAATCCCTTTTCTTAAAAGGGCAGTGAAGGCTCATCTGAGTAAACCTGAGCAAGGCCTGGTTGCAGAGCGCACTGAATCATCAAGCGTCCAATCACATCATGTGCAACAACTGTTTCAATAAGTTCCCCTCCAACAAGCTTCACTAGAGGTTCGTTGTCAAGGTCACTCATCTCCACAACAACATGACCCCTCAAACCCTCTTTAACTCCTGTTAGACTGAGAACAACCCTTAAGGCACGTGCATCACTCTGGTAACAAAAATACAGAAATCTTTGTAATTTTTGCAGGAAGAACCACACAAGTTATGAAGTTGGATAGCTACATTGAGAAAGAAAAGAACCTGATCTGCATTCTCATCAGATGCTAATACAATAATAGCACGTGCCTTTGACACTGAAACCTATGAATATGAAAACACAAAAATCAATTAGACCAAAAACTACAAATCAGAAAAAATAGCAAAAAGTACTCGAACATACTTTCTTTAAGTCAGCCAGGATAAGAGGACTACCACTTCTGCATATAACAGAAGTGCCCATGAAGTCAAATTCAAGTTTCGCTATATCCATCTCCATTTCTTCCTTGTCTCTCTCTGCTAGTACAACTATAACACCACCACCGATGCTCTTGTTTGCTATTGCTAGCTGCTTCAAAAGAGAGCCCTACAACCAAAACATCATCTTTAACACCTGCTCTTGGTCTTAAAAAGAGTTTACACTGTCATCATAAGGTTTACATGGACAACCTCTCATACCAGTAAAAGAAGAGTTCAAAGAACACCTTGGTTATAAAAATGCATTTAGTCTGTCACCACAAGATTTACATGGCCAAATTGGTTTTAAAGAGCCAAGAGATTTTTATATAGAGAAAGGAACATGGCAGTCCTATTCTCGTGTACTAACCTGATCAACCTAAACCATGTTTAATTCCTTCCAGTATTAATATTTTTTTTTTATAAAAAAAATATGTTTAGTTCCTATTGAAAAAAACATAACAAAGCATTTTTTGTTCCTTGGACAGCTGAGTATTTGCTTTTGGCAAGCTTCTGATTTATACAAACGTTGCACTAGTTACCAAAACTGAAAATGCAATGGAAACAGTGAATGATAGCTCAAAGTAACTAGTATGAATTACCAATTTGTCACTCCATCCAAGAATTAGTATATGGCTTTTTTCGATCACTTCGCTCTTCCCTTTCCGCAGTGAATCTACCTTTTCTGAGATAGCATCTGAGACAAGTCCAAGCATCATGGCAAATATCAGCATGCCTCCTGAACTTATAGATACAGAAACAATTCTTGGCCCGGTGCCAACCCTATCAGCATGATTTCCTGAATCAGCTACAAATGTCCATGAAAGCCAAAGAGCTTCCGCCAAGCTACCATCACTGACAGCATACAGCGCTAACCCGCCAAATCCTATGAGAAAGATGGTCGCAAAAAGCAGCGCAAGTAGCTTTGCATAGGGATAAACAGAGAAGCAGACATCCACCGTATATGCAATTCTCTTCTTCAGGGGAGCCTCCTCCTTGTCATTCACTGTTCTTTTTGAGAGAGCCTTTATTAGGGGAAGATAATCAAGATATTTATACAACAAAAAAGGTATGACGAGTGTCAACATCACTGTATACAAAGCAACACTTCTACTGCCAGCATTTCCGAGATAAAATGAACTATAATTATCTTCAGCCTGCAAGACTTCAATTATGTCATTACCAACACCGCCTTTATTGCCACACACTTTACGAAGGTTAATATTCTCTTCCTGCAAGTAAAAGAACCATAATCATGAACAGACGAGCAGAAATTGAATAAACCTATTTTAAGTCGACATTGAAATCTAACAAAAAAAATCCCTTTATCTAAACCATCACTTTTAGAGACTCAGAATACTCAGGTCTTCTCGACTTTCACCTTTTTCTTTTCTCTCATTTCAGCAACTGAGCAAGAATGTTCCAAATTGTTCATGACATCAATAGATTTCAACAGAAAGAACTAATAATTCAACTTGTCAAAAGATGTATATAAAACATACCTCTAGTTTTGCGACTTTATTGCTCAAGTAAATTGAAAAGGACACAAATACTATACAAGTGAAAATAAGCTGCAATTGAAGATTAGCAACAAGATCATCAGTAATGCTATATCAAAACAAAGCAAACTAAATCCAAAAAGAAACTGCTTAGAAATAAAGTGGGAAAACAAGTGCCCTAGCTTTTTAATCGCCTGAAAAAACTGTACAGCAACTTTCTTCCTTTTCAGGATACCTTTACTACTACTACTACTTTTAAAAAGACAAATACAAAGAAAAGGGGCAGTTCTTCTTACCACATAAAAGATGGAAGAAGATTTGAATCCCCGACTTCTGTTGACACCAGAGTGAGTCACCAAAACTTGAGTGGCAGTGGCAGCAGCCGTTTTCACTTCTTTAATATCATCATCTACCTTCAATAACTTCTCCTTATTGGCAGCACTAGTATAGGTACTAGTAGTAATAGAAGAGGGTGTAGCCCCAGTGTTGTGCTTTTCCTTCTCCTCCTCCTCCTCCTCCACCTCCGCGGCCACCTTATTATTACCACGGCGACCCTTCACCTCGACTCGATTCCTAGCCACGTGGGGTCCAAGAAAAGATGGGTAGATCCAGTCCCTATCAACCGAGAAGCTGGAGTTGTTACTGCCACCACCACCACTAATATCAACGCTGATATTAGTAGCATTAACAGTGGCGTGGTTGTTGCTGTTCGTGGAGGGACGGGAATCGGACAGTGGAGGGCGGAGACGGTGGTGGGTGGAAGGTGTTGGTGGTGGAGCAGCAGTTCTGCGAACAGCGGGAAATAGTGGACCAGGGAAGTGAGTGTCAACTTGTATGGAGGAAGGGGTGGTCTTTGTCTTCTTGGGAAGCGGTCTTTCTGATGCCTTCCTGGTGTCTTCGTCGTCATTTCTTATTGGCAGCGGTGACGGTGGTGGCGGTGGCGAGACGGAGTGTTTATTTATGTCTGCCATTGATTTCTTGAAAGCTTTCTTCGAAACTTGGAAGTGAGAAGCAGAGCAGAGAGATCTAAGAGTTAAAGGGAGTTCAGGTTTTTGGAGTTGAGAGTTACGAGGTTGGGAGCTAAGAGATTCATTCTTCTTCTTCTTCTAGAAGTTCATCACATCTTGCCTATCGAAAAGCTTCTTCTTCTTCTTCATTTTTCCTGTGGAAGAGATCATTATCTATATGCTTTATAATATAAATTTTAAGAATTTATGCTAATTAATAAAAAAAAAACTATCAAACTTTGCCTCGAGTCTAAGATCTTAGGCTTGGATGTATTTGTTCAGGTCAATAAAAATAATTTTAACTATCAAATTGAAAACTATTAAAAAGGGTTATTTCATTGTTTATATGGGGGGGCCATTGAAGTAGTATTTAGCTTAAATAAATTTAAAAGTGTTGGATTCTTGAAAGCTTGGTCCAAGGAAGTGATTTAATCTTATTTAGATTTGAGTTTTAGAGAAGATGGGATGAATTTCCTTGTTTTATAAATGAAACAATAGAAATAGAGAAGATGGGAAAAGAAGGCATGGGCAGTGGTGATTAGGAAACTAGTTGATCACAAGAAGAAGATACAGGGACTAAATTAGAAAAACCTCACGTTTAAAGATACTCGAATTGACATAGGTCAATGTTTGGCCGCATGCTGAATGTCCGTGACTGGGATCTAAAGTGGGTCCACGTCCTTTTCTTTGCTTTGCTTGATCCCTGGCTCGTGAACACACATGTGCACGTGGATTGATTCTCTTTCGTCAGGTTTATTTTCATGTTTTTCGCATAAACTGAAAAAACAATTAGCAGCCGTTCAAAATTACATTCCACTTGAGTTATATATATATATATATTGATTCCAGGGAGTGTGGACTTGTAATTCAGTATTTGCCAACAAGAACATTCATCATTTTAGCTATATATATATATATAGCTAAAATGATGAATGTTCTTGTTGGCAAATACTGAATTACAAGTCCACACACCCTGGAATCAAGACCAGCGCTCCTCTGAAACATGAACTCAAGCCTGAAGTTCCAAGACACGGGTTAGGGAGAGGGAGAGCCAGATTGCATCCTATCCTCAATAACCAAGAGTTTTGACAGATAATTTCTCAAGAACACTGCTGAAGATAGGAAAATAAGATTATAATGTTCAATGAGTGATCACAGAGGGCTTCATTTTCACTTTCATCAATCCTGGGACTGAGTGCTGTCCTCTGAATCGGAGGGATCGATGAATCTCCAGAAGAAGCCTAGACTACTGCCCATGAGATTCATAATCACAGCAGACATGGCTGGAGGTAATGCAACCATAGGTGAAGTAAAATGTGTTGTTGCCAATACCACACCCAAGGAAGAATTTTGCATTCCAACCTGTGATGTGTTGCCCCAGGAAGAAAAAGAAAAGGTGAATTAATCTAAGATAAAGTATACTCAACGATGGATCAATTGCCAAAATTAGAATGAGGTCCGTAAATTCAAGAAAAGAAAACCTTAAACATTTCTAATGCTTTCAAGATGACAGCAAGGGATTGGCATGATCATACCTCAATCGATATTGCCCGCCGTTGTGGCTCTTTAAACCCACCAATTGCTGCTGATATATACCTGTACATACCAGAAACTTTGATGAATCAAATTTACAGGACTAATAATGCGAGAAAGTTGTCTGCTCTGTAAATCTTAATGGGAGTGGATCTCGCCAAAAACAGCACACGTTCGAATATCATACAGAATCAGCATAGAGGCAAGAAGGTTATATATCTAAAACATCCTTCGCCAAAGTTTTCTAGCCTATAAAAGATAACACCTAGAAATTTCCATCCAGTTTGGGGCAAAGATCCTAGGTTTGAACCAAAGTGCCCTTCAGTGTATCTAGCCGGCCCAAGTTATCTGTAGCTTATTGAACAGATAAGTTCAAATACGCGAATCTTGACAGTATTTTAGTCAACAAAATCATCATGCTGTTTTTACTTTTTCTTCTTTTCCAACTGTCTCAAAATAGAGCAGGTTGATTAAGCAAGCAAATGCGGGTTATAGATGATTGGAGCGGTGAGAATTCCTTGTGCAAGGGGCTTGGCTAAAATGTTGATTGATATTTAAATGCCCTGATACCAGAAAGTTTCTGTTCAGAAACTTACAAGAAAAAATACTTCTCATTTCCATAAACCCATGCATCAATCAAGATTGGACAAAGGCTATGTGCACGTGTGTTTATCTATAGCTTACATAATTAGTCGAGATGTTACAAAATTATACAAAAGATAAGATGCATATTCATGATCAAAGCTGAAAGCAAGCATTGGAGAATCGACATCATCAAAAAGGCTGCAACATGTGACAATGGTAATAATCCAAAAGACAAGATGCGTATTGATAGTCAAAGCTGAAGGAGAAAATTGAAGAATTGTCATCATCAAGGATAGAAATGAAGAGATATTCATAACCATACCCAACAAAGAAGCCAGCACAATGTAACAACAGAACTGCAAGTATTATCACTCCCAGTTCGCCAGAGAATATTGACCGAATGCGAAGAATAAGAGAGGCATCAGATGGCAATGAGGCAGCAACCATTGAGGATTTAAGACGAACAACATTTTCTGAGAACACACTGGGGAAAAAACCAGAGAGCAAAAATAAGAGAAAATTGAATGCAGAAGCACCGATTTCACACCATAAACCAAACAGCACAAAAATGAACCTGCAAGCAAGCAGCGATGAAGCTAAAACAGCAAACAGTGGCGTGAAAGGCGTGACCTTTTTCACAGCTGCAGGAAATTTGCTCTGCATATATGAACCTAGCAGAATAGGAACAACAACCACCTAGATAAGAATTGACAATGACCACAGTATAAGTAAGCGGATATTTTGAAATGTGATGTTATCTAACTTGTCATTAAGCACGACTTTGAATTTACCTGTAGAGTGCTGATGGAAAGGCCAATGGCGTCCACAGGAACGCAAGTTCCTGCCAGAATTTTTGTCAGAAATGGAGTGAGAAGTACTGCACCAAGAGTAGTGCACCCTGTCATTACAATAGAAAGTGGAACATCCCCTTGAGCAAGTAAGGTCACCTGTAACACTACTTCAGCAAAAATAAATAGATATCTCACAAAATTTGAGGCACAGCGTTTGTACACACCCCAATATACCAACCATTTCAATTGTCTATCGAAAAAAGGAAACAGGAGTTTCAATTATCTCAAAGCCAAGACACCACTTTTGATCGATAATCCATAAACTGTTTTGGACTCGTAACTAGTAAGAACAACATAACCTAGTTCTCGGAAATGGGATAGTTTTGTCAAGACTGACATTTTTCTCCTCTTTTCTGTGGGAGGGGAGACCGTAGGAAATGGTAATTAGTAATGAACACAACACTGTCAATCTTGACAAGATACAGGGTCCAAAACATGATAACTATGAAAGATTAGTCAAACACAGAGGTTAAAGATCCACAGTTAAACAGTCCTGGATGGATAAGTTAGTCGAAAACGCATCTTCACTTGTGACTTGCAACTGCAAATAACTCTTGGATACAGAAGGACAGAGCATTGCACATTCCACTGCCCAAAATATTCAGTCTAGGAAGTACTCTGTGAAAAATGAGTGCAAGAACTTCCAAGAATACTAAGCATATTGTTCATCACTAGATAACCAGATTAGAGTTCCCATTAAAGGGCCTGTTTGGTATTGCGGTTGCGGTTGTGGTTGAGATTGAAAAAAAGCAGTTTAAAAAAAAAACGCTTTTTACTGTGGTTCAAAATAAGCAGTTAAGTGTTTGGTTAAAACTGTGGTTGAGTTGGAGGTTGAAAAAAAAGCAGTTTGGGGTGTTTCATTTCCAAACTTTCCAAACTGCTTTTAACCTATGAAATTACTTTAAAGGGCATATATATATAATTTTTTAAATATTGTAGATTTAATAATTATAATAATATAATGTAATTAATAATTCAAGTAAATTAAATTTTTTTTATTCTCTCACCAAATTATTTTTATCAAAACAATTTTAAAACATAAAAAAACAATTTAAAAAAAAACATTTTTGGGTGTGAAAAACAATTTTAAACAAAAAAACAAACCTTTATAAGTTAACATCTAGACTTTCTTCTATTATAAATTATAAATTAATACCCCTATTTTTTTTATGCTAACTATTGTTATAATAATCAATAATAATTATATAATAATAATAATATAATTAACATAAAACCCGAGACCCACACCCCATTTATCTACAAACCCTACTTTTCTTCTTCTCTCTTTGCTTTGCCCCCTCCAGTCGCACGCTTGCCATCTTCATCTGCTGCACATTCACTCTCTCCCTCAAAACCCTTCAAAAACTTCAAACCCTCGCCTATGATCAACCACAAGCATTCTGGCAGTGGTTGAGTGATCAGGATGTGGTGTCAGCCAAGACTCCTGCAAAGCCTGGTTTGGTACCTCAAGGCCCGGGGCTGGTAGCACAGAGAGATATTTCAAGAAACGAAGTTGTTTTGGAGATACCCGTTGTTTCGGTGTTTAATTTTTGAACATAAATGGGTTTTTGAATTGAGATTTTGGGGTTGATAAAATGTGGTTTTAATGGATTCCAGTGCAGGTCAGAAGAAGAACTTGATGAACTTCAAGGTTAGTGTGGTCTTTAAAGCTTGATAATTGTAGTCTGGGAATCAAAAGTGAGACTGTTTATTGTTATCTCGGTTAGCTTCATCTTGATCGTGTATATAAATTGAATTCGATGTTGAGCTTGAAGGCGAGACTGTGATGTTGAGGGACGAGGGTTGATTTGGAATTAAAATTTCAACGGTAATTTTCGATTGCATTGCACACCCAGCACCCCCAAATCGCAGCAATCTTGAAACGCCGGTGCAATGCTTTTCTTGCACCGGCGTTTCAAAACAAATTGCATGTGGGACCCATAGCTTGCACCGGTGTTTCACAAATAACCAAACACCAAATTGTGGTATTACGGGTGCTAAATAGATACAATGTGAAGTGTAGACCTCTATCTCCTTGCACAAATGTTACTCCGTATCAGTAGGTCGAATGTGCATTTCCAACCAGAAAAAGAGAGGCAGAAATTTCTTAGTAAATGCACGTTCTAATATCAGAAATCACAAATACTATTAATCAGAGAAGAAACAGGGAAAAAGTCATTAATGAGATTAGCATATTGAAATTGCGCTCGTTTTTCTGTAATTTGGGTATTAAATGTCTGTGAAATGTGCTTCCATAGAGTTCATGATAAGTAGGGTTCCAGAGAGAAAAAACATAGACAGAGAGCACTTACCACATTAGAGGCGGTACCTCCAGGGCAACAACCGAGCAATATCAATCCAACCGACAAAGAAGGTGAAAGCCCCAATGCTTTACTAACAATCAGTCCAAAAGCTGGCATGATTGTAAATTGAGCAACACATCCAAATAGTATCTGAACAAAGATGGCAAACGAGAAATAATTAGGGAACCTCCTGTCAATTCCTTTCCTTAACTTAAACTTCAATCATTCCATAAAACAATCCAATGAACTTAAAGTTGTGATTCCCTGATGTTCCAATCCAAAACAGACCCAAGAATCTGATCTTAAGCAATTACAGCGAATACGAACACACGCACAGTGTCAGCCAAAGCCAATACATGACCGTGTAAAGAACCACTTTCAGCAGCACCTTGTTTAAATTAGCAAACTATAAGCACCAAGATGCTCCTCTATTCAGCATGTTGTATTAATTTTCTAAACCCACAATGCATTGCTCATGATTAGATTCAGTAAAGTCAGAATAATCTCAAATACCAAAAAACCCACCCTCGGCTTTTCAGGTACTGTAGACCATATGATCGTCCATCCAACCAACTAGCCGGATTATATAACAAATCTTCCCAAATAACCACCCAATAATCCAAAATGATATGAACATTCATTTCAAACTATTACCAAAAAAAACAAACAGACATATTAAACATGGAAGGGGGGGGGGGGGGGGGGTGAAGATTAAGGACAAGTACTGACAGAGAGAGGCCTCTGCATAAACAAGGCAAACAAGTCCTTAAGCTCCAAAGTGAGACCCATAGACAACATGATGAGCCCAAGAGACAAGCTATAAGAAGCTGGACCTCTCTTCGTGAACCAAGAAAAAACAGACGGGTAAAAGCAAGCGCAAATCCCACCAGCAGTCACATAGAGAGGATACAAACTTGCTGCAGTAGATAACACATTGTGGTCCCAATCCAGGGAGGTGGGTTTCGGTGGAGTCACAGGGAGGTGACCAGATTCCTCATGGACAGATCCAGAGCAGAATGTCAGCGTGGTGGGCAGGTTTCTGAAATTTGGATGTGAAGAAAAGGTGAGTTTTTTGGGGTTAGTTTGAGTGATCTTGAAGTGGGTTCTATCAAGAAATGGGGGGCGTGTTGATGCGAGAAGGAGAGAGAGGGCCATGGGGACGAGTTTAGATTCTGGGACTGGGTCACTCACGCTGCCATTGGCTCTGAACTAGTGATCTTTTATGGTCTTTTACGGTTATTATTATTATTATTATTATTATTAAATTTCGTGTATTCATTTTTGACGGAGGAATAATTCGGGACAATATAGGTTATTGGATAGTAGAGATAATATACGTTAATGGATAATAGGTTTTGCAAGGAAAATTGATATATGTTGACTTATAGATTGGAGGAATATTGGTGTATGTTCATCGATTATAGTTGAATTATAGATTGTACTAGTTCAATGCCCGCACTACATTGTGGGTGTAGTACGGATTAAACAAATAATTTTTATAACTGTTGAGATTAAAAATTAATATTTTAATACATAAAATTTGATATACTTAAAGGGATTAACATCGTCTATTATACCAACACTGCGCTAGATGTCGGTAGCTCGTCTCTGGTCATTATATTACACTACATGTGCCACCTACACAAGGCGTGGGATGAAAAACAGGATGACGCTTGTGCCACACGCACTGACAATAACCGAAACAAATAATAAAAAATAAGGTCAATTATCGGATTGTCCGTGGACCAAAGTCATCGTTTTTATCTTATTTCAATCAAATAAAAAAATTGAAAAAATCAAATAAAATATAATGAAACACATCAACACATCCTATATCAAACATGCATTGTTTGAAATAATGAAACACATCAACACACTTTATTATAACAAAACCAACATCATAGGGTTCACATCTAAAAATATCATAACTATTATTGCTAAAACAATAAAAAAATATTAAATTATTTAGAGGAGAAAAAAATAAAAAACATTAATAAAAGAGGAAGAAAAAAACTAAAATTACTATTATTATTAATAATATTAATATTATTGCATTAATAATTGGAAAATAAATTCAATAAAAGAATAAAAAAGCCCAAAAACTTTAAGAAAAGAGCAAACAAAATAAATAAAAATGAATAAAAATAAAAATTATTAGCTAAAAAAATCATTTGATGTTAAAAAAAAACTAATGAAAAAACCAAAAGTAAAAACAAAGGAAAACAAATAAGAAATATCAATTTTCAAATGATCATAAACACAAACTAAAATTTAAGAATAAATTTTTTTTGTAAAAAATGCTATCTCAACAAAAGAGAAAATAATAAAAATTAAAAATCAAAACTTAAGGAACATATATATAAACATAGATAAAAATATGAAATATTTGAGAACTATAAAAGAATTAAAGAATTAAAATCAAAAGTATAAGGGTCGAAAATAAAACCAAATATATTATCAATTTTAATCAAATGAAAAATTGAAAAAATCAAATAAAGTATAACATCTATACATGCAAGGTTTGATATAATGAAACATATCAACACACCCTATTATAAAAAATGAACATCGAAGCCTTAGCATCTAAAAATATCATTACTATTACTGTTTAAACAATAAAAATTATTAAATTACCCCGATGAAAAAATCAAAAACATTAAAAAAAGAGGAAGCAAGAAAAAAAAACTAAGATTATTATTCTTATTGTGTTAATAATGGGGAAAAAATTCAATCAAAGAAAAAAAAAATCAATATCTTCAACAAAAAAACCAACCTAAAAATGAAAAACAAATATAAGAAAAAAAATAAATTTGACGTCAAAATAAATAAATAAAAATAATTAAAAACTATCAAAAGAAATAAAAATGAAAAAAAAATCATAAGTGAATTTTTTTTAAAAAGCAAACAAAAAATGAAAAGAAAAAAAAGCAATATCTGGTGCTAGCAGGATCGAACCTTGTCTCTCCTTAACTCACGACACTTTGTTTTCCAGTAAGCCACTGGCCTTTTTTTACTCTCTGTGAAAAAATGTATAAATATTATATGAATTGAACGAAAATTAAAAGGAAAAAAAAGCACAATCACGCTAAGCGAGGATCGAACCCCGCCCCTCCTTTACTCAGTGCGCCTTTTACCAACAGAGCTACTTTCTTTTCTTTGTTAGTCCTTGTGAAATAATATATAAATATTATAAATATAGCGAATAAAGTGTTTATACTTGTTCGAAACGAGAGAGAAAAACACTATTGAAATCCACGAGTGTTTTCACTCACATGCTACTGATGTTTTCCTGAGCTCTTTTAGTTTATTTTATAATATGTCGATTTACAACTTATATGGGATAAGAGATATAAATAATTGATTTTAGAGTTTGATTCTCGTGTTGTAATTAGACTTGTCAACGGAGATAGAGTGAGTATGAACAGAAATTACAATCTAACCATCGTTGATTAAAGCCATGTTGGATAGAGATTATGAGGTTAAAACCTTATGTTCCCGAGGTGGGTGGCGCAGTGGTAAGAAGCTTGGGGCATGCTTGCATAGCCCTAAGTTCGAACCTCGAGCAAGCCCTCCTCATAAAAAACCTCGGATAGCCGGAGGTTTACGCATGTCCTAGGTTCACAAAATGTGCATTTCCGGATCATGTGGTTCTCCCGTTCCCAAAAAAAGGATATCCAAAAAAAGGGTTAAACCCTTACATATTTATAGAGAGACCAATTGTATGACTGATTAGTTTGCTAATTATGGGCTAACTAGAAATTTGTAATACAAAGAGTCTGATGTTCTAGCGGAATAACCATTAGAATTGTACACTTTGTTGTATTATGACATGATTGAGTATACTATTTCCCGATTAATTTAAAGTACGCTTCTGCCCCGATTATACCAAAAAAAGAAGAAGGATACTGTACAATTCGACAAACTTTTAATTCGAGTTAATTCTTGAATTTCTAGATTTTTAATCTAGATTTTTTTTTTTGAAAAAAGTAGTGTTAAATATTAGAAAAATGTTACAATAAAAAAATATATACATGAATTATTGGATTAATGAAAATCTTTAAGAGAGTATTGTTTTGAGATCATGATTTAATGACTTGAATATTTTTATTTTTTTCTTTGCATGTTTTTTTAATATTTTATTCTTTATTATTATTTTGAATACAAGCGATTAGGTTTCACAGAGAAATTATTTTTCACACCATAATATATACACCTTCAACATCATTCTAGAAAAATATCTGTCTTCAATTTCTATATGAATAAACTTACACAAAAATATATCTTTCTTATACAAAAACAATAATAAAAAAAAAAACTCAATGGGATCATAAGCTGTTGATGGATAATACATACATGAAATAAAAAAATTGTTTTCTTGAACTTTCTGTGGATATTTCAGCAGGTACGGGTGATTTCTTGGAGGAAGGTGTTGTTCTTAGACATGCTGTAGGGCGCAGGAAAATTAAACAAGGATGAATTTAGAGTTCTCGAGCTTTATGATGAACAAACTGATTTTTATGTGTATAAAAATGGGGATTGGGTATTTTAATAAATCAATTTCTTGTCCTGATCATCAAAGGTTTAAATTTTCATGGAATTTCTTGTCAGGTAGGTTTTTTTCGACGACCTCAACCTAACTCAAGCATGCATGTTCTAGTCTCAATTTGTATGCAGCGAGACCAGCTAGCTATGGAGTCGATGCCCAGCGAGACCATTTGAAATCTACCTTTCTTTTATTTTCCTTCGCCATTATTGTGACTTTCCAAGTTTTTGAAAGTATTTCCCAAAAGGGAAATCATTGTGCCCTCTCTAAATGCTTTTTCTTTTCTGGAGAAGAAAATGACCAAATCCTTCGAGTTTTAACTCCTAGGAGAAAAACGAAAGGATAGCAATAACCATAGATGAGGAACATGTAGAGTATGCAATGTTTACAAATTGAAAAAATTACCCAGTAAAGCTTGCCATGGCGGCTTAGCTTTTTCTTTCATGAAAAATAAGCTACTCCAGCAGGTTGGTTGAGCTTGCATGAGGTTCCAGCATCTTTCCGCGCTTTCGAACCGATCCCACAGATGATGGTCCTCACAATTCCAAGTTCGTAAATTGGAGCATTCCATGAGAGACAGTACCATGTTTCCGAAGAAGGAGCAATTTCTCAGTAATCATGGATTCAAGGCAGCTCATACTTAACATGTCCGAGGTAGAGACCATGTGCGGGAGCCATAGGACTTGCAGCAGTAACAGACCTGGCATTCAGTATTCTTTCAACTGGAAAAGAAAAAACAGTTGCACAGGTGAAGGGTCAATAAAGAGATTATTAAACTCACAATTATGTGTGTGCATATACAATTGTGGGACACAAACAGAGAGCAGACCATCTGAAACTTTTAGATCTCCAGTGCCGACAGACTTGATAACACCAACAAGCAGTCTGACCTGAAAACATTAAACTGAAGTTTTAAGTTGCACGCCAATCACAAAGGCTTAAACAACAACAAAAGTTTGCGATGCCATTTGAAGCATGGATATGACATTTGAAGCATGGATATGACACGAACACATGATGCCATCATTTTTGTTGCGACCACGGGTCAATCACATCAGGTTCTCATTTGTAGTGCATATAATAAATTTGCCAGTGTCACATGGCTACCGACTCCAAACTCCAGTATTCACTTCAGGAACAGAAACTACTAACCTGGTGGTAGAGAAAAGAGCGAGCACGTGCTGTTATGACATAGCAGCGATGTCTTCTCCTTATCCCAAACCCTAAATCAGTTCCACTATTGGAGTCCCCTGCCATAATATCATTGGAAATAGATCCAGTTGGCAAGCCAGTCTTACACTTGTTACAGAATGAATCAGGACCTTCCTCATTTGAACCGTTCTGTTCTCTTTCTGTGATAGATGGAAAATGTGGTGTTGAAACCATCTCCAAAACAGAAAGTTCTTCCAAGGTTCTGAATGGTGATTTTGACTGAAAAACCAGCAACTGTATAAGATCATAAACAGTTCAAGAAATTGTAGCATTTGAACATATTAGCTTGATTTTCTGTTACTCAAACAATGAACAGAAAGATAGAGCACTTTAACACTCGTGTGATTGGGTTTGAAAGTATATTATATGGAAATAAAAATGGCGAAAAGTACTTAAGCTCTGGAAAGCTCAAAATCATAAACCTCTCAAAGCTACTCTAAGGAGTCCGTGCAAAATAGAACAGCTTGCCTTTACATAATAAAGCTATCAAATAGGCAGCAAACGAACAAAGAAGCCAGAAGCAATGAGTCTAGAAGATAGGGAGCAACCTGACAACCAGATGCCCGGAAGGAACTAAAATCATGATGCCCAACAAGAACTTTGCAAGCTTCCTGCATTCTTATCAATTATTAATGCCATTTCAATTGCTGAACAAGGTAACAGATTCAATTGGCAGCTGTTCCTAACCTGCATAGCAACAAGATCTAACTCCTCTGATACATGCCATGCCCGGTCTTTTTCAAAGATGGACAAAAGCTCTGGTCCATTCAGCAAGCGGTAGAAGTACCTACAAAATAAATGGTGTATTTTGAACATCATCCTCTGCAGTACAAATTGTTAAGTATGTCTTGCACAGCAGGGCATAGATTAAATGTTAAGGTGGTGTTATGACAGCATATATCTAACATCTATTTTGAAATTCATTTCATCACCTCAAAACTTTATACCCCTATTTTCAGTTAGATCATTGCAGCTCCATGCAAAAAAGTCTTTAAATTCAACATGCCATCATTTCAATCAAGCTAAAATGTGCATTCCTCAATTGGTGGCTGCAAACTTGTAATTTGTACAAAAAGAACTAAAATTAACCAATACGTACTTGCGCTCTTGAGCCTTGAATCTCGCATGGAAATCACCCGGAACACTTCGAACATCAGTCAACATGATATCACCTTCCTTCTGCTCAAAGAAACAAAATGAAAAAAGTGTCATTGATGCCTGTCTAGTATGTAGTAGCACATGGGGTGTGATCTAATATGAATAAAAGATTAACATTTTATGCAATTTGTATAAAAGAAAATCCCAATATATAAATCACTGCTAGAGCAATCCAAACAGGTCCACATAGAATGTGATGTACACAATCTTTTTTTCTGTTTGTTGTACCATGCAAGTAGCAAAGTAACATGTCCAAAAGTAAATAAATGCAAGTATTATTTAGTGTTAAAGAATTGATGAAAGGAAAGATGATTCGGAGGTTAAACTTCCCTACTTAAATTGATAGGTGATCAACAAACATACCTGCAGGAAATGGTTCACAGCTTTTCTGACCACTGCTGGTTCATGAGGCGGTAGCTGCAAATTGATAAAAACAGAAACAACAATTGTACAGTCATGACATAAGCTCAGGTAAATTTTGAAGGCAGCTGTATAAACATGAATTATGTACCAGAATAAATGAAATGACTCTAGCGATGTAGGACAGATGAATAAAATCACTGAGCCCATCGAAAAAAAAGCTTGTGTAGCTTGTTAACAAGATCACGAATTTTGTCCATTATTTATATCTCTCAAGGTGCAACGAGAATCCATCATACCGACAAACAGATCTTAAATAACCCCTATGTGAAGATCAAGCTCTTGGGTATAGCAAATAACTAACAATGTCCAACTCTTCATAGATTTACAGACCTAAAATGTTCCATGAAGCTAGAAAGGAAAACAATAAAAGCATGAAACGGGGTTTCCTACGAATTCATAACATTAGCAGCACAAAATGCGAAACACAATTAGCCAAAAATCGACTGCAATATGAATTACAGATTAGATACACATACCACTTCACCTGGCTTCCTTTTGCTTACGCGCTCCACATCAACATGGCAAACATTAGACAATGCATGTACTCCTGAATCCTAAATTTTATATTTTTAACAGAAACTCAGCATCTATGCTGTCACCCGTCAACCAAACCATGAAAAGAATCAAGTCAGCTAGAAATAAAAAAACTTACAGTCCTGCTGGATAGACAGATTGTTACAGGCTGCCCAATGAATTTATGAAATGCCTCCTGCATTCATTCAACACAATTATAATTATAATCTTGAGATATTACAAAAACAAAAAAAAAACAAGTGGAGTGGAGTGGTGATTTGAAGAAGAAAGAAAAGAACCTGAAGGACGCCCACAACAGTTCTATGATTAAGCTGCTGCTGGGAGCCACAGAATCGAGTGCCTATGTACTCAACAGCTACCAAGTAACGTTGAAGTCCTGGCTTCATTGATTTATCTACAGCCTCCTTTTCTTCTTCTTCTTCTTCTTCTTCTTCTTCTTCCTCGCAAAAGTCTCCTTCTTCTTGAAGGGTTTTAGAGATCTTCGAAGGTCTTTCGTTTGACAATTCTTCAGGTGAGACTTTTGGGTTTACTTCTGTCATCTGTTTTTCTTTTCTTTCCCCCCGGGATGAATCACTTTCTTTTCTCGGAGGATTTTTTTTTTTTAGGGGGGGGGGGGGGTTGGGGGGATGATGCTTTAGGGTTTAAGGGTTTAGTCCTTTTCTTCTTCCAAATGGATAATATCCATGAATTAGCCTGAAAGGCAGCCCATGATCCATTAAAAATGTGTAGCAGGTAACTGAGATGCCATCGTCCTCCTTTTTTCATTGGATTCGAACCTCTCAAGCCCTATATTAAACTAGAAAATGCCCGCGCTTGCTGCAGTCAAGTATAATATTTTTTCAATGTAAAAATATTAATTGTAGTATATTTTTTATTATAAGATAAATTTAAGTAAAATAATAAATCTGTGCAGAGTTCATGTCAAATGCAAGTTTTCTATAAAATATATGAATTTAAAATCGCTATAAATTTATTTGTTTAGTAGTTTTAAACGATATAACCGGCATAAATTTATCATCATCATTAAAAAAACAAGAAAACTCGGATATCTAAAATTATCATTATTATTGCGCAAATAATAAAAATCATATAATCCAAAGAAAAAATAATAATAAAAGAGCACATCTAGCCATGGCACCACAAAAAAATATTTCATGGAAAAAAATATATTTAGAAAAAAAACGAAATAGAAAACATAATCAAGAAAAAAACAAAAAAAAACTATAAAAAAAAAAATTTGAATCCGAGGATTAATCTTAGTGCGCTTAAGCTAGTATAGACACTATGATTATAAAAAAACAAATATAATATATGTATGTATAAGTGGAAAAAAAATATATAACCAACAAAAACAATTCAAGTAAAACATTAGAAAAAAATCAAGAAACGAAAAAAAAGGAAAGCACTGTTGCAATTTAAAAAAATCAAAAAATTAGAAGAAAAAAAAAGAAAAGCAAGAAATGGAAAAAGAAAGCAAAAGCGAAAAGAAGAAGAAGGGAAATCATTGTTGCAATCCACATTGATTTGTGTGGGTAGCAACGATGATTTCCCACACCATTTATTGTTTGTTAATTAAAGAAGAAGCTAAAACAGATGGAATTACTGTTGCAGTTTATAAATTACTGTAAATTGTAATACTATATAATTACTGTTTCATCTCTAGGATTTAGAGGTATTTAATATTTTTTTTAAGGGAACGGTTGATATTATCAAAATATTTGGGATTGTTTTTGTATTTTCCGACTATTTTATCCCTTTCAACTCTAGAGACAAACTATCTATCCAATGATATTTTTGATTTTTTTCATTATTAAAGTAGTAATAATAATAATAATTTTAGTTTTTTTTTATCTTACTTGCTTTTTTGTGTTTTTTTTTCCAGGAGTAGTTTATTAATTTTTATTGTTTTGGCAATAAGAGTGCTAATTGATGAAGTATAAATACCGTATAAATTTCATGTATATATTCTGGAATGTAGCAGTGTGTTCTAGAATATATAGAAGTTGTTAGATGGAATATTTTAGTTATATAAAGCACTATAGCTCAAGGGTTATGTATTGAAATATTGAGAAACAATAAAGTGTTGGGAATTATCTATTTTCTTTCGTCTTCTTCATTCTTCTGCAAAGAGCTCAGACTCCTCTTTAATTCTTCAAATCATATTATCAAATATATACCTTACGATCTCAACATGGTATCAGAGCTTCTTCATGCTCACGCATATTGATTGATCCAATTTTTTCTCAATTTCATTGATTCTGCAAAAATACCCAAACTCTTCAAAAATACTGTTCATCTCTTCCAAAATTAAATTCACAAATTGTCTCAGTCGAGCTCTTATAAATCATTTAGAGCTTGTTCTTTAATTTCTTTCACACTTCCTAGTTAAAATCTTCTGTTGATTCCACAATGGTTACTGCTGCTCAACTACAAATTCTTCAGTCACCGATTGCCAATCTTGTGTCCTCCATCTCTGCGTCTGTCAATGTGAAACTCGATGAGTCCAACTACTTGAACTGGAACTTCCAAATTCAACTACTACTGGAAAGTAATGGGATATTCGG
Organism: Salix exigua; assembly: GCA_032356905.1. Lineage (NCBI taxonomy): Eukaryota > Viridiplantae > Streptophyta > Magnoliopsida > Malpighiales > Salicaceae > Salix > Salix exigua. The sequence continues at coordinate 474,422 of CM063590.1, read as the reverse complement.
ATTTGTAGATGGGTCTCATCCATGCCCTGCTTCTACTGCTTCATACGGTAACAATGCATCCTTCTCGTCTTCCTCTGATGTTGACTGTGATGAATTGATGGTATGGAAAATGCATGATAGAGCTGTCATGCAACTAATTACAGCTACTTTATCTCCAGTAGCAATGTCTTGTGCCATAGGGAGTATTAGTTCTAAGGATTTATGGCAAAGATTGAAAGAACAGTTTTCCACTGTATCTAAGACCAGTATCTTTCAGCTAAAATCAAATTTGCAGAATATTAGGAAAGGTAGTGATTCTATAAGCCAATACTTACTAAAAATTAAGGAGGCCCGTGACTATTTGTCAGCTGCTGGGGTGTTTTTTGTTGATGAAGATATAGTTATTTTGGCTTTGAATGGATTGCCTACTGAGTATAATACTTTTAGATGTGTTATTAGAGGAAGAGAGAATGTAATTTCTTTAAGAGATTTTCGATCACAACTCTTAGCTGAGGAAATTATAGTGGAAAGTAACACTGGAAATAATCCTTCTTACCTTGCTGCAATGAACACAACATCCAAACCTCACATGTCTCGTAGTCATGGATTTAACTCATATGATAACAGTGGTGGTGGTTACAGATCATATAATAGAAATAGAGGCAGGGGTAGATATAATCAAGGCCAGAGAGGATTTTTTCAAAGGGCCCCTATGACTGCAAAACCAAATATCACACCTACTAATGGTCTTGATACTTTTTCTCCAGCTTTTCCCCCGGTTCCATTTCATTCCACTGCTGGTTCTGGTATTCCAGTCTGCCAACTATGTAACAAAGAGGGACACACAGCCCCGGTTTGTGGCTTTAGGGGGTATGAACGACCTAGGTGTAATGTGTGTGGTAAACCCAATCATTCCACCTGGTACTGCTATTACAATGAACATGGTCCTAATTTCATTGGCAATGGTAATGGGTCCGAAGCAGCTGGTCCTCTGCAAAATCAACATCATGCCATGTATACCATACAAAATGCATACTCACCATTGCAGCAGCCCTCAACACAGACAGTATCTCCAGTTTGGATTGCTGATTCAGGAGCTACGAATCACATGACACCTGACTTGGCCAATTTGACAGCAAGCTCTTCTTATCCCACAACAGATTCTGTCTAAACAGCAAATGGTGAAGGTTTGACAGTATCCCATGTTGGCTCTGCCATTATTTCTACACCTAATCATGATATCAAATTGAATTCTATATTGTGTGTGCCTAAGTTATCTCAGAATTTATTGTCGGTTCATCAAACTTGTGTGGATAACAACTGTAGGGTAATTTTTGATGCCTTTTGTTTTTGGATTCAGGACAAAACCACGGGAAGAATATTGTATAAAGGGCTGTGCTGCAATGGTCTCTATCCTCTTCCATCTTTCCCTACTCAGTCTGCTGCTTTCACTTCCTTTGGATTTTCAGCTCAAAGTGGTCAGTTCGTATTGCCTTCTACCTGGCATCATAGATTAGGTCATACTACCAAAAAGATTGTCCAACTCATGCTACACAAAGCATGTATTCCATGTTCCTTAGATAAATGTTCTGATGTATGTGTTAGTTGCCTACAAGGCAAGTTTTGTAAACTGCCTTTTTATCCAAGCACACATACTTCTGTTTCACCTTTCAATCTTATACATAGTGATCTTTGGGGTCCATCACCTAGCATTTCTATTGATGGATACCGCTACTATGTGCTCTTTGTTGATGATTTTTCTCGGTTTTCATGGTTATTTCCTCTTGTCAATAAAAGTGATGTTTGTTCTGTGTTTGTTAACTTTCATCAATATGTTCAAACACAATTCTCATGTCCCATTAAAATTCTACAAAGTGATGGTGGTGGTGAATACATGAATAAATCACTTCAAAATTTCTTACACTCAAAAGGCATTATTCATCGTATATCTTGTCCATACACACTCGAACAAAATGGCTTAGCTGAACGAAAACACAGACATTTAATTGAAACAACCATTACTTTGCTTCAACATGCTAAATTGCCATCTTCTTTTTGGACTTTTGTAGTTCATACAACAACCTTTCTTATTAATCGAATGTCATCTGCTGTCCTAGTTCACAAATTTCCTTTTGAACTATTATTTGGCCATATTCCTCTTATTTCTCACTTAAGAGTTTTTGGGTGTGCATGCTTTCCATTGTTGCGTCCTTATCTTCAACATAAATTGCAGCCCAAAACCACAATGTGTGTGTTTCTAGGATATGCTTCTAACTATAAAGGGTACATTTGCTATGATGTTGCTAAGAAACGATACTATATTTCTAGACATGTTGTCTTTAATGAGAATGTTTTCCCATACTCTGAGCTAGTCAATCCTCCCAAAGTATCTCATACATCAGCTACATCTTCCTTTATGCCTAGTATACCTATTGTGACACCCACCAATATCATCACATTACCTCCCTCTCCAGTTGTCTCTAATTCCCATCATGAGTCTGTTTTGGCTTCTTCATCTCCTGAGTCCATTGCACCTACTGCTTTACCTTTTGCATCTATTCCTGTGGCTTCTGAATTCAGCAAAGGTATGCAATCTGAACCCTGCACTTCCACTGAGCCCTTTCGGCCTGGCATTATTTCTGTTGTGCATCAACTTCCTTCCATGAATGTGCACCCTATGCAGACTCGCAACAAGAGTGGATTATCTAAAAAGAAGGTCTGTTGTCATGCACTCTCATCTTCTGCTGACATTGATCTTTCTTTGGTTGAACCTACTACTTACAAATCAGCATTGAAATCTCCTGTGTGGATTGCTGCTATGAAAGAAGAACTAGATGCACTACAATCTCAAGGTACTTGGAGTCTTGTTCCATTACCTTTTCACAAAAATATGGTGGGCTGTAAATGGATATTCAAGATCAAGAAGCATGTGGATGGTTCAGTTGCTAGACATAAAGCTAGGTTGGTGGCTCAAGGGTTTAGTCAAGAACCAGGCCAAGACTATGGGGAGACTTTTAGTCCAGTGGTGAAGCCTACAATTGTCAGATTGGTTCTTGCTCTTGCTGCTCACTTTGGCTGGCAGTTGAGACAACTTGATGTCAAGAATGCCTTCTTACATGGCATTTTAAATGAGGAGGTTTATATGGCGCAACCTCCAGGTTTTGCATATGCTCCTAATTCTCCTTTGGTGTGCAAGCTTCATAAATCAATTTATGGTCTCAAACAAGCCCCACGGGCTTAGAATGACAGATCCACTGAATTTTTGCCTTCCTTAGGATTTGAGCATACATATTCTGACTCCTCTATATTTGTTAAACATCTTGCTGCTGGCATTGTCATTCTTTTGGTGTATGTAGACGATATTATTATTACTGGGAGTCATGTTGATGCTATTACTCATATAGTTACTTCACTTACTGCTGAGTTTGAGATAAAGGACTTAGGTGATCTTCACTTCTTCTTGGGTATTCAGATTACCTCTGTTTGCAATGGGTTATTCTTGTCACAGTCACAGTATGTTCAAGAATTATTAGTTAAGACTGATATGGTTGAAGCTAAGCCATGTGATACTCCTTGTCTACCATATCAGAGATTGTTTAAAGATGATGGTATTCCCTTTGATGATCCCAAATTATATAGAAGTATTGTGGGGGCTCTCCTGTATTTGACATTCACTCGGCCAGACATTGCTTTTTCAGTGCATCAAGTTTGTCAATTCATGCAAAATCCCATGGTAATTCATTTCACTGCTGTCAAAAGGATTCTGAGATATTTGAAGGGTACTGCAACTTATGGAATCCATTATCTTCAAGGTTCATTAGACCTCAAAGCTTTTAGTGATACTGATTGGGCGGGTGACCCAAATGATAGAAGATCCACTGCAGGATTAGTTGTATTTCTTGGATCTAATCCTATTTCATGGTCTTCGAAGAAACAAAATACAGTTTCAAGATCTTCCATAGAGGCTGAGTATAGGGCTCTTTCCTTCACTGCTGCTGAAATTGATTGGATCAAGCAATTGCTTGTATTTTTGCGTATTAATCTGCCTCAGTCTCCAGTTATTTTTTGTGATAATCTTTCTGCTATTGCATTGTCTTTTAATCCAATACAACATCAGAGAACTAAACACATTGAGATTGATGTACACTTTGTTAGAGAAAGGGTGGCTGTTGATCAACTTGTTGTGCAATTTGTTTCTTCCAAGGAGTAGTTTGCTGATATTTTGACCAGGGGACTGAGTGCTCCACTATTTCGTCACCATTGTAACAATCTCATGCTTGGGCTACCGAAGCATGAGATTGAGGGGGGATGATGAAGTATAAATACCGTATAAATTTCATGTATATATTCTGGAATGTAGCAGTGTGTTCTAGAATATATAGAAGTTGTTAGATGGAATATTTTAGTTATATAAAGCACTATAGCTCACGGGTTATGTATTGAAATATTGAGAAACAGTAAAGTGTTGGGAATTATCTATTTTCTTTCTTTTCTTTCGTCTTCTTCATTCTTCTGCAAAGAGCTCAGACTCCTCTTTAATTCTTCAAATCATATTATCAAATATATACCTTACGATCTCCACACTAATAATATTAGATGTTAAGACTTCGATGTTACTGTTGTTGTAATATGATATGTTGATTTATTTCATTATATTAATTTATATATATATATAAATATTATATTTTAATCTTAACCGTTAAAAATATTATTTGCTCCGGCAATTAACTAACATAGGAATCTATACCTTTTTTTTTTTTTGTATCTTTTTAGTTTCCTAGTCTTTTGAGTTTTTTCTCTCTCTTATATCAACTTTTTATCTCCTTTCCCTCTTCCACTCTAATTTGGTACATCAAACTATATAAAATCAACTCTTTAGATCCAATAATATTGCATATAATATATTATTTTGAATAATCCTTCTTTTTTATTATGTCAATGCCCGACCCGTTAAGCTCGGGATCCATCATGTACCGTGCCCGGACATTGTATTAGATCCAGGCCCACGAGATCAGATCTGACCTCGGATGAGCGATGGTGGCCACAATAAGCTTTCGATAAAAAGAAAACCCTAACCCCCTAGAGCAACGACCCATCTAACGGACGATATCAACCCAAAGGCACCGATCCAACCGTTAAATCTCGATGAAAAACAATATAAAAACCTGGCCAAACAGCTCCAGGGTATTTGCCCATCACTTCACAGCCACCCACTGCCTCCCTCAGAACTGCACTTCTCTTCCTTCATCGTTTTGCAGAGGTACTATCGTTCTATTACTTCTCGTTTATATGAAATCTTTCTGGTGTCGTTTCAGCCGCGTGTTGCTGATCTAGTAGGCTTTTTTTTCCATTCCTTTTCCAGGCTGTTTTTGCTTTGAAAGCGAAGATCTAGTTTTGTCAAGCTATATTTATTTGCTTTACGTTTATGTTGTTTGTGATTTTGATGTCGAATTTGCAATGGTATATACCACTTTACAAGGCGATGGTTTGAAATTTTTTTTCCCTTTATGAAAAGTGGTGAGTGATCAAGGCTGGAGTCTCAGAAAAGGCTCTTTTTTTGCCAAAACCCTAAATGGGTTTTTGGAAAGAATTACCGATGAGCTTGAGAATTGGCATGATAATATGTCTGCCATAGGCCTGTGGTCTTTTCGGGGAAAAATCTTTTCTTTTCATTTGCTGGTGTTTTGTGGTTAATACCCTTGTATGTTCACAATAAAAGGGTCATGTTATGTTTACATTTGTGGTCTATTCTTTTCTTTATTTGAAATTATTAAATCTTGTATAGCCTGCTATTTGGGAAAAAAACCCTTTACGTATTTTTATTCAGTTTAAGCTCATCCATGATCAGTATTTTAGCTGGTGTTACGAGGATTTCAACTAAATCTATTTAGTGATGTTAAAAGGCTTTAATATTTTTTTGGATACTTTGATGGTGATGGTCCGTAGTGGTTGGATTAATATGTATACGAATGGGAAAATGAATTCATTGTATACTATTTTATGTTATATTTTTTATATATATGTATTTTGTTGATGTTTTATTTCTTGCGGAAAAACAATATTGAAGTTCTTGAGTCTTGCAGAGGCTATATCAAAGGTAGAAGCATGTCTCACCGCAAGTTTGAACACCCTAGACATGGCTCTTTGGGATTTCTCCCAAGAAAAAGAGCCTCCCGCCATCGAGGAAAAGGTTTCTCATGCCTTTTAACCTTAAGTTTATTAACATTACACAGTTAATGATAACACATTGGGTATACTCAATTTCTACATAATTAATAATGTGTACCTTCATGCTATGATTTAAATATTAGGTGGGTTTTGTAAGAAGGCTGTCCTTTCTTAATTCTGCACCATGAAGTATCATTGCTTTATTCCTTAATGTGCTGTCCCATATTAGGTATATGCAACAAATAAAATCTCTGGTAAAGGATTTATTTGGGTCATTTTAATATAAAACGATCTAGCATGGGTCAAGTGGCACAAATTATGGTCATCTAGACTTCCTACTATCACTAATGATCACCATTAAATTTTACTGTCCTATCCTGTAAAACATGAGTTAGACAAATTGCCTTGCAGTATTATACTGTCATAATCCCTGGCGCAGATAGGCTTGATATGATTTCTAATTTACTGGTGTAGTTGACAGAGTGTTATTCGCATTTATCAAAGCTGGTTTTAAAATGACTATTTTGTAAGAACTTGCATTGGCTGTATGTTGAGTTTTGTTCTCTTTGATGATGTTCCAGCAAAGTCCTTTCCCAAGGATGATTCAACAAAACCTTGCAAATTGACTGCTTTCCTGGGTTACAAAGCAGGGATGACCCATATTGTTCGAGAAGTTGAAAAACCAGGCTCAAGTGAGTATCCCCCCCTCCCCTCCAATCATCCTTGGATGGTAGCTCTTTGGTACTTAGCTTTGGTACTTGTTTGATATGTTGTTGCTGATAAATATATCAAGATCATCATGTTAGCATGCAGGGACGAGTCTTCCTGGTAGCATGTGTTTTGGATCAAATATTATAATATTAATAACTGGAGGGCAAAAACTTTATGCCCTGTTGTTGCCAGGTCCACCTCAGCCACCCCTTGGGTGGCTTGGAATTGGGGATTGATTGGGAGTATTTATTTGAAAAGTGGGCACAATTGTGATTTTCATGCCTTCTGTTGTGCAATATGTTGTTTGTATGTGTTTTTTTGCATTCCCCTTTTTGATATTATTTGATTTGTTTTCTCAGCACACTATGATTCATCTCTAGCTTAAGTGCTCATTAATTCTTCCATCATTTGCCTTTCAGAGCTCCACAAGAAAGAAACATGTGAAGCTGTTACAATCATAGAAACACCGCCCATGGTTGTTGTTGGGGTTGTTGGCTATCTCAAAACTCCTGGTGGTCTCCGATCTCTGAGCACTGTATGGGCCCAGCATTTGAGTGAGGAGGTCAAAAGGAGATTCTACAAAAACTGGTGCAAGTCGAAGAAGAAGGCTTTCACAAAGTACTCTAAGAAGTACGAGTCTGGGGATGGGAAAAAGGACATTCAGGCTCAATTGGAGAAACTGAAAAAGTATTGCACTGTAATTCGTGTGTTGGCGCATACTCAGGTGAATATTCTACACTTGCATCCTTGTTTTATCAAGTCTTTGATGAATAATACACTTACTCCAAAATTACTTAACTGTAATAAGTGGATTCCAAATACAAGATATCATTTGTGTCTGCTCTCTTGAATATTTTTCTCTACCACGTAGCTCATTGATGCTCAGATGCCCCTTAATTGTCATTAATGTGGCACTACTTAGACTTTAGATGAATGTTATTTCAATCAAATCTTAAAGGTGGTATTTGGCATGATTTATGTAGATTCGGAAAATGAAGGGACTTAAACAGAAGAAAGCCCATCTGATGGAGATCCAGGTCAATGGCGGGGATGTTGCCAAGAAGGTTGACTTTGCTTACAGTTTCTTTGAGAAGCAGATACCTATTGATGCTATTTTCCAGAAAGATGAAATGATTGACATTATTGGTGTGACCAAGGGAAAGGGCTATGAAGGGGTGGTCACTCGTTGGGGAGTGACTCGCCTCCCTCGCAAGACTCATCGCGGTCTTCGCAAGGTAGCTTGTATTGGGGCATGGCATCCGGCCAGGGTCTCATTCACTGTTGCCAGGGCTGGGCAGAATGGTTACCACCACCGCACGGAGCTGAACAAGAAAATTTACAAGCTTGGGAAGTCCGGTCAGGAGTCTCATGATGCAGCTACTGAATATGACAGGTAAATGTTTCTTTTTCCCAGTTTGTCCCAATTGTGATTATAGTCCTCCTCATCATACACCAAGATTGATGGATGTCGAGCATGCCTCTTCTCGCAATGCTGATATGTGGTGATGAACAACAGGACTGAAAAGGACATCACACCGATTGGAGGATTCCCTCATTATGGTGTGGTGAAGGAAGATTATTTGATGATAAAAGGATGCTGCGTGGGCCCCAAGAAACGTGTGGTAACACTAAGACAGTCTCTGTTGAAGCAGACATCTAGGGTTTCTATGGAGGAGATTAAGCTGAAGTTCATTGATACATCCTCCAAGTTTGGCCACGGACGATTCCAGACAACTGAGGAAAAATCCAAGTTTTATGGGCGGCTCAAGGCTTGATTTTGCGACGTGGGAGAGAATAATCAGCTTTCTAGATTTCTATTGCTAATGAATACTCTTCAACTGTTGGTTTGATTCTGGATCTCCTGTCATTCCTGTCTTCTTCAATCTGGAAATGGAATTTTTTTGGGTGCTAAATTATTATCTGAAACCTTCCTTTTCTTAACACATTTGCTAGAGGTTATTGTTGAATACCACCAGAACATTCGGTTCCGATCATTAAACCACAAGTGACGATTTTATTTTTAATTTTTGAAAATAAAAAATGCACTTCAATTATTTAGATTGTTTATTGTTTCATGATCATCCACCCTATTATTGTGAGAAAAAACAGAGCAAGCAATGAATGCATTGCCAGCCCTTTATAACAATCAATCAACTCATTGCTTCCTATATCCAGCGTTTGAAAACGAAGGATGCTATAAAACATGTTACGATTCTAGTTTTCTAGTTTTCTAATATAAGCAATTGACCTTCAATTTGGCCATAGAATAATTTAATCGATGAAGACACATAATTTAAAAAATTATAATAGTAAATCAAAAAACTAATGTATATTTAAATGATATGAAAATCGAATCCCGAGGGGTAATTCGTTATTATTTTTAGAAAATAAAAGCATGCGTACAGTATCGCCAGCACCTCTTGACAATTTTGTATTTCTTGATCATCTACTAGAGAATCACGTGTAGAGTTGGGCGAGCTCTGCACATGAGCTCCAAGGGCTCAACTTTGGTCATGGTCATGGCTGTCTTCTCTGCCATGTCAATCTTGTCTCCACCAACCCTCTCCCACTCAAACCACTGAATCAACAATCCCAAAGTTAAGGTCATAACTCTTTTTGCAAGGCCATCTCCAGGGCAAGATCTCCTTCCCATCCCGAACGGGATGAACTTGCATGCATCGAAACTACTTCCAGATTCAAATCTCTCGGGCTTGAAACTTTCGGGCTCATCCCACAATGAAGGGTCTCTATGAACAGACCAAGCGTTTACGAATATTATTGTCCCAGCTGGGACGTGGTATCCTCCGATGGTGCAGTCGGAGGACGGCATGTGAGGAGGTATAAGGGGTGTCACCGGACATAAACGTAGATTCTCGGAGATGATGCTCTGCAGGTAATGAAGTTTTGCGAAATCTGATTCCTCAATCAAGCGGTCTCCAACTCGAGCGTCCAGTTCTGCTTTAGCTTTCCCTAACACATCTGGATGGTTGAGTAGATTGGCTAATGCCCATTCCATGGATATAGCAGCTGTCTCTGTTCCCCCGAGCAACAGCACCTGCACGAAATTTGCGAAATTGCATGGGGGAGATGATACCAAAAGATCAAAACCTTAAAAAATTAATGTTGAGTGAATCACACAGAAAAGAGCAGCTGAGATTTGACTAACCAGAACATGGCCTTTGATTATCTCATCCGTGTAGTATTCGGGCTGTTCTTCTTGCAGAGCGAGAAACCGGTTTATCATAGAAGTACTGTTTCTGTCCCTGTCATCTCGGTGCTCATCAATCAATCCCTGTAAGAACACATCCATCTTCTTACGTAGTCTATCCAGCTTCTTCAAGTGGCCTGTAAAATCGACCCACTGCAACATCGGAATCAGATCCCCCACGTTTGTCATGGCAATATACGCAAAAAACTCTTCCATGATCTCCCTAAAAACCCTGGCCTCTTCGATTTCCTTAACATCTTCGCCATAATACCTCTTCCCCGCAACCATTCTCAGCACAATATTGCTCGTCAGGTCCAGAAGCATGGGCCTTAACTCAACCTTAGCGTAGTTACCATGCTTGGAAACACTGTGGAGTCTGCGCACTAAAACCATGACCTCCTCTCTCCGGATGCTAAATAACGAAGTGAGCCGAGAAGGGGAGAAGATTTCAAGAGCGCTTATGCGGCGAAGGTTGCGCCAATGTTCGCCGTACTCGACTGTTCCCATGGTGGTGTTGTTGTAGTTCAAGTACTGGCCACTCAAAAAGTGAGGACGGTTGGCCAAGACAATATCGTTCTTGGTGAAACATTCTTCCACCGCTGACGGCGAAGATACGACAACGGCAAGGCGGGACCCGAGCTTTAGAGAAAATACCGGGCCGTATTTTTTTGCGAGGGAGTGGAGTGTTCGATGAACAGGCTGTTTGAGGAGATAGAGATGGCCTATAATTGGAAGAGCAAAAGGGCTTGGCGGGAGATCATTGATCTCGCCTTGCTTTCTTTTTCGGAGCAAGAGCTTGGTTGAAAGAAGAAGAAACACCATGCATGGAAGAAGAAGAAGAAGAAGAGGGTAGCAAAGGCTGTGGAAGGTACTGTAGTCTTCTTCCATGTTTAGCCTGCTAATCAATCCTCCATGTTTTTTTAGTCTAAGAACTGGAGCTAAGCTTTCTAATCAAGCAGCCAGGCGATTCTTATCACTGCTTTGGTGAGGATCAATTCTTGAATGTTAGTTTTGAAAGCTGAAGTTCCACCAAATGTCCCGGTCAAACAAGGCAACTAGTGTTTGCTTGTTCGGCTATCTCAACAATTTGTCTTTCATGAAAATATATATATAAATATAATTGTTTGCTTCTTCGGCTATCTCAACAATTTGTCTTTCATGAAAATATATATATATATATATATATATATATATATATATATATATATCATAACACGAGAAAAATATTATAGATTATTACAATGTTTTGTGACAATATAAAATAATAATAAAAAAATATAATATAACAGATATAAATTAAAATTTCAGAACGATAAGTACAAAAAATAAATGAAAAAAAATAAAAACAAAATCTAAAAACACAAATACATATATATATATATATATATATACATAAAATATGATTTATTTTTGTCCAAAAAAACAAAAACACCAAAAGAATATATATATATATATATTTGTTGAAATTCACGGATTAAGGCAACAATACAATAAAGGAATTTGGTGCAAATACAATAAATAATGCAATTTTAAAATTAATTACTTTAAAGTAAAGAGATAAGAGAGAGATTGCTAACTCGGGTTTTTAACGTGGTTCGACAAGCTCTACGTCCACGACTCAAGTACCAACCCGTACTTGAGTATTGTACTCTCTTACTAAACCAAGTAACAAGATTACAATTTTCCCGCTTGATGAATCCACACCAAGACTTTACACCACTTGAAGATGTACCCTCTTCAAGATTTTTCCTTGGTGATGTTCCCTCACCAATACCAAGAGTTTTATACTCAACTCTCAAGAGTTTCACAATGGTTGTTTTTGTAAAACAACAATACACTCTTAATAGTATGGATATTACAAATGAAGATCTATGATCTCTTTCTCTCACTTAATAGCACTTAGGATATTTGAAGGTGTTTAAGTGTAGTGAGAATGAGAAATACTCTTTGTGTTAAGATATGAAGATTTAAACACAAATATGAGTATTAATGAGGATTGATGATATGAAGGTGTTTATGCACTTCTAATTGCCTCACTATAAGATATGAAAGTTCTGTGTAATTGGTTTTGCAATTAAGAGGCCTATTTATAAGTTTCTAAAAGAAACTAGCCGTTTCTAGCCGTTTTAGTGCAACTGCCATATCAAGCGGTCGACCGGTTCACAACGGACAAAACCAAGCGGTCGACCGGTTCACAATGGATAAAACAATTTGTCTTCCAAGCGGTCGACCGGTTCACAACGGATACCTCAAGCGGTCGACCGGTTCATGCAGAAATCTATTTTGACAAATTATCTTTTCTGAATTTCTTGAACCGATTGATTATGACTTAAACCTTTTAATCATCAAATCCTTTTAATGCATGCAATGTGAAGTGTGTGAGTTCATTTTAATTTGTGCTATCAAGATAGAAATTGAGATTTACACAAAGCACTAAAATGAACACTTATTCTAAGTCTTCACTTGCTTGCATCTTGGACTTCTTGGAGTGACTTCTTCGTGTACTCCATTATGCTTGTTGATGTATTCTTTGTATAATACCTGTTTATAGCTTAATCTCATCCAAGCATATTATTAGTCCATTTTCTTTTTATTGTTATCATCAAAATATATAAAGCATACAAAGTATGACATTATATGTCAACAATCTCCCCCTTTTTGATGATGACAATAAACAAAAAAACTTAGATAAAAAATTGAGTCTCCCCCTATATTTTGTAATGCAATATATAAGAGACATTGAACATTTTTAGCAATTTAATCTAAGTAAAAATAGAATATGCAATTTCATGAAAAAATTCATTTTCTCCCCCTAAATATATGCATATAAATTTTTCATATTTTTATCCCCTATTATTGATGCATTTGATATTTTCATATACTCTCCCCCTTTGGCATCAGTAAAAAGAAAATTTACATTTTAGATAAATAAAAACATAATATTTAATAACAACATATATCCAAAATGAAATTATGTCCACCAAAGAATTTACTTACCAACTCTTGTTGATTCCTTGAGCTTGGTTGGTTCTTCTTGGTTAGGGGTGGTTCCTTTTGGAACCCAAATCATTTTAACATTCTTATTTTTCTTCATAGGACATGCATAAATCAAATGTCCTAATTTTCTACAATAATTACATGTTTGATTTGGATCATAAGAATATTTAGCTTTAAAAAAATAATTCTTTAAGTATTTTTGGTTTATCTTAGGTTTATAACCTAATCCTCCTTTGTTAAACACACTTCTTTGGCTCGAAAGCATTTTCTCAAAAATTTCTGAGCCTTGTGTGAATTTTGAGATAATTACTTTTAACTCATCAACTTTTTCTTTTAAAGATTTATTATCTTCTTCAAGTTGATTAGTTTTACTACTCTTGTCATTTAAATCATATACTTTCTTTTCTAATAATTCTTTTTCCTCAATTAAGCATATATGATTTCTTTTGAGAGTACTATATTTTGAACCTAATTTCTTATATTCTACATACAAATTTTCAAGTTGTTCATGTAATTCAATATAAGAAGGGTCGGATTCATCATCCGAAGATTGTACCTCATTTTCGCTTTCGATTGCCATGAAGCACATGTTAGCCACATGTTCTTCTTCATCACTAGAGCTTGAGTTCGAGTCATCGCTCCATGTTGCTTTCAAAGCTTTCTTTTGAAAGCAATTTTTTTTCTTCATTTGAAGATGGGGACAATCGGGTTTGATATGTCCCAACTTGTTGCATTTGTAGCACCGTGGAGTTTCTTTACTTGATTCTCCCTCCTTTTTGTAGTTCAAGAATTTTCTCTTGTCATTTTTCTTTCTAAGAAAGTTTCGAAACTGTCTTGTGATGGATGCTACATTTTCTTCAAGATTGTCGCCATCTGCCTTCATCATCATCACTATCCTCGCTTTCAATTTGATGAGCAGTTTTAAATGCCAAGTTTTTCTTTGGCCTTTCTTCTTGATCTTGTATATCCATAGATATCTCGTGAGTCATTAGAGAACCGATGAGCTCCTCTAATGGAAGTTTTGTGAGATCTTTAGCTTCTCGTATTGCTGTTACTTTAGCTTCCCAAGCTTTTGGTAAAGATCTGAGAATCTTACTTACAATATCTGCATTTGTGTAAGTTCTACCAAGAGCATGTAAACTATTTGTAATGCTAGTCATACGAGTAAACATACTTGTTATTGATTCATGTTGCAACATTTTAAATAACTCATATTGATGAACTAACATATCAATTTTTGATTCTTTTACTTGATTAGTTCCTTCATGAGTTACTTCCAAAGCATGCCATATATCCCTAGCATTTTTACATGAAGATATTCTATTAAATTCACTTCTATTTAATGCACAATATAAAGTGTTCATTGCTCTAGCATCCATAGAAAGTAATCTTTTATCTAGGTCACTATATTCTATCATGCTTTTTGGAATCTCAATACCATTTACAATTTTAAGTGGTCTATGAGGTCCATTTTTAATAGAAAGCCATAAATCGAAATCTATAGATTGAAGATATATTGACATTCTAGCTTTCCAATAGGCATAATCATCACCATCAAAAAATGGTGGTCTAGATGTTGAAGCACCTTCATTTCGGAGATTATTGCATATAGTTGCCATTCTACTCAAAGTCTAAGCAAACTTAATAAATGAGAACTAAGCTCTGATACCAATTGTTGAAATTCACGGATTAAGGCAACTATGCACCTAAAGGGAATTTGGTGCAAATACAATAAATCATGCAATTTTAAAAATTATAGATTAAAAGATAAAATATTTAAAATTTTGAGTTGAGTTTGTCACGTAAGCATAGATTACATCTTTTAGAATATAGGTATTGCGTCATAAACGATCATAAAAGAGCGCGTACTAACATTGGAAAAAAGAGTAAAATATTTGAATAAGAAAAAAAAATAGCTGAAATTATTATTGTGCAGATAATAAAATTATTAAAATCAATTAATAGAAAGAGCACAAAAAAAAAAGAAGAAAAAGGAAGCAATATTAATTTCAAATATTATAACAATAGCAACATCAGAGTTTTAACATTTAAAATTATTACCGCTAGAATAAAAACAACAGAAATTATTAAATTATACCGAGGGAAAAAAATGAAAAGCATGAACAAAACAGGAAGCAAGAAAAACCAATTAAAAATTCTTATTCTTATTATTCTTATTATGAAAGAATAAATAATCACTATGATTATTATTATTCTTATTATAATTATTATTATTATGTTAGTAATGAAAGAAACAAAAATGAATGAAAAAGTAAAAATATAAAAAATAAAATTATAATGGCTATTATTGGAAAAAAATGTTTTTATTAAATTATCGGGAGAGGAAAAAAACAAAGAGTAAGAATGAAAAATAATTAAATCATGATTATTATTATTATTATTATTATTATTGTGTATATTATTATTATTATTATTATTATTATTATTATTGTGTTAGAAACACTTATATTATTATTATTATTACTACTACTACCATTACTATTTTTTTTTATTATTATTATTATTACTACTACTATTACTATTACTATTATTATTATCAAGGGCTTAAATTAACAGCTTAAAAGTCAAAGGGTTGAAATGCAAATCACATTTATTCTCAATTGAAATCAGAGGACAAAATTGAAAAAATCGGAACTTGTGTACCGAATTAATTGAGTTATATATAGCCAATCCGGAAATTCAAAGTCGGAGGACCTAAGTGACACTTTGACATTTAATTCATTAAAATTGAAAAAAAAACAAAATTAAAAGTCGAGGGGCTGAAGTGCAAAGTTTAAAAACAAAGAGGGACTCTCCTGCACATTGACGTGCAGGAGAGAGAGAGAGATGCGGTCGACGCCTTTAACCGGCCTCCTCCGCTTCCACGGACATGTGGTGGTTACACGCACCACCGCGGGAGGAAGATTACGCGGCGGCGCATCATTCTGGCCGCCAGAATACAATTTTCGGCCACCTGAGTAGGAAGCACGCGCCGCCTTAAGAGGGCGTGAGGTGGAAAACCGCGTGGTGCGTGCGCCTCACGCCCTCTCAGACACCGAATATTAAATTAGGAAAATAGGGTCAATTACCTCGCTGCCCTTGTACCCAATTAAGTGTTTTTGTCTTATTAGGGGCTAAAACCGTATTTAGCCATTCCAGAAAATAATAAAAAAATCAGAAGTTGCGGCGGACCGGACCGGGTCGGTCCGGCCGCGCGCAATGACGCCGGTGCCCCTCAACCGGAAGCCTGATTTTGTCCTATTACCAGGGACAACAACGTCAATACACTGTGCACAACAAAATTTTTAAAAAATAAATAAATGGAAAAACCCAAAATAGCCCCGCCTCCAGCCCCTCTTCAGTCGCGCGCCCGAGGGCCATTTTCGCCCGTGCACTGCTCGAGTCCACAGTGCATTGCGAGGGACTCCATCAATGCTTTGACTTCTCGGTTGTTTAGCATTGCGATCGGAAAGTGCTTCTGAAAAATTTTGAAATTTTTTTATTTTTTATTTTTTACTTTAAATTAAAAAAAATTAATGTTTTTAAATCATCTTGATATGCTAATGTCAAAAATAATTTTTTTTTTAAGATATCATTTGGATGCATTTCTAAACAATACTCTCAAAAAGACTTGGTCATAAAACAGATTTTATTTTTTTAATAAGGTAGATACTGAAAGTGTTTCTAGGATTTTTATTTTTATATTTATTTTTCTCATTTCATTGTAATTTATATCAACCTGTTTAATAATTTCTCTAATTTTATCGTCTCCCGTTAATACATGTACTCAACTAACGGTGTTATTTTATTATTGCTTTTAAACTGTATTATCTTGTAAATTTTCTAAACAACCACGCATAGTGCATGTAGTCCATTTCAATGCTGCTTTGTTTTGATCTTTTGTGGGCCAATGAAAGAGCGCTGGTTTGGCGACCTTTTGCATTGAAAACAACATCTGAGGAGATGCCATTTCTTCCCACTCAATTGCACTCTCCTCTCCACAGTCAATATGTGCACTGTGCGAATCCAAGTAGCCTGTGTCTGGGGCTACAGTGGAAAGGCCACAATGTTTATTGTTCTTGTAATTAAGTACATGGTTAAAGAAGAACTCATAATTAAAATTATAATACAATAAAACAAACTTTTGATACATTATTGACACGTTAAATTCTAGTATTTATACTATATAATAAAATAATAAATCCATATATTCATTACAAAATAATACCTAACATAATTGAAATAAACTAATTTACTGCTCATATGACGATGTACCTAAAATTTATTTAATACAAAAATTAAAATTAGAAAAATAAATAAAATACCAATATTTTTTTTTAATTTGCTTATAAGATCATTAAATTAATTCTTCCATCTAGTAGTACATCTCAATTAAATTGCCAATATAACACTTAATAAAAATCCAGCTACAATTTTGCATAAAAAAAGAGTAATCCTTAACGTTGTATATTAACAAAAAAATATACCTATTAAAAATATAATTATGTCTTTCAACTTAATTGTTACACATATTTATCCGACAATCATTTATTTTAGAGTTGAATATGTATTTTTCTTTATTTTGGATACAATAGAGATACGATTGAGCTCTTAAGGCTGTCTAAAATTTCCAACTTGATTTTTCCACCACGTCAATTTTTTTTTTAATCAAAATTTGAGAATAAATGGATTATTACAGATACCTAACATCCAACCAACACTTTAATTTCTACAAGAGACCTAGTCCAAATGCCTTAAAAGTCGACGCTCAAATTCTCTTTGGAAGATCAAGAGATGACATTATCCATTTTTGTCGTATTTTTATAAACAACACACCGTTAACATAACTTAACCTCATTGAAAACCAATTCCTTGCAATTTTATACACTATAATCTTGCCATAAACACCTTTTGAGAACTAGTTTACCCAATTTACCATCATTTTAAGACCTATCACAATTGCAGACAACTTTCCTAAACTTTGACCAACACTCTTCTCAACCTTTTTTCACACCTTCATTGTTATTTATTCATGCATTTTAACTAATATAAACTCACATCATCAAGCTATATATTCAAATAAAACACCATTTCTCTTATTGCATCAATGACCGACCACATTTAGTGTAGTGTTTTGGAAATTTTAAAAAAGAAAAATACATGAATGCCCTTAGTGGCTTAGAATTAGGTTAAGGGTGTTGTAGTAATTATACAAGCTAGTAAATATAAATAGAAAAGAAGAGGAGGAGAAAGGAACAAGGAGAAGAGAAAAGAGGGAAAAAGAAGAGGAGGAGAAAGGAAGGAGAAATAAGTTGTTAGGGTAATGTGTGTGCTTATTTATGTATAAATGTGATTATTAGCTATGATTTTTGCTTGTATTGATTGTTAGGGTTTGAGAATTTTATTTAGGTTTGATTGATGAATTAAGAGAGATGTTAAGGGTTGAATGTGTTGGGTAATGGTTTAATTAGTTTGATTGTAGATGATTTTGAAGGTATTTGGTGTTTGGTGTAAGAAAATGTCGATAAATGGTGAAATAATGTTGAGAAATTCTGAAAATCCCTTGCTGGAATTCTGGGCTGAGGTTGAAGATGATGAAATGTCATTTTGGTCATTTTTGTGAAAATTACAGTTTGGTCCCCAAACTTTGGAAAAATTACAATTTGGTCCCTGGAATGAAATTCGAGATTCTGTACAGAATTGAGGATGAATTATGGACAAAATTTCAGTATAGTTGTGAATTTAAGAGAAGTTCAATTTAGTCCTTCAATTTGGTAAAATTACGATTTGACCCTAAAAATATGAGAAAAATTCAGAATGGTCCTTAGATGAAATAATAGCATTTCAGATTGGTTTGATGGATAGTTGAAGTTAATTTTATGGATTATTATCAATTTTATGAGTCAGGTATTTGGAATTAGATTTCGGAAGAAACCTTTGATTTAGGTTTTACAAAGAAATGAATAGTTTGATTCAAAAACACATAGGATTATGATTTGAACTCTGAGATATGTTATTAAAAGTATTTTACTTCTTTTGAGTCATTTTGAGTACATCTTCTTTTATATATTCAAATAATCCCGATACTCTACCCGCGGGACATCAATAAAGTTTCATCAACATTTTGCTTTTGGAAACTACTGCTTTTGAGTCAGGTGAGTGGATAATATTTGATATGCATGAGAAATAATATAAATATTTGAATTTTCTAGTATGAATTGGATTATGTTTTTTGATAATATATACCTTGATTATATTCTGATACGATAAAGCATAATCATTTGTTGAATATACGTTCTTAATATGAGCCTATATCTGTTTGTGAAATGATAACTCCTAATTTGATTGATACCATGAGTTGAGCCTTCAGATATGAATATGTTTTTTTGATTATAAGATATGCCTATGGTATGCCAGGTAGAATACCCATGCTTACAGGGTAGTGTTAGCCTTTGTGCACATCATATCTGAAACCCTAGTTGGTCGGGGGAGTCACCAACCTGTGTGGACTGATCATCTCATAGTACGGAGCCTCATGCTCATTGCATTCTGATTTTCTGACGAGCTTTACCTATTGAATTCTTGTTATGACCTATTTGAGAACCCATCACATGTTTGTTATGACCTATTTGAGAGACTTGTTGTAAGAACTTTGAGCCTATTTGTCAATATACTTCTCTTTGCTATATTATCTCATATGTGTATATTAGATATTATCTACTCACTGAGTTGTTGAACTCGCCCCCTCATTATTCATTATTTTCAAGGTCGTAGCTTGCTAGCAGGTCATTTTTGTCCTACTCTTGGAACCTGCTATTTTTGTTGTACTTGATACTTTTGTTCATATGTCTAGTTAGTGCTCCACAATTATAACTGTATGTAATCAACTATTATATAAAGACAATCGAATTATGTTAAAAAGTTTACTTTGATATTTCCGCTGTATTATGTTATAAAGTTTATTTTGTTCTTTCCGGTGCGTTGAATTCTGAAGTTGAATGATAAGTTTGTGTGTAAGTATGGGTTCGCATAGGTGTGGAACCTTGGAAGGGGACCATGCCTATGTGCTGGTCACGAATCCGGGAATCGGGTCGTGACACTTAGTAAGAAGCTATCAACTTCTTCTCAAAACAAGCTGTTATTTTAACTCATTTCAACCTTATTACATGTCAAAAACATCGATTTAATTTGGTTTCACATTTCCCCAAAAATTCATCAAAATCTCAATTTGATGAAAACCAATTGAAAACATCTCAATTTGATGAAAACCAATTGAAACTTAACAATTATTGCAACAACTTGTTAAATGGATGTTGGGACACTTTATCAAGGAGTAATCTAGGTTCCAAGTTCTAAAAAATCAAGGATTCCAACCTCCTTTTCCTTGTTTCTTTCTTCCTCTCATCCTATTGCCAAATTCTTGCTTTAGTATCACTAACTCTATTTTTCATTGCATTTCTTTAGGTTTCTCAAAGCTTTTCAAGAAAAATAGAGTTTTTACCCCCCCCATTCTTCATGGTCGGCTAAACCACACCTTAAATAGGCAACAGTTTATCAAATTCCTATTGTCCCTTTAGATAGTAACTTTTATAGTTTTCGGGTATTATTTCTCCCATCCTGATATATATATTTAATACCAATTTTGAACATACAATATCAAGATTCATTAATGTATACCCAAGACCTTTCTTTTCTTGTAAATCACTTCCATCAAAATCTAATTTATATTTTTTCTAGCATTTTTTGACCATTTTTCTGAATTTTAAAGGTCCATATCCCTTCCCTTATTACAATCATGTAATCCTTAATTTTTATATTTTATTAGCTCGATTTTGTTTTTTTTTTTTATATATATATATATATATTCGTATCACATTTATCAAAATTCGTACATCATTCATTTTATTTTCTTATTCAATTTAAAATATTTTCCCAATTTTATATCTACTTCACACCCATGGTTTACAAATTTTATGTTCTATTCACTCTTTAACAGTAATTTCATCTCTTTTCTATACAATTCCATCATCATATCGTTTTTCTTACTTTATCAACTCACTTGAACAATCTTAACACAATTAACATTTTGTGTTTTTAATGTCAATAATATATATATATGACAAGAGTATCAGTATTTACAACATATCCATAATATATGAAAAGCAAATTGTAACATAAATATATTTGTATTGATTATATACTGTAAATAAGGGTTTGGTACATGCATTTAGAGGATCAAAATCATTTGAATACCAAGATTATTGACTCTTTTGGTGGTTGAAGTCATTGTCAATTGCAGGTAGATAAATTGTTTGATAAATTCATTTTCAACATTAAAAAAATAAATAGTAGATATCTTGATTTATGCTTTGTCAAGGTGGGTGGGTAATTGTTTTTCATTATAAAAAAAGTTATAATAGGGAATCAAAAAACTAATGTATATTTAAATAATAAGAGAAACAAATCCCGAGGGGTAATTTAATTATTATTTTTAGAAAATAAAAGCAGGCGTGCAGTATCGCCAGCACTCTTGACAGTTTTGTATTTTTCGATCACTTGAGAGAGAGAAGCATGTCAAGAATTGGGCGAGCCCTGCACATGAGCTCCAAGGGCTCGACTTTGAACATGGTCATGGCTGCCTTCTCTGCCATGTCAATCTTGTCTTCACCAACCCTCTCCCACTCAAAGCACTGAATCAACGACCCCAAAGTTAAGGTCATAACTCTTTTTGCAAGGCCATCTCCAGGACAAGATCTCCTTCCCATCCCGAACGAGATGAACTTGCATGCATCGAAACTACTTCCAGATTCAAATCTCTCGGGCTTGAAACTTTCGGGCTCATCCCACAATGAAGGGTCTCTATGAACAGACCAAGCGTTTACGAATATTATTGTCCCAGCTGGGACGTGGTATCCTCCGATGGTGCAGTCGGAGGACGGCATGTGAGGCGGTATAAGGGGCGTCACCGGACATAAACGTAGATTCTCGGAGATGATGCTCTGCAGGTAATGGAGTTTTGCGAAATCTGATTCAACTATCAAGCGGTCTCCAACTCGAGCGTCCAGTTCTGCTTTAGCTTTCCCCAACACATCTGGATGGTTGAGTAGATTGGCTAATACCCATTCCATGGATGTAGCGGCTGTCTCTGTTCCCGCGAGCAGCATCACCTGCACAAAATGCATGTGCGAAATTTAAGAACTTGCATGGTGGGGATGATACCGAAAGATCAAAACCTTAAAAAATGTGAAATGGTTTATCGACATAGAAAAGAGTAGCTGAGATTTGACAAACCAGAACATGGCCTTTGATTATCTCATCCGTGTAGTATTCGGGCTGTTCTTCTTGCAAAGCGAGAAATCGGTTTATCATAGTAGTACTGTTTCTGTCCCTGTCATCTCGGTGCTCATCAATCAATCCTTGTAAGAACACATCCACCTTCTTACTCAGTCTATCCAGCTTCTTCAAGTGGCCTGTAAAATCGACCCACTGCAACATCGGAATCAGATCCCCGACGTTTGTCATGGCAACATATGCAAAAAACTCTTCCATGATCTCCCTAAAAACCCTGGCCTCTTCGATTTCCTTAAGATCTTCGCCATAACACCTCTTCCCGGCAACCATTCTCAGCACAATATTGCTCGTCAGGTCCAGAAGCACAGGCCTTAACTCCACCTTAGCGTAGTTACCGTTCATGGAAACACTGTGAAGTCTGCGCACTAAAACCATGACCTCCTCTCTCCGGATGCTAAATAACGAAGTGAGGCGAGAAGGGGAGAAGATTTCAAGAGCGCTTATGCGGCGAAGGTTGAGCCAATGTTCGCCGTACCCGACTGTTCCCATGGTGGTGTGGTTGTAGTTCAAGTACTGGCCACTCAAAAAGTGAGGACGGTTGGCCAACACAATATCGTTCTTGGTGAAACATTCTTTCACCGCTGACGGCGAAGATACGACAACGGCAAGGCGGGAGCCGAGCTTGATAGAAAATACCGGGCCGTGTTTTTTTGAGAGGGAGTGGAGTGCTCGATGGACGGGCTTTTTGAGGAGATAGAGATGACCTATAATTGGAAGAGCAAAAGGGCTTGGCGGGAGATCGTTGATCTTGCCTTGCTTTCTTTTCCGGAGCAAGAACTTGGTTGAAAGAAGAAGAAACACCATGCATGGAAGAAGAAGAAGAAGAGAGTAGCGTAGGCATAGCGAGGTACTGTAGTGTTCTTCCATGCAGAATTAAGTACTTGTTGAGCAGGTTCTAGCTAGCTGACCGATCCTCCTTTTAACCATCGATTACTGCATGTAGCCGTTGAAAGCTCAAGGTCCACTAATTCATCGTGTTCCCGTCAAATTGGGCAGCTTGACATTAATGGGGGCATACTTGTATTCGACCCAGCGATTTGATTCGGGTACAATTCGAAACACCATTATTTTACTAAGAAAAAATACGACATCGTTCGACAAAAATAAAGAAACGATATGAAAAAACCTCAAATTCTGCTGCATGCGTTGAAGCCACCACCTCTGAATTTAACATGGCAATAGGCAACGTACCAAATATATATTAATTATTCCTGCTTGACTTTGACTCCTTGACTTTGCATATTTCATATGTTTTTTTGTACCAAATATTCTTATTTCCTTCGTGATGCCAACATGAAAACCTACCGTCCAATATTACTTATTACAAAAGAAATAAACGTGTTGGCCAAATCTCTATACCACAAGATTCAGGTTAATGTGGATTCGAGCAGTGTAGGGACGGAAATGGGCTTGGTGATTAGGTGTTTTATGTTTTTTTTGGGGGTTGTTTTCGGTTTTTGGTTTTTTTTTTCAACTTTCCGCTATTGTACAGTGTATTGACGCCTCTGACCCTTGAAAATGACAAAATAGTGCACGGGTGGCAGGGACTCTCTTGGATTTTCCATCTTTTTCTGCATAGTGTGCAGATGAAAAAGAATCCCGAAAACGACAAGATAGCGAACAGTAATCGGGGGCAGCAATGTTCTTTTCGCTCAGGTATTTATGTAAATATAGGCGGAGACAGGGGCATCTTCATAATTACCCGGGTGGCTGGCGCGTTGCTTTCCTGCGCCAGCGGGGTTCCCCGCTTATGCACCTTTGAGGCGGCGAGTGGCCTTCTTCCCGACGTCCAAAATTTGCTTCCGCCGCGCCATAAGATGCGCCTGAAGGTCATCTCTCCCCCGTCGCAGCGCGTTCCCGTCATATATGTCCGGTTAGGCTGCGACGGTCGGTTTTCTCACAGACGTCGCTTTTCTCTCTCCTGCCGCCCCCAAAGTCAACTTTGGTCCTTGATATGTGTGTAAAGTTTATTTTGGTCCCTACGGTTTTGATTTCGTTTTCATTACTGATTTATTCAAATTAAAGTTTTATTATTTTCAATTGTGCCCTTCAATTAAAACTGATTATATAAGAAGTATTTATTTCAGTCCTTATAGTCTTGATTTTTTATTTACTTCTTATTCCTTAAATTATTCCAGTCCGAATGTTTTGATTTCTGTAATTTAGTCCTCCAATTGAAATTAGTAATATATACAAAGTTTGATTTCAGTCCCTCTTCTTCTGATTTTTTTTAAATGGCAGCAGTTTTCATTATTTATTTTTGGTCCTCCAAATAATTTTTTTTCTTCAATTTTATCCTTCAATTAGAATTAATTTTATATATGTCATTTCTCATTTTGGTCCTTATTCTTTTAATTTTCTATTTGATATTAATTCATATGTTCTTTTTTTAATCTTTATTTTTTATTGGTATTTATTCATATATGCTTTTAGTTTTTGTCCTCAGTGTAACTTTTGTCCATATATATATATACAAGTGTATTTAACACAATAATAATAATAATAATAATAATAATATTTTTTCTCTCTTGCTCTTTTGTTTTTTTTCCTCCCGATAATTTGATAATAATTTGTTTTTTCCCAGTAATAACAATGATATTTTTTTTTCTTTTGTTCAAGTTTCTAAGATATTTTTAATCTTTCATTTTTTTTTTCTTTCATTATTAACATAATAATAATAATAACAAGAATAATAATAATTATAATATTGATAATAATAATGATAATAATAATAATAATTATTATTATTATTATTATTTATTTATTTTTTCTTGCTTACTCTTTTGTTAATATTTTTTTTCCTCCGGATAATTTGATAATTTTTATTGTTTTTACAGTAATAGCAATGATAATTTTTATTTTTTCTTAGTTTTTTCTCTTATCTTTTGTTAAAGTTTCTAGGATATTTTTTGTCTTTCATTTATTTTTTTCCTTTCATTACTAACATAATAATAATAATAATAATAATAATAATAATAATAATAATAATAATAATAATAATAATAATCATACTACTACTACTACTACTACTACTACTACTACTAATAATAATAATAATAATTTAATTATTTGCACAATTATGATTTTGTGATTAATTTTTTTCCCTTATTAAAATATTTTGCTCTGGTTTTTAAAATGTTAGTTCACGTTCTTTTGTGATCTTTCATAACGTAATATCTACATTCTAAAAGATATAATCTATGCTTGTGCAATAAACTGTACTTAATTTTTTTTACATTTTATCTTCTGATCTATAACTTTTATTTAGTTATATCATATAAATTTATCGTTGTTGATTTAATTATATAAAATTATATACACAAAAATGCCCGCGGCAACGCGCGGGCAATATAGCTATTAATATAATAGGCGAGGGGTTTTTTTACTGTGTAATTTTTCACCGTTCACCTAGACACCGTTCACCTTGGATTGTCACGGTAAAATTACTATTTTACCTCTAGAGCCGAAAAAATTTAACCCCGGGACAAGAACCATTTTCGATATTTCCAGGGACATGGATGTTATTTTCTATTTCTTTGCACATTAAAATTACTATTTTAAGTTTCTCTCCTGCCGCCCAGAAATACGCTTCGTTCCTTACGGTTTATGAATGGTTTATTGTAGTCTCTGAGTTTTTTATTTTGTTTTTGATTACCAATTTCTTCAAGGAAAATTTTGTTTTGTTGTAATTATGATTTATAATTGAAATTGATTATATATGTTGGTTTTCAATTTAGTCTGTTTTTTGTTTGCTTTTGGTTCCTTTAATTATTTAGGTATGCAAGTTTTAATTTCGTCTAAATGGGTCCTCCAATTAAAATTTATCATATATTATACATTTTATTTTAGTCCATATTCTTTTAATTTTCAAAAACATCACACAACAATTTTTGTTTAAACTGTCTTTATTTGTTTCATCCCATGGTTTTTATTTGTTTCCTTTAATTTGAATTAATTATATAGTTTTTTTATGGTGTCATCCAATTGAAATTGATTATGTATGCTACTTATCATTTCGATTCTTATTCTTGATTATGTATGCTACTTATCATTTCGATTCTTATTCTTTTAATTTTTTAAACAAACTTACACTACAATTGTTTTTTAAAAATGTTGTTAATTGTTTAGGTCCCAAGGTTTTTATTTGTTTTAATTTTTCTCCTTTAATTGAAACAAATTATATATTTATTTTTCATTTTAGTCTTTATTCTTTGAATTTTTTATATTAATTCTTTTAGTTTTTTTAGTCCTCTTCGATAGTGTTTTTTCTCTGCGTATTTATGTATTTATGCTTTTAGTTTATTAAGCGTTCTAATATCAAATCTTTTATGTCATGAAAATATATATGTATATTTAAAAATAAAAAAACTAAATTGGTTCAAGAATTCATTGTGTACACCCTCATATTTTACCATGGATATGTATAGTAAAATTATTATTTTACTATTGAATGACAAACTCACTTGGCTTGAAGTTATAGGTAGAAAAATATTTTAATACTTATTGTTCATTATTAAGAAAATAGAGGTTCATCGTTATTTTTATATATGTGGTACACAATGTAATTATTCCATTACTCTTAAAGAAAAAAAAGGTTTTTCTTAGGTCAAGATACTTTGGGTTTTTCAAATCTTATTATACAACAAAAATATTTAAATGCCTTTATGAAATTATTTTTCTTAGCATTTTATAAAAGACACTTTCGCTATTTAGTTATTTCTACGTGGGGTTAGGAGTGATTGAATATTTTAATATATATAAATTATTTTTTTTTTTAAAAATGATTGACACGTGTAAGTGGACGTTATCCACACCATTCGAGTGGTGTTTGCGGTGCCAAAACAACATCGGATGTCAAAACAACATCGGATATCATAAGTTATTTTTTTTTGTTCTTTTGATTACAATATATTTGGTCTTGAATTATTTATTGAGTTGATTCTTTTCTCAATTTGATCCCTTGATATTTGATCTTTATATTAGGTTTGATCCTTATTTTTTTTAATTGCAATGTGTTAATTTAGTTTTGAATTCTTTGTTGAGTTAATTTGTTTTCAATTTCATCCCTTGAAATGTGATTTTTATTTAAAATATAATCCTCATTATTATGATTGTTATTTTTAGTTTTTCTTGTCATTTAAATAGATGAAATTGTTTTTCAATCTTAACTTTTGACATTTGATTTTTATTTAAAATATGGTCCTCATTATTTTGGCTGTTATTTTTAGTTTTTCTTCTCATTTTCTCAATTGAAATTGCTTTTCAATTTCATCTTTTATAGTTTTGTTTTATTTTATTTTGGGTAAAATTTGGTTCTCATCCTTTTCAAATCAATATTTTCTTTTGGCTTTTCTTAAATTTTATTTCTCAGTTTATCTATAATTATTTTAGTTTGTTAACCAAGTTCATTATATATATATATATATTATTTTAATCCTTTAATGGGCCAATGAGTTTTGCTAACTTTGAGAAGCCTATAACCATTGCTGCTGCAAGTAATCCTAGCCAGAGTTCATTAGAGTCCACCTGAAAGCAGTCAAACGATGAGATCTATATGACTCCTTCTCTTGGTATGTTTACTAACCCATCCAATAAAGTCTACTAATTGAAACGTTCTTTGTATGGTCTTAAACAGACACTTCGAGCATGGTTTGAAAAGTTTCACATTACTCTTTTGAAACTTAAATTTATTTAGAGCCAATATGATTCTTCTATGTTTCTTCAGCAAACTGCTTTTGGTATTGTTACTTTTCTAGTATATGTGGGTGATATTATTATCACAGGATCTGACATTCCACTGATTGAAAACTTACAGCATTCTCTTAACACTGCATTCCATATGAAGGATCTGGGATATTTTTATTATTTTCTTGGTCTACAGGTGCACTCTATGTCTAATGGATTTTTTTATAGCAGCACAAATACATCCAAGAGATTCTTCTCTTGCTTGGTGTTGAATTAGAAAATAGTATTCTTACACCTCTCGAGATTAATTTAAAACTTTGTCAGAATGATGAAGATCTGCTACCTTGGTCCTTCCACATACAGGCAATTGGTGGACATTTTGAATTATCTAATCATTATTCGGCTAGATATTTCTTTTACAGTACAACAAATCAGTCAGTTTTTACAGTGTCCTTGTCAACCTTATTTAGCTGTTGTCAGAAGAATTATTCATTATCTTAAGGGTATATTTGGGAGAGGGTTATTTTTTCCCATGGATTCATTACAATTAACAAGTTATAGTTATGCAGATTGGGCAGAATGTATGGATACTTGTCATTCTGTTACTGAATGGTGTATATTTCTTAGAAATGCCTTAATTTCATTGAAAAGCAAAAAAGCAAGATCATATTTCAAAATCTTCCACATAATCTGAGTATTGAGCTATGTCCTCTGCATGTTCTGAAATTGTGTGGCTCTAGGGTTTATTGCGCGAACTTGGTTTTCCTCAGTACACTCCTACACCTCTTCATGCTGATAACACAAGTGCTATTCAGATTGTTACTAATCGTGTATTTCATGAACACACCAAACATATTGAATTTGATTGTCACTACATCTGTGAAGCTCTTGATCATAATGTTCTTACACTACCCTATATTTCCATTGAACATCAGATTGCAGATGTCTTTACGAAGGCTTTGTCTCGACCACAACATCAACTGATGATT
The DNA here is from genome assembly GCA_032356905.1 of Salix exigua. Taxonomy (NCBI): domain Eukaryota; kingdom Viridiplantae; phylum Streptophyta; class Magnoliopsida; order Malpighiales; family Salicaceae; genus Salix; species Salix exigua. The sequence goes on along the minus strand of CM063590.1, from coordinate 445,334 downwards.
GATAAATTGATGTTTCTTGATCGACCAATATCAATTTGAGAGGGTGCGCGCGCGTGTGTCAATAATGTATATATGGCACGAGTATCACAGTATTTACAACATATCCATAATATATGAAAAACAAATTGTTACAAAAATATATTGTATTTATTATAGACTGTAAATTAGGATTTGATACATGTAGTTAGAGGATTGAATTCCTCCTTCAGAAATCGACAAATCAAAGAAATTTACACAGAAAATTCGTATTTGTGACATTTAACACTAGTTCATAATATTTTATTTCAGATTCTTGAATCTATCATCATTCTCATAATTTAAAAAACATGCGTACAATATCGCCAACACTCTTGACAATTTTGTATTTTTTGATCACTTAAGACAGAAGCATGTCTAGAATTGGGCGAGCCCGGCACATCAGCTCTAAGGGCTCAACTTTGAACATGGTCATGACTGTCTTCTCTGCCATGTCAATCTTGTCTTCACCAACCCTCTCCCACTCAAAGCACTGAATCAACGATCCCAAAGTTAAGGTCATAAGTCTATTTGCAAGGCCATCTCCAGGGCAAGATCTCCTTCCCATCCCGAACGGGATGAACTTGCATGCATCCACACTACTTCCAGATTCAAATCTTTCGGGCTTAAAACTTTCGGGCTCATCCCACAATGAAGGGTCTCTATGAAGAGACCATGCATTTACAAATATTATTGTCCCAGCTGGGACATGGTATCCTCCGATGGTGCAATCGGAGGATGGCATGTGAGGTGGTATAAGGGGTGTCACCGGACATAAACGTAGATTCTCGGAGATGATGCTCTGCAGGTAATGGAGTTTTGCGAAATCTGATTCATCTATCAAGCGGTCTCCAACTTGAGCGTCCACTTCTGCTTTAGCTTTCCTTAACACATCTGGATGGTTGAGTAGGTTGGCTAATGCCCATTCCATGGATGTAGCGGCTGTCTCTGTTCCCCGAGCAACAAAACCTGCACAAAATGTGCGAAATTTAAGAAATTGCATGGTGGGGATGATACCGAAAGATCAAAACCTTAAAAAATTAATGTTGAGTGAATCAGACATCACAAACACCAACAAAAACATCATGTGCTTCCCTACAAGTTAAGTGGTTTATCAGAAAAGAAAAGAGTAGTTAAGATTTGACTAACCAGAACATGGCCTTTGATTATCTCATCCGTGTAGTATTCAGCCTGTTCGTCTTGCAAAGCGAGTAACCGGTTTATCATAGTGTTTCTGTCCCTGTGATCATCTCGGTGCTCATCAATCAATCCTTGCAAGAACACATCCATCTTCTTACCTAGTCTATCCAGCTTCTTCAAGTTCCCAGTAAAATCAAACCACTGCAACAGTGGAATCAGATCTCCCAAATTTCTCATGGCAACACATTCGGCATACTCTTCCATGATCTCCTTAAAAACCCTGGCCTCTTCAATTTCCTTAACATCTTCGCCATAATACCTCTTCCCTGCAACCATTCTCATTATAATATTACACGTTAGGTCAAAAAGCATGGGCCTTAACTCTACCGTAGCGTAGTTACCATGCTTGGAAACACTGTGAAGTCTGCGCACTAAAACCATGACTTCCTCTCTCCGGATGCTAAATAACGAAGTGAGGCGAGAAGGGGAGAAGATTTCAAGAGCGCTTATGCGGCGAAGGTTGCGCCAATGTTCGCCGTAACCGACTGAGCCCATTGTTGTGCTGTTGTAGTATAAGTACTTGCTACTCAAAAAGTGAGGACGGTTGGCCAAGACAATATCGTTCTTGGTGAAACATTCTTCCACCGCTGGAGGCGAAGATACGACAACGGCAAGGCGGGAGCCGAGCTTGATAGAAAATATCGGGCCGTGTTTTTTTGAGAGGGAGTGGAGTGCTCGATGAACAGGCTGTTTGAGGAGATAGAGATGGCCTATAATTGGAAGAGCAAAAGGGCTTGGCGGGAGATCGTTGATCTTGCTTTGCTTTGTTTTTCGGAGCAAGAACTTGGTTGAAAGAAGAAGAAACACCAGGCATGGAAGAAGAAGAGAGTAGCGTAGGCATAGCGAGGTACTGTAGTCTTCTTCCATGCAGAAGTACTTGCTGAGCAGGTTCTAGCTAAACGATCCTGCTTTTAACCATCAGTACTGCATGTAGCCGTTGAAAACTCAAGGTCCACTTCATTGTGTTCCCGTCAAATTGGGCAGCTTGACATTAATGGAGCATACTTGTATTCGACCCAGCTGCGATTTGATTCGGGTACAATTCGAAACACCATTATTTTACTAAGAAAAAAATACAACATCGTTTGAAAAAATAAAGATAAATTTTTGAAACGATAAGAAAAAACCTCAAATTCTGCTGCGTTGAAGCCACCACCTCTGAATTTAACATGGCAATAGGCAAGGACCAAATATTATTCCAACTTGACGTCGAATTCATGACTTTGCACATTTCATATATGTTTTTTTGTACCAAATATTCTTATTTCCTTCATGATGGCAACATGAAAATCTACCGTTCAATATTGTTGGAAATTTTGAATCTGTACAATAACTGTTTAGAACAATTACTGTTGAGATTAAAAATATAGAAAAACAAGAAATCCTGAAAAACCTGAAATCATAAATATTGGAATGAATCACATTCATTCATTCAATTTATTCAATTGAAACTTGCCTATTTATAGGCTTACAAGAACTAGAAATTGAAATAAACTAGAACTCTCAATAGACTAGGAGAGGTTATTAGATAAATAATAGGTTTGTTGATAAAATGTATTATGAATAGTAATTTTAACTAAATTAAAAGACTACAATTAAATCTTCTTATCTTCAAAACCAATCTCATTAAAATCTAACAAATATTACTTATAATATAATAGGTGTGGGGTTTTTTTTACTGTGCAATTTTTCACTGTTAACCTAGACACTGTTCACTGTGGATTGTGATAGTAAAATTACTATTTACCTCTAGAGCCGAAAAAATTTAACCCCGGGACAAGAACCATTTTTGATATTTCCAAGGACATGGATGTTATTTTCTATTTCTATGCACAATAAAACTACTATTTTACCCCTTGGTGTTGAGAAAAGGATGCAAAATAGTTGGGGGTGTTTTAACTGTTTCCTAAATTCCTGCACAGTAAAACTATTGAAATAACCCCCGAAAAAGACAAAAAATAAGAACAACAGCCGGGGGTTTTGAGGTACTTTTCCCCCTAGTTTTTTCATGGTTATCGCTAGTTTTAAGGGTGTATAAGTAATTTATCATTTTTATCATTTTTTTGAAAACACTGTTGGTGCGTCGTACAAACACGCAAGCATCCTTCAGGCGATGAATGTGACTAATTCTGGTGGTTCAAACAGGCCTTCCATCTTATCACCTGGTGCGCCTACATGTCATCTTCCTCCTGGCATGGTGTGTGTCAGGTTATGGTTGTCGGTGAATTGTCGGTGGCAATTATTAAGTTTCTCTCTCTGTTCTCTCTCTTTCCGTCCAGAAATTCACTTCGGTCTTTACGGTTTGTTTATGGTTTATTGTAGTCTCTGGGCTTTTGATTTCGTTTTTGATTACTGATTTCTTCAAGGAAAATTTTGATTTGTTGTAACTGTACCTTTCAATTGAAACTGATTATATATGTTGGTTTTCAATTTAGTCCTTATTTTTTTGTTTGTTTTTTAGTCCTTTTAATTTAGTCCTATAAATATATAGGTATGCAGGTTTTAATTTCTTCTAAATGGGCCCTCCAATTGAAATTTGTCATATATTCTACCTTTCATTTATGTTCTTATTCTTTTAATTTTTAAAAACATCACACAACAATTTTTGTTTAAAATGTCTTTATTTGTTTCGTATCAAGGTTTTTGTTTGTTTCTATTTTTTCCTTCAATTTGAATTAATTATATAATTTTTTTATTTTTTTATTTTGAAATTGATTATATATGCTATTTATCATTTCGATTCTTATTCTTTTAATTTTTTAAACAAAATTACACTGTAATTGTTTTTTAAAAATACCGTTATTTGTTTAGGTCCCACGGTTTTTATTTGATTCCATTTTCTACTTCGATTGGATCAAATTATATATTTTATTTTTCATTTCAGTCCTTATTCTTTGAATTTTTTTATATTAATTCCTTTGGTTTGTTTTAGTCCTCTTCGAAAGTGTTTTTTTCTCCCTGTATTTATGCATTTATGCTTTTAGTTTATTAAGCGTTCTAATATCAAATCTTTTATGTAATGACAAAGATTTATTTATTTAAAAAAAAAAACTAAATTGGTTCAGGAATTCATTGTGTACACACTCATATTTTTACCATGGATTTGTATAGTAAAATTATTATTTTACTATTGAATGACAAACTCACTTGGCTTGAAGTTATAGGTAGGAAGATATTTTAATACTCATTGGTCATTATTAAAAAAATAGAGGTTCATTGGTATTTTTATATATGTGTTACACAATGTAATTATTCCATTACTCTTAAAGAAAAAAGGTTTTTCTTAGGTCAAGATACTTTGGGTTTTTCAAATCTTATTATACAACAAAAATATTTAAATGCCTTTATGAAATTATTTTTCTTAGCATTTTATAAAAGACACTTTCGCTATTTAGTTATTTCTATGTGGGGTTAGGAGTGATTGAATATTTTAATATATATATATATATATATTTTAAATAAAAAATGATTGACACGTGTAAGTGGACGTTATCCACGCCATTCGAGTGGTGTTTGCGGCGCCAAAACAACATCGGATGTCATAAGTTAATTTTTTTTTTGTTCTTTTGATTACAATATATTTGGTCTTGAATTATTTATTGAGCTGATTCTTTTCTCAATTTGATCCCTTGATATTTGATCTTTATATTAGGTTTGATCCTTATTTTTTTTTAATTGCAATGTATTAATTTGGTTTTGAATTCTTTATTGAGTTAATTTGTTTTCAATTTCATCCCTTGAAATGTGTTTTTTATTTAAAATACAATCCTCATTATTATGATTGTTATTTTTAGTTTTTCTTGTCATTTTCATAGATGAAATTGTTTTTCAATCTTAACTTTTGACTTTTGATTTTTATTTAAAATAGGGCCCTCATTATTTTGGCTGTTATTTTTAGTTTTTCTTATCATTTTCTTAATTGAAATTGCTTTTCAATTTCATCTTTTATAGTTTTGTTTTATTTTATTTTGGGTCAAATTTGGTTCTCATTCTTTTCAAATCAATATTTTCTTTTGCCTTTTCTTAAATTTTATCTATAATTATTTTAGTTTGTTAACCAAGTTCATTATATATATATATATATATATATATATATATATATATATATATATATATATATAAATGTTTATATTATTTTAATCCTTTAATGGGCCAATGAGTTTTGCTAACTTTGAGAAGCCTATAGCCATTGCTGCAACCTGCAAGTAATCCTAGCCGGAGTTCATTAGAGTCCACCTGAAAGCAGTCAAACGAAGGCGAAAAGAAGTGATTATCCTGGCCAGAAGAATTACAGGAGATCGAAATAAATATAATAATAATTAAAAAAATGTTATTTAAATTTATCGACTTGTAGAGATTAACGAGATGACTCAATTATCTAATTTGACAACTATAATTTAGTTTTTTAAATTGAATATATATATATATATATATATAATTATATAAAAGTGGATTTGATGAATGAGCAATTTAGTCAAAACAAGCTGTTATTTTAACTCATTTCAACCTTAGTACATGTCAAAAACATCGATTTAATTTGAAATGTCCCCAAAATTCATCATGAACCCTAATCTCAATTTGATGAAAACCAATTGAAACTTAACAATTATTGCAACAACTTGTTAAATGGATGTTGGGACACTTTATCAGGGAGTAATCTAGGTTCCAAGTTCTAAAAAATCAAGGATTCCAACCTCTTTTTCCTTGTTTGTTTCTCCCTCTCATCCTGTTGCCAAATTCTTGCTTTAGTATCACTAATTTACCCCCTATTCTTCCTTCATGGTCGACTAAACCAAACCTTAAATAGGCAACAATTTATCAAATTCCTAATGTCTCTTTGGATAGTAACTTTTATAGTTTTCGGGTATTATTTCTCTCATCCTGATATATATATATATATAATACCAATTTTGAACATACAATATCAAGATTCATTAATGTATACCCAAAACCTTTCTTTTCTTGTAAATCACTTCCATCAAAATTTAATTTATATTTTTCTCTAGCATTTTTCGCACTTGTATGTTAATTTTTTTATTTATTAACCATTTTTCTGAATTTTAAAGGTCCATATCCCTTCCCTTACTACAATCATGTAATCCTTAATTTATATATTTTTTAATTCAATTTAAAATATTTTCCCAATTTTATACCGACTTCACACCCATGGTTTACAAATTTCATGTTCTATTCACTCTTTTAACATTAATTTCATCTCTTTTCTATACAATCCCATCATCATATCGTTTTTCTTACTTTATCAACTCACTTGAACAATCTTAACACAATTAATTTCAATTTTCTCTAAAATTAATTAAGAATCCTAATTCTGAATTTCAGAAAGTCCAATCAGTTCAAAGCGTGAAATCTTTGAGAATCTTAGTTAAAGATGTCAGGGCACCTTACCAAGTAAGAGTCAAAGCTTTAACTTCAAATTAAAGAATTCCCCTAGCTTTTATTTAAACATCTCTTCTCTTTCGAAAAATCAAGTTTTTATTTGTTTTCCTTCTTCACACACACACCCACACACCCACCTAAGCATAACTCTGACCTATGCATGCAGTCATCGAGTAAGCAATAAGAAGACCCCACTAACTACGAACCCTTTGTCCTCTCTCCCCCCTCGATGTCGAGAGCTGAAAATTTGAGAATTTTAAAAAATTTGACATGAAGTTTTCTGTCAAACTTGGACCATAAATGATAGAAAAAGTATGTTTGTTCCTCGGCAAGTTTATTGACTTTCTTCTTCTGCAATTTCTTTCCCATTTGCTCCCGATGCGATGGACGATGAAGGGCTGATGCTTGTAATTCCTTTCCCATTTGCTCCCGAACCATGTCTTCTTCTTCATATGCGATGGATGATGCCGTTCTGTCATGGATAGGTCTTCTAAGGAAATTGATGGCAGTGCCTTTAGGAACAAGCACGAGGGAAAGCAGTATAAACAAGATATTGCTCTATGGATTCTTCCTTCAACTCTTTGTTAACTTGAGCTTCGGAAGATAAATTCAAAGCTGATTTTTTTAAGAACAGTACAAGAGGACAATGGGCAGCGCACTGAAAGACTTTCAATGCCTAATTTCTTCTGCAATAGTTCTGTATTGTATTCCCTACCGATGCTTGTTATGCTTGTTGATGCCCATTATGCTAGTTTCTTGATTGGTTAAGTGTTATTGTTTCTGCAATGCAAAGACTTGTGTTATCTGAGAGCAAAATAAAAGCCTCCTCAATGCTTTTACAGACTTTTGTTTCTGCGATACTATATACTGAATCCAAGTTCTTGAAATCAAAGGCTTCTTCTTCTTCTTCTTCTTTTAATTACAATAAAAAACCAACCAATCAATGGATTGCTTGAAAACATTATTCGATGAAGTGATGATAATATTTTTTAATTTTAAGATTATGTTGGTTTTGACTTTGTGTTTGTATTGTATAATTTAAAGTTAATTTATTTTGAATTTGAATTATGTTTGTTAAATTAATATTTTTTTCCAAATATATAATTATTTAATTATATATGAACAGTATAACCCCGAAACGAAAATACAAATTGAACAGTATATTTTGAAACAACTGAATCATTTCATAATATCAGGAGTTGACCTTCAATTTGGCTATAAAATAATGCAATCGATGGAAACAAAGATTAATGATCAAAATAAAAAAAAATACAAATTGACCGTGAAAGTCCATAGTGAATCTTCATGACATGACGTCGTAGGTAGATAAATTCATTTTCAACATTAAAAAAAATAAATAGTAGCTATCTTGATTTATGCATTATTCTATAAAAAAAATAAAAAAATACAAATTGTCAAGGTGGGTAATTGTTTTTCATTATAAAAAATAAATAGACGTTTTCAACATGTATTTTTTTGAATGTTGAAACGTTTAAAAAATTATAATAGTAAATAAAAAAAACTATAATTGAATTAACATCCACCTTCTTACGTAGTCTATCCAGCTTCTTCAAGTGGCCTGTAAAATCGATCCACTGCAATGTCATCACCCAATTTTTGGGTGACTCCCCAAAATATATAAAAGATAAAAAAAATAAAATAAAAGAGGTCGGGGTTGTTAGAAAAATCAATGTGTAAATTTTGGTTGTTTCCGCAGGTATGATCATATCTCTTTTGTCCCCAAAATAGAGGAAAATACAGATTTAAGGAAAAAATAATTTCTCATCGGATAAATCTGTATAAAAAATTAAGTCAAGGGATATAATTATATTTTATGGGTCAATTTGATTTAATCGTCGGCCAATTTTAAATATAATTATGTTTGAGAATTAATTGAGGATCCAATTAAAGGATTTAATTAAGTGCAAGGACTTAATTATAGACAGATATTAGACACATATTTGTAGACCTTTCGTTAGCTTTCCATAAAATTAAAAACCATACATTTTGGAGCTCGAGTCAAAAGTTATGATGAAACGCCGAAAGGTGTTCTGGAAAACTTATTATTTCGGCAACTTGGAGAAGATTTTTGTGTCCGATTTTCTTCTTCATTTTTAGCTGAATCTTTCTTCTTTTTGTCCCAAGATAAAGTAACAATCTTCCCTCCAGTTTTCCATAGATTTCTCCTCCAATTCTTTCTTCCAAATTTCGATGTTTAAATTTCCTGAAATAATTCATTTAAGCTCAAAAAAACTTGTTGAAATATTAAAAGAAATTCATTACTAAAAAGCACATCAATTATTATAAAATCCCAAATAAAAACAATAAATAAATATGTAAAATAAGAGACTTAACGATATTTTTGATGCACAATCAGTAATCTCTACTAACATAATTACTCATCCAATTACCCAAGATCAACTAGTCAATTTAAAAAGTGTTAGAACCAATGGAACCCTATTGACTATTGATATCGTTAGTTATCCTAATTTCTTCTGCAATAGTTCTGTATTGTATTCCCTACCGATGCTTGTTATGCTTGTTGATGCCCATTATGCTAGTTTCTTGATTGGTTAAGTGTTATTGTTTCTGCAATGCAAAGACTTGTGTTATCTGAGAGCAAAATAAAAGCCTCCTCAATGCTTTTACAGACTTTTGTTTCTGCGATACTATATACTGAATCCAAGTTCTTGAAATCAAAGCCTGCTTCTTCTTCTTTTAATTACAATAAAAAACCAACCAATCAATGGATTGCCTGAAAACATTGTTCGATGAAGGGATGATAATAGTTTTTAATTTTAAGATTATGTTGGTTTTGACTTTGTGTTTGTATTGTATAATTTAAAGTTAATTTATTTTGAATTTGAATTATGTTTGTTAAATTAATATTTTTTTTCCAAATATATAATTATTTAATTATATATGAACAGTATAACCCCGAAACGGCGCACCGAAAAAACAAAGCGTTAACCGAAACAGTTTGACAATCTTGGAATGAACACTTAATGGAACTCTTTTAAGAAAATAGAACATGTGAATATTAAGATGAACTAATTTAGTGGTTGAAGTCATTACTAACACATGATTTTATCTCTCTATTATCAGAATCCTCTTTCTCCTACCCTCAAACTTGAGGTCCAAAAATAAGATTTTGAGACTATTTTTTTAAAAATAGAAGGATAGAAAATGGGTATTTGGCAAATGGGTATTTTGAAATGACTATCTAGTTTTTCATTTTAGTCTTCTATCTTTTAATTGTGTCGATTCTTAACATAATAAAAGTAATTGACCTTCAATTTGGCCATAAAAGGATGCAATGGATGAAAAAAAGATTAATGATCAAAATAAAATAAAAATTGACGGTGAAATTTCACAGTGAAATTTGAGAAACTTCAAGACACGTGACGGTAATATTTTTCCCCACACCTTGTAGTATTTTCTATTATGTTAGGAGTTAGATAAATTCATTTTCAACATAAAGAAAGTCAATAGTAGCTATCTTGATTTATGCTTTGTCAAGGTGAGTAATTGTTTTTCATTATAAAAAAATAAATAGTCCTTTTCAGCATGTATTTCTTTGAATGTTGAAACATTTAAAAAAGTATAATAGTAATGTGTATTTTATTAGATAAATTAATAATAATATGGGACAACGTATTTATTATGCAAAATAACAAGAAAATCAGATCCTGAGGGGTAATTTATTATTATTATTAGACAATAAAAACAGGCGTACAATATCACCAGGACTCCTGACAATCATGTATTTTTTGATCACCTATGAGAGAAGCACGTGGAGAGTTGGGCGAGCTCTGCACATGAGCTCCAAGGGCTCAACTTTGGTCATGGTCATGGCTGTCTTCTCTGCCATGTCAATCTTGTCTCCACCAACCCTCTCCCACTCAAAACACTGAATCAACGATCCCAAAGTTAAGGTCATAACTCTGTTTGGAAGGCCATCTCCAGGGCAAGATCTCCTTCTCATCCCGAACGGGATGAACTTGCATGCATCGAAACTACTTCCAGATTCAAATCTCTCGGGCTTGAAACTTTCGGGCTCATCCCACAACGAAGGGTCTCTATGAAGGGACCAAGCGTTTACGAATATTATTGTCCCAGCTGGGACGTGGTATCCTCCGATGGTGCAGTCGGAGGACGACATGTGAGGCGGTATGAGCGGCGTCACTGGACATAAACGTAGATTCTCGGAGATGATGCTCTGCAGGTAATGGAGTTTTGCGAAATCTGATTCTTCTATCAAGCTGTCTCCAACTTGAGTGTCCAGTTCTGCTTTAGCTTTCCCTAACACGTCTGGATGGTTGAGTAGATTGGCTAATGCCCATTCCATGGATGTAGCAGCTGTCTCTATTCCCCCAAGCAGCAACACCTGCACAAAATGTTTAGTGAATACCTACCATACTTATTAGCCAGCTTGGGCGGACCTGATGATTCGCCGGCCGACCCAAAAGCTAAGATGATCAGAAGGGTTTCACTAATTTGAACTGTTTTGAACATTAACTTGAAAACCTTAAAAAAAGTTGTGTGTATACAAAAACAAAAACATCATGCATGTGTTTCCTTACAAGTCAAATGGTTCATCAACATTGAAAAGAGTACTTAAGATTTTACTAACCAGAACATGGCCTTTCGAGCCATAGGACTTGCAGCAGTAACAGACCTGGCATTCAGTATTCTTTCAACTGGAAAAGAAAAAACAGTTGCACAGGTGAAGGGTCAATAAAGAGATTATTAAACTCACAATTATGTGTGTGCATATACAATTGTGGGACACAAACAGAGAGCAGACCATCTGAAACTTTTAGATCTCCAGTGCCGACAGACTTGATAACACCAACAAGCAGTCTGACCTGAAAATATTAAACTGAAGTTTTAAGTTGCACGCCAATCACAAAGGCTTAAACAACAACAAAAGTTTGCGATGCCATTTGAAGCATGGATATGACACGAACACATGATGCCATCGACTTTTGTTGAGACCACAGGTCAATCACATCGGGTTCTCATTTGTAGTGCATATAATAAATTTGACAGTGTCACACGGCTACCGACTCCAAAATACAGTATTCACTTCAGGAACAGAAAAGCAAGAATCATGCCAAACAACACAAGACACAGACAGTGCCAACCTGGTGGTAGAGAAAAGAGCGAGCACGTGCTGTTATGACATAGCAGCGATGTCTTCTCCTTATCCCAAACCCTAAATCAGTTCCACTATTGGAGTCCCCTGCCATAATATCATTGGAAATAGATCCAGTTGGCAAGCCAGTCTTACACTTGTTACAGAATGAATCAGGACCTTCCTCATTTGAACCGTTCTGTTCTCTTTCTGTGATAGATGGAAAATGTGGTGTTGAAACCATCTCCAAAACAGAAAGTTCTTCCAAGGTTCTGAATGGTGATTTTGACTGAAAAAACCAGCAACTGTATAAGATCATAGACAGTTCAACAAATTTTAGCATTTGAACATATTAGCTAGATATTGTGTTACTCAAACAATGCACAGAAAGATAGAGCACTTTAACATTCGTGTGATTGGGTTTGAAAGTTTATTATACGGAAATAAGAATGGTGAAAAGTACTTAAGCTCTGGAAAGTCAAAATCATAAACCTCTCAAAGCTACTCTTAGGAGTCCGTGCAAAATAGAACAGCTTGCCTTTACATAATAAAACTATCAAATAGGCAGCAAACGAACAAAGAAGCCAGAAGCAATGAATCTAGAAGGTAGGGAGCAACCTGACAACCAGATGCCCGGAAGGAACTAAAATCATGATGCCCAACAAGAACTTTGCAAGCTTCCTGCATTGTTATCAATTATTAATGCCATTTCAATTGCTGAACAAGGTAACAGATTCAATTGGCAGCTGTTCCTAACCTGCATAGCAACAAGACCTAACTCCTCTGATACATGCCATGCCCGGTCTTTTTCAAAGATGGACAAAAGCTCTGGTCCATTCAGCAAGCGGTAGAAGTACCTAAAAAATAAATGGTGTATTTTGAACATCATCCTCTGCAGTACAAATTGTTAAGTATGTCTTGCACAGCAGGGCATAGATTAAATGTTAAGGTGGTGTTATGACAGCTTATATCTAACATCTATTTTGAAATTCATTTCATCACATCAAAACTTTATAACCCTATTTTCAGTTAGATCATTGCAGCTCCATGCAAAAAAGTCTTTAAATTCAACATGCCATCATTTCAATCAAGCTAAAATGTGCATTCCTCAATTGGTGGCTGCAGACTTGTAATTTTTACAAAAAGAACTAAAATTAACCAATACCTACATGCGCTCTTGAGCCTTGAATCTCGCATGGAAATCCCCCGGAACACTTCGAACATCAGTCAACATGATATCACCTTCCTTCTGCCCAGTGAAACAAAATGAAAAAAAAGTGTCATTGATGCCTGTCTAGTATCTAGTAGCACATGGGATGTGGTCTAATATGAATAAAAGATGAACATTTTATGCAATTTGTATAAAAGAAAATCCCAACATATAAATCACTGCTAGAGCAATCCAAACAGGTCCACATAGAAGGTGATGTACACATACAATCATATCTTTTTTTTCTGTTTGTTGTACCATGCAGGTAGCAAAGTAACATGTCCAAAAGTAAATAAATGCAAGTATTATTTAGTGTTAAAGAATTGGTGAAAGGAAAGATGATTCAGAGGTTAAATTTCCCTACTTAAATTGAAAGGTGATCCACAAACACACCTGCAGGAAATGGTTCACAGCTTTTCTTACCACTTCTGGTTCATGAGGCGGTAGCTGCAAATTGATAAAAACAGAAACAACAATTGTACAGTCATGACATAAGCTCAGGTAATTTTTAAAGGCAGCTGTATAAACATGAACTATGTACCAGAATAAATGAAATGACTCTAGCGATGTAGGACGGATGAATAAAATCACCGAGCCCATCGAAAAAAAGCTCGTGTAGCTTTGTTAACAAGATGACGAATTTTGTCCATTATTTATATCTCTCAAGGTGCAACAGGGTTTAACAATAAAAGCATGAAACGGGGTTTCCTACGGATTCATAACATTAGCAGCACAAAATGCGAAACACAATTAGCCAAAAATCGACTGCAATATGAATTACAGATTAGATACACATACCACTTCACCTGGCTTCCTTTTGCTTACGCGCTCCACATCAACATGGCAAACATTAGACAATGCATGTACTCCTGAATCCTAAATTTTATATTTTTAACAGAAACTCAGCATCTATGCTGTCACCCACCAACCAAACCATGAAAAGAACTCAAGTCAGCTAGAAAGAAAAAAACTTACAGTCCTGCTGGATAGACAGATTGTTACAGGCTGCCCAATGAATTTATGAAATGCCTCCTGCATTCATTCAGCACAATTATAATTATAATCTTGAGATATTACAAAAAAAACAACAAGTGGAGTGGAGTGGTGATTTGAAGAAGAAAGAAAGGAACCTGAAGGACGCCAACAACAGTTCTATGATTAAGCTGCTGCTGGGAGCCACAGAATCGAGTGCCTATGTACTCAACAGCTACCAAGTAACGTTGAAGTCCTGGCTTCATTGATTTATCTACAGCCTCCTTTTCTTCTTCTTCTTCCTCGCAAAAGTCTCCTTCTTCTTGAAGGGTTTTAGAGATCTTCGAAGGTCTTTCGTTTGACAATTGTTCAGGTGAGACTTTTGGGTTTACTTCTGTCATCTGTTTTTCTTTTCTTTCCCGGGATGAATCACTTTCTTTACTCGGAGGATGTTTTTTTTTGGGGGGGTGGGGGGGATGATGCTTTAGGGTTTAAGGGTTTAGTCCTTTTCTTCTTCTAAATGGATAATATCCATGAATTAGCCTGAAAGGCAGCCCATGATCCATTAAAAATGTGTAGCACGTTAATGAGTTACCATCGTGCTCCATAATTATTGACTAGTTATATAATATTCATTGACTTATTTTTTTTTCTCTCTCGTAAATATTAACATATACCAAAAGAGAATCCCGCGTCATGGTTCAATTACCGTGTATTGTGAGAAAATCACTATAGATTAAAATAATATTGCTCAATTTTCAGTCCGGTTTGGGTCGCCGAATAATATTGCTCAATTTTTGGTCCGGTTTGGGTCACCGGCTTCTGCCCTGAGGGGTTCCGCGGTAATTGCAAGCTTTAGGTCCGGTCTGGTCCGCCGTATTTTTTGAATTTATTTGCACAATGCAATAATGATTATAGCCCTCGAAAAGGACAAAAATCAGTTCTGGAAGAGGGGTATCACGGGAATTTCATATATTTTTTAAAATGGCTAAATACATATATAGCCCGGATACGACAAAATAAATGACTTGGACGTAGGGGCAGACCGGTAATTGATCTTAATTGTTTATTAATTTTTTTTGGATTTCTGTTAGCGCCTGTCACGCACGCACACGACTGTATTCAACCTCACGCCCTGTTCGGGAGGTGCGCGAGGACTATTCCGATCAACGGAAATGGGCTTCAGGGGTATCAGTCGATTCGTCGCCATGTGTTCTTCCTCATGGTGCGACGCGTCTTGTCCAATGGTGGTGGTATACACGACGGTGGTCGGTTAAATTTTTTTTTTCGTTTTCTCTCTCCTGCACGCTATAGTGCAAGAGAGCCCCTAGTTTTTCTATTCTTTCACTTCAGTCCCTGAACTTTTAATTTTTTGTATGGTCCTGATTTCTATTATATAAGTCTTGATTTAGTTTTATTGAGTCCTTTTATTATTTTAATTGATCTTAATTGTTTATTTTTTTTTTGGATTTCTGTTAGCGCCTGTCACGCACGCACACGACTGTATTCAACCTCACGCCCTGTTCGGGAGGTGCGCGAGGACTATTCCGATCAACGGAAATGGGCTTCAGGGGTATCAGTCGATTCGTCGCCATGTGTTCTTCCTCATGGTGCGACGCGTCTTGTCCAATGGTGGTGGTATACACGACGGTGGTCGGTTAAATTTTTTTTTTCGTTTTCTCTCTCCTGCACGCTATAGTGCAAGAGAGCCCCTAGTTTTTCTATTCTTTCACTTCAGTCCCTGAACTTTTAATTTTTTGTATGGTCCTGATTTCTATTATATAAGTTTTGATTTAGGTTTATTGAGTCCTTTGTTTGAAATGAATTATATATTAAGGTTTCACTTCGGTCCTCATTCTTTTAATTTCCGTATAGGGTTTAAATACCTTAATATATTAGGTACAAAAGTTGTGATTTGTTCAGTTTTGTTCTTTGATTGAAATTGATAATATTTTTTATTTTCATTTCGGCCCTTATACTTTTAATTTTTAATTTTAACCCCTTTAATTTTTTTATATTTTCTAGAATAGTCCCTGTTTTTATCCATGTATATATAAGTGTGCTCTTGGCTTTGGTTTTCTTTTTTGTTATTTTCTTATTTGTTGCAGTGGTATTTTTTTTTAAATAGCTCTTAAATTTTATTTTGTGTCTATAATCATTTTAAAAAAATGATATTTATGTTTTTTTTCTCTTTTTTTTTAGTTTTTTTATTCATTTGTTTTTTTAAGTCAAAATTATTTTTTTGACCTGGCAATTTTTATTTTATTTTTTTGTTTGATCTTTTGTTAGTTTTTTTTAGGATTTTCTTTTTCTTTCATATTTTTTTTCTTAACACAACAACAACAACAACAATAATTGTTTTTCTTGCTTACTTTTTTGTTAATGTTTTTGAGTTTTTTCTCTCGGGATAACTTGATAATTTTAATTTTTTGATAGTAACAGCAATGACAGTCTTAGATGTTAAATACTTCGATGTTGCTGCTGTTATAATAGAGTTTGTTGATCTGTTTTTCTATATTAAACTTTGCATAAATAGATATTATATTTTAATTTTGAACCAGTAAATCCTATTAATTTCTTTAATCCCAGCAACTATAAAAATTGTTTTCTCAGCCCGCAATGCAGTGCAATCAATGTTTTTAATTTTCAAGTCAAATGTTTTTTTTTCCAACTAATAATTTTTTTTTATGTTTTTATTTGCTCTTTTGTTAATGTTTTTAGGCTTTTTTAGTCTTCGATTTAATTTTTTATTATTATCAATGCAATAATAATAATAATAATAATAATAATAATAATAATAATAATAATAATGTTAGTAGTTTTATCTTACTTGCTTTTTTATTGATTTTTTTTTCTCGGGGTAGTTTATTAATTTTTATAGTCTTGGCACTAAGAGTGCTAATAATTTTAGATGTTAAGACTTCGATGTTTCTGTTGTTATAATAAGATATGTTGTTCTGTTTTATTATATTAATTTTTACATATATAAATATTATATTTTAATCTCAACAGTTTTAAAAATTATTTGTTCCGCCCGCAACGTAGTGCAGACAATTAACTAGTAAAGGACTCTAAACCATAGTTATTGATCCCGTCCGGTACCAGTCCCGGATTTGTGTTTGGAGCGGAACGTCCGGTTTGATGCTCGTTCAGACTGCCGTTCGGTTTTATCTTGTTCATTTTTATTTAATTATATATATGAAAAACATAAAATATTAATTTAACAAGTATAATTTAAATTCAAGATAAATGAAATTTAAATTATACAATACAAACATAATCTCAAAATTAGAAACATCTTTGAAATTCCAAAATATTATGAAAGTAAAATGTTCTAAAATAAAAGAAAAATACATCAAACATTCTCTACTACATCATTAATATAAAAGTAAGGATCTTGATCTGGCTGTGGAACATAAGGAAAGTCGTCAACAAGACATTCCAATAACTGGTCATCTCCACCAAGCTCATTCTCTTCATTTACACATGTCTCTTCATCATCTAAAGTTAAAGTAGCGAAAGGTGCTTCGATACTCTCCCAACTTATGTCATCTCCATCAAGAAGACCGGGTTCTTCACAAATCCATTCATTCAATAGATCAATGTTGTCAAGGCTAATGGGATCTAAAACATCTCTTGTTCTGCTCATATTCCTACAAAGAATAAACACGAAAAAAATTAAAAAATTAATAGCAATGTAATAGAAAATAATTACTAATATAATAATATTGATATTTTACCTCTGTTGAATCTGTAGATTATAGCGAACAAATACTAAATCGTTTAATCTCTTGTGCTCAAGCCTATTTCGCTTTTTTGAATGGATGTATTCAAATACACTCCAATTTCTTTCGCACCCAGTTGCACTACAGCATTGACTAAGAACTCGAACTGCAAACTTTTGAAGTTCTGGAGTATCAATGCCGAATTGCTCCCACCATGAAACTAGATAACAAATTTTGAATAAATCAATTATTATAGATAAAAAAAAGACATTATATTGTAAAAAATAAAAGTTATTACCTGGATTTAACTTTTCTCTTTGACGAATAGCCATGGTTACACCAAAAAGACCAGTTGCTCTCTTATACTCCTCAATTTGGGCACTGATGTTATCTTGAGTATCACAATCAGGAACCAATCTCATAATTGTGGTAAGCAAACCTCGAGTTACCTCCCTTTGTTTTGAAAAAGAAGGCCTAAAATATATTCCAGGATTAAGAAAACATCCTGCTGCATGTAATGGACTATGAAGTTGCTTATCCCATCTAGCATCAATTACCCGAATATATGGTCCATATTGAGACATTCTATTTTTCAACCTTATTTTGATGGCTTCTTTTGCTTTATCCATTGCCTCATATAAATAGCCCATTGATGGATTTTCTTCACTGTCTGCTAACCTTAGAACTCGTACTAAAGGCTCGCTGACGTTGACAATATGTGCACATCTCGGCCAAAAGTCGTTATCTTGTAAAATTATAGCAGCAATTTCAGTTCCAACCCGACTTTTGCCATGACTTGATTCAACCCATTTTGTGCAAGTAAACATCTGTCGAAGCTCCTTCTTAAACTTCAGTAAACATTGGAGGCTTAAGAAATGGGTTGCAAACCTTGTTATGCCAGGACGACATAAATCATGTCCATTTGTGAATTCTTTCCTCATCAAAGCTAGAACCCATGCATGATTATATATAAACTTGGTTATATTTCTTGCCTTTTTAATGGTTTCATCAATCATTGGAAAATATCTCGGATCACAAATATTTTCTAGCATTAAATCAATGCAATGGGCAGCACAAGAGACCAAAAAAAGGTGTCATACCTTTGCTGCAAAGCTTTCCAATGACCTTAAATGAAGCCTCATTATCACTAACAAATTGGACAATATTCTCTTGTCCAACTTCTTTGACAACTTCATCAAACATCTCCAGCAATGTCTCTTTATCTTTTGAAGTCCTGAAGTGTCAACGAGACTTCAAGAATACGGTGCCTCTCGGAGAATAGGCAAGGAAATTCACAATTGGTGCATTCTTCCTATTTGTCCACCCGTCGACCATAATTGAACATCCATAAACTCTCAATCAGCCTTGATACTTAAAATGTATTCATGGACATTATGAACTACATCTTTCAAAAGTGGTCCTCTTAAATCATGAAATGATGGGCCTTTAAACCAGGTCCTATGGATGCTACTGGCATCTAGCATTGGTCGATAATAATACAATTAGCATCTGTTAAGCGGTATATTAGCATCATACCACCATGTTGCTACAGATTATTCTTGCATTGTGTTCCATCTCTTTAGTAGCCATTGCACTTCTAATACTAGGCTGGGAACCCGGGGTAGTTCGTGGAGCAAATAAAGGAATCCTTCTTCTAGATGTACTTGTTCCTTGCACTGTCGTTCTTCTACTTGTTTGTGAACGGTTATCACCCGAACGAGGATTTGCAGCATCACCCTCTGCTATTTCTTCATCATTGGAAGTTGATTGAGAATTTCCAATATCGGTTCTAATTCTTTTTCTTCTCTCTTTCTCCATTGTCATCTCATGTACCAGTTGATTCATTTGCCACTTAACCTCCGGAGGGACCTTTTTACAAGGTTCAACTTCACCTTTAATACCAGCAAGGTGGTACTTCAACCGAGTAACACCACCTCCATTGATCCGTTTATTACAATAAATGCATATACTTCCATTCTTTACACCAGGAACCACCTGTCCATGAGCCCATGCTGGATCATCCGATCTTGTTGAGCCGAATACATGGAAGCCCCACCACTAGATGTGTTTTCAGCCATGTAATTTAATCTGTTGTAAAAAAGATAACACAAGTTAGGCATGTATCATTCTTAGCCTTAATCATGAAAAATATAACCATAGAGAATTCTATGAATACCTATAACATTCCTGAGTTCACAATTCTCTAACTAATACTCCATAACATTCCTCAAATAAATCATGCAGCATGTTATCACTCATTATCAAATCATCAAAGGCAGGTCATACGCATATAACCAAATCATATACTGATTCATATAAACAAGGAGAGCAATTATATACAATTTATGTACATTGCATTGTAGAAAAGAACAGGAGCCACCAAGTTCTATAATACCCTTCAATTCATGAATTCAGAGATGCCAGTTACCGAATTAGCACATTCGACAATGCCAGTTACCGAACAATACAGTAACATCCCCTGCACATTCGGCAATATCATACATTATGCCTTCCAATTGAATTTCTTCATTAGCTGATATTGAATATGGTGAACCGGTCGACCGGTCTGAAGATAAAACTGAACCGGTCGACCGCTCATGTGATAATGAAGGTAAACCGGTCGACCGCTCATGTGATAATGAAGGTAAACCGGTCGACCAGTCAGAAGCTTAAATATATTATGCAGAAGAAATGGTGTTCAGTGTTATCATGCAATCATTATCAAGCATCAACAACATCAAGCATTCATTATCAAGCATCAACAACATCAATCCCACATTCACATTCATGCATTTTCGACAGTTTCAATTTTTCAATAAATTAAAGGATTTGGTTCCTCAAATGTGTACCTTTAACTGGAGATATGGGGAAGAAGAACTACTGAAGATTTTGTGCCGCCGTGTGGAAGAAATTATGCGCCGCCGTGTGGAAGAAAACAAGGGATTTCTGGATTAATTTGAGAGAAGAGAACTCGGGAGTAGATTGGGGAAATTGGGAATCGGTCGTGCAGTGCAGGAGAGTGGGAGCGGGAAGAAGAAAGGGAATTAGCCGCTAAGCGGCGTCGTTTCTTACTTATGTAAACGACGTCGTTTTGATCCGTCATCGGAGCGAACGACCGATGCAGAGCAAGGCGTTCCGGCTGAATTTGCCCGATTTTCCGGACAGGTCGGATTCTAGCCGGGACAAACACGTCGCCGTTTTGTCCCGGATTAGGCGATTGGGACGGGCGTTCGGCCGTTCCGGCCGAACAGGCGGGATCAATAACGATGTCTCTAAACCTTTTGTTTTTTTGTACCTTTTTAGTTTCCCGGTCATCTTTTGAGTTTCTCTCTCTCTCTTAGAACTTCCTCATTGCTAGATTTGTATCTCCTATCCCTATTCCACTCTAATTTGCTCCATCAAACTATGGTTATATTTGCATGTAAACTTTCAATTTTGATTAAAAAATTGTTCTTTTACAAAACAAATTTCTCCATTTTTTTAATTTTAAAAAAATAATTAAAAGTGTGAAAATAGTTTTTTTTCTTTCAAATTCTCCTGTTTGCCTCGTTTTTTTTTTATCAAAAAAAATTATTGTTTTATATAATTTAACTTTTTTAGATTCAATAATATTGCATATAATATATTATTTTGAATAATCTTTCTTTTTTATCATGTCAATGCCCGACCCGTTAAGCTCGGGATCCATCATGTACCGGGCTCGGATAATGTATTAGATCCAGGCCCACGAGATCAGATCTGACCTCGGATGAGCTATGATGGCCACAATAAACTTTCGATAAGAAAAAGAAACCCTAACCCCTTAGATCAACGACCCATCTAACGGACAATATCAACCGAAAGGCACCGATCCAACCGTTAAATCTCGATAAAAAACAATATAAATACCTGGCCAAACAGTTCTAGGCTATTTGTCCATCACTTCACAGCCAGCCACTGCCTCCCTCAGAACTGCACTTCTCTTCCTTTATCATTTTGCAGAGGTACTATCGTTCTATTTCTTCTCGTTTATATGAAATCTCTCTGGTGTCGTTTTAGCCGAGTGTTGCTGATCTAGTAGGCTTTTTTTTTCATTCCTTTTCCAGGCTGTTTTTTCTTTGAAAACGAAGATCTAGTTTTGTCAAGCTATATTTATTTGTTTTACGTTTATCTTGTTTGTGATTTTGATGTTGAATATGCGATGGTATATGCTACTTTACACGGCGATGGTTTGAAATTTTTTTTCCCTTTATGAAAAGTGGTGAGTGATCAAGGCTGGAGTCTCAGAAAAGGCTCTTTTTTTGCCAAAACCCTAAATGGGTTTTTGGAAAGAATTACCGATGAGCTTGAGAATTGGCATGATAATATGTCTGCCATAGGCCTGTGGTCCTTTCGGGGAAAAATCTTTTCTTTTCATTTGCTGGTGTTTTGTGGTTAATACCCTTGTATGTTTACAATAAAAGGGTGATGATATGTTTTCATTTGTGGTCTATTCTTTTCTTTATTTTAAATTATTAAATCTTGTATAGCCTGTTATTTGGGAAAAAAACCCTTTACTTATTTTTATTCAATTTAAGCTCATCCATGATCAGTATTTTAGCTGGTGTTACGAGGATTTCAACTAAATCTATTTAGTGATATTAAAAGGCTTTAATATTTTTTTGGATATTTTGATGGTGATGGTCCGTAGTGGTTGGATTATATATGTATACGAATGGGAAAATGAATCAATTGTATACTATTTTATTTTATATTTTTTACATATGTATTTTGTTGATGTTTTATTTCTTGCGGAAAAACAATATTGAAGTTCTTGAGTCTTGCAGAGGCTATATCAAAGGTAGAAGCATGTCTCACCGCAAGTTTGAACACCCTAGACATGGCTCATTGGGATTTCTCCCAAGAAAAAGAGCCTCCCGCCATCGAGGAAAAGGTTTCTCATGCCTTTTAACCTTAAGTTTATTAACATTACACAGTTAATGATAACACATCGGGTATACTCAATTTCTACATAATTGATAGTGTACCTTCATGCTATGATTTAAATATTAGGTGGGTTTTGTAAGAAGGCTGTCCTTTCTTAATTCTGCACCTTGAAGTATCATTGCTTTATTCCTTAATGTGCTGTCCCATATTTGGTATATGCAACAAATAAAATCTTTGGTAAAGGATTTATTTGGGTCATTTTAATATAAAACGATGTAGAATGGGTCAAGTGACACAAATTATGGTCATCTAGACTTCCTACTATCACTAATGATCACCATTAAATTTTACTGTCCTATCCTGTAAAACAGGAGTTCGACAAACTGCCTTGTAGTATTATACTGTCATAATCCCTGGTGCAGATAGGCTCGATATGATTTCTAATTTATCAGTGTAGTTGACAGAGTGTTATTCGCATTTATCAAAGCTGGTTTTAAAATGACTATTTTGTAAGAACTTGCATTGGCTGTATGTTGAGCTTTGTTCCCTTTGATGATGTTCCAGCAAAGTCCTTTCCCAAGGATGATTCAACAAAACCTTGCAGATTGACTGCTTTCCTGGGTTACAAAGCAGGGATGACCCATATTGTTCGAGAAGTTGAAAAACCAGGCTCAAGTGAGTATCCCCCCCTCCCCCCCAATCATCCTTGGATGGTAGCTCGTTTTTATCCTTAGCTTTGGTGAATGAACTTGTTTGATATGCTGTTGCTGATAAATATATCAAGGTCATCATGTTAGCATGCAGGGATGAGTCTTCCTGGTAGCATGTGTTTTGGATCAAATATTATAATATTAATAACTGGAGGGCAAAAACTTTATGCCCGTTGTTGCCAGGTCCACCTCAGCCACCCCTTGGGTGGCTTGGAATTGGGGATTGATTGGGAGTATTTATTTGAAAAGTGGGCACAATTGTGATTTTCATGCCTTCTGTTGTGCAATATGTTGTTTATATGTGGTTTTTTTGCATTCCCATTTTTGATGTTATATGATTCATCTCTAACTGAAGTGCTCATTAGTTCTTCCATCATTTGCCTTTCAGAGCTCCACAAGAAAGAAACATGTGAAGCTGTTACAATCATAGAAACGCCGCCCATGGTTGTTGTTGGGGTTGTTGGCTATCTCAAAACTCCTGGTGGTCTCCGATCCCTGAGCACTGTATGGGCCCAGCATTTGAGTGAGGAGGTCAAAAGGAGATTCTACAAAAACTGGTGCAAGTCGAAGAAGAAGGCTTTCACAAAGTACTCTAAGAAGTACGAGTCTGGGGATGGGAAAAAGGACATTCAGGCTCAATTGGAGAAACTGAAAAAGTATTGCACTGTAATTCGTGTGTTGGCGCATACTCAGGTGAATATTCTACACTTGCATCCTTGTTTTATCAAGTCTTTGATTAATAATACTCTTACTCCAAAATTACTTAACTGTAATAAGTGGATTCCAAATACCAGACATCATTTGTGTCTGTTCTCTTGAATACTTTCCTCTACCATTTAGTTCAGTGATGTTCAGATGCCCCTCAACTGTCATTAATGTGGGGCCCTATTTAGACTTTAGATGAATGTTATTTCAATCAAATCTAAGGGTGGTATTTCTGGCATGATTTATGTAGATTCGGAAAATGAAGGGACTGAAACAGAAGAAAGCCCATCTGATGGAGATCCAGGTCAATGGCGGGGATGTTGCCAAGAAGGTTGACTTTGCTTACAGTTTCTTTGAGAAGCAGATACCTATTGATGCTATTTTCCAGAAAGATGAAATGATTGACATTATTGGTGTGACCAAGGGAAAGGGCTATGAAGGGGTGGTCACTCGTTGGGGAGTGACTCGCCTCCCTCGCAAGACTCATCGGGGTCTTCGCAAGGTAGCTTGTATTGGCGCATGGCATCCGGCCAGGGTCTCATTCACTGTTGCCAGGGCTGGCCAGAATGGTTACCATCACCGCACGGAGCTGAACAAGAAAATTTACAAGCTTGGGAAGTCCGGTCAGGAGTCTCATGATGCAGCTACTGAATATGACAGGTAAATGTTTCTTTTTCCCAGTTTGTCCCAATTGTGATTTCATCCCCCCTCATTATTCACCAAGATTGATTGATGTCGATCATCTGCCTCTTCTCGCAATGTGCTGACATGTGGTCATGAACAACAGGACTGAAAAGGACATCACACCGATTGGAGGATTCCCTCATTATGGTGTGGTGAAGGAAGATTATTTGATGATAAAAGGATGCTGCGTGGGCCCCAAGAAACGTGTGGTAACACTGAGACAGTCTCTGTTGAAGCAGACATCTAGGGTTTCAATGGAGGAGATTAAGCTGAAGTTCATTGACACATCCTCCAAGTTTGGCCACGGACGATTCCAGACAACTGAGGAGAAGGCCAAGTTTTATGGGCGGCTCAAGGCTTGATTTTGCAACGTAGGAGAGAATCAGCTTGCTATTCAACCCTCATCAACTGTTGGTTTGATGCTGGATCACCTGTCATTATTGTCTTCTTCAATCTGGAAATTCTTACTTTTAATATATCTTCGGACACCTTGGCAAAGAAAAAAAACACTTTTTGTTGGAGGTTATTGTTAAATACCACTATAACATTCGGTACCGTCATTTCCCAAAATAAAAAGAAGACTAAACCTTGTGTGGCAATTTATTTTGAAAATTAAAAAAAATGTATATAATATCGCCAGCACTCTTGACAAATTTGTATTTTTTGATCATCTACGAGAGAAGCCTGAGTAGAATTGGGCGAGCTCTGCACATGAGCTCCGAGGGCTCAACCTTGGTCATGGTATATTCACATGAGCTCCGAGGGCTCAACCTTGGTCATGGTATCGCTTGTGCATGGTATATTTATTTTAGGTTCTTGAATCTATCATCATTCTCATTATTTAATCTATCATTATCAACTTTTATTATTACCAAGAATTTGACCCGGTAGCTTACGCAATTCAAAAGCAAATCGGTTGATTGGTAGAGATGCAATCAAGATTCAAGGTGACATAATTGTAGAAATAATGAGATGATATCCAATTGAATCCATCCAAGTTTCATTGCTTACCTCGTTGAACTCGTGACCTGGGTCACAGGCTGTCAATTTTATTTTTTCTAGATTGTTTATTTCTCACGATAAATTCATTTTCAACATAAAGAAAGTCAATACTAGCTATCTTGATTTATGCTTTGTCAAGGTGGGTAATTGTTTTTCATTTTAAAAAAATAAATAGTCTTTTTCAACATGTATTTGTTTGAATGTTGAAACATTTAAAAAAGTATAATAGTAATAATAATATAGGACAACGTATTTATTATGCAACATTTGGTATCATAACTTGCCAAAATAACAAGAAAATCAGATCCTGAGGGGTAATTTATTATTATTTTTAGACAATAAAAACACGCGTACAGTAAAACCAGGACTCCTGACAATCATGTATTTTTTGATCACCTATGAGAGAAGCACGTGGAGAGTTGGGCGAGCTCTGCACATGAGCTCCAAGGGCTCAACTTTGGTCATGGTCATGGCTGTCTTCTCTGCCATGTCAATCTTGTCTCCACCAACCCTCTCCCACTCAAAGCACTGAATCAATGATCCCAAAGTTAAGGTCATAACTCTGTTTGCAAGGCCATCTCCAGGGCAAGATCTCCTTCCCATCCCGAACGGGATGAACTTGCATGCATCGAAACTACTTCCAGATTCAAATCTCTCGGGCTTGAAACTTTCGGGCTCATCCCACAACGAAGGGTCTCTATGAAGGGACCACGCGTTTACGAATATTATTGTCCCAGCTGGGACGTGGTATCCTCCGATGGTGCAGTCGGAGGACGACATGTGAGGCGGTATAAGGGGCGTCACCGGACATAAACGTAGATTCTCGGAGATGATGCTCTGCAGGTAATGGAGTTTTGGGAAATCTGATTCTTCTATCAAGCGGTCTCCAACTTGAGCGTCCAGTTCTGCTTTAGCTTTCCCTAACACGTCTGGATGGTTGAGAAGATTGGCTAATGCCCATTCCATGGATGTAGCAGCTGTCTCTGTTCCCCCAAGCAGCAACACCTGCACAAAATGTTTAGTGAATACCTACCATACTTATTAGCCAGCTTGGGTGGACCAGCTTGGGCGGACCTGATGATTCGCCGGCCGACCCAAAAGCTAAGATGATCAGAAGGGTTCACTAATTTGAACTGTTTTGAACATTAACTTGAAAACTTTAAAAAAAGTTGTGTGAATACAAAAACAAAAACATCATGCACGTGTTTCCTTACAAGTCAAATGGTTCATCAACATTGAAAAGAGTACTTAAGATTTGACTAACCAGAACATGGCCTTTGATTATTTCATCCGTGTAGTATTCGGGCTGTTCTTCTTGCAAAGTGAGAAACCGGTTTATCATGCTACTGTTTCTGTCCCTGTCATCTCGATGCTCATCGATCAATCCTTGTAAGAACACATCCATCTTATTACGTAGTCTATCCAGCTTCTTCAAGTTCCCAGTAAAATCAACCCACTGCAACATCGGAATCAGATCCCCCGCATTTGTCATGAAAATATGTGCAAAAAACTCTTCCATGATCTCCCTGAAAATCCTGGCCTCTTCAATTTCCTCAACATCTTCGCCATAATACCTCTTCCCTGCAACCATTCTCAGCACGATATTACTCGTTAGGTCCAAAAGCATGGGCCTTAACTCCACCTTAGCGTAGTTACCATGCTTGGAGACACTGTCATGAATTCTACGCACTAAAACCATGACTTCCTCTCTTCGGATGCTAAATAACGACGTGAGGCGAGGAGGGGAGAAGATTTCAAGAGCGCTTATGCGGCGAAGGTTGCGCCAACGGTCGCCGTATTCGACTGTTCCCATAGTGGTGTTGTTGTAGTTCAAGTACTGGCCACTCAAAAAGTGAGGTCGGTTGGCCAAGACAATATCGTTCTTGGTGAAACATTCCTCCACAGCTGAAGGTGAAGATATGACCACGGCGAGGCGGGACCCGAGTTTGAGAGAGAATATCGGGCCGTGTTTTTTTGAGAGGGAGTGGAGTGTTCGATGAACAGGTGGTTTGAGGAGATAGAGATGGCCTATAATTGGAAGAGCAAAAGGGCTTGGTGGGAGATCATTGATCTTGCTTTGCTTTCTTTTTCGGAGCAAGAACTTGGTTGAAAGAAGAAGAAAGACAAAGCATGGAAGAAGAAGAGAGTAGCAAAGGCTGTGGTAGGTACTGTAGTCTTCTCCCATATTGTTTTTTTAATCTAAGAACTGGAGCTAGCTTGCTAATTAAGCAGCCAGGCGATTCTTATGATCACTGCTTTGGTGAGGATCAATGCTTGTATATAAGCTTTGAAAGCTCAACTCCCACTCCCTGTGCCGGTCAAACATCGCTTCTTCATCTTCTTTTTTTTAAGTATTTTTTATTTATAAATATATTAAAATTGCCTCGATCAAACAAGTTAACTAATGTTGGGCTGACCACGTCGACTCACATATTTATACATTAATTTATCTTTTAGATAACATTTACTCTTCAGAAAAACTTTTTATTAAAAATGATTAAAAATAGATAATCTCTACTAACATAATTACTCATCCAATTACCCAAGATCAACTAATCAATTTTAAAAGTGTTAGAACCAAAGGAACCCTATTGACTATTGATATCGTTAGTTATCCAAACTTAGATTGCTATTCAATATCATCTAGAATGCTAGTACTAATGGAATCTCATTTTTCCATCAACTATCTAAACTCATATAGCTAATCAATATCATGTGAAATGCCAGTACCGATAAAACCTTTTTGATACTGTCATGATATTGTTTTTTTCGCTTTCCGTGTGGCCATACACAGAGACGGGGGAGATGCGCGGAATGAGGGTTTTTAATAATCATAAAATTATAATTTCTATGAGTCGCCACCTAGTATGAAGATTACCAGGAAATCTAATGGCCCGCGAGAGTCAGGGTAAGAGAACTTGTTGTGCAAGGGGAAGACGCATCACCCCTAGTGCACCATACCTAAGATAAGCTGCAATGTTGTTTAATTGTTTTTCTAGGTCAGCGTTTATTTGTTGGTATTTTCTAAGTTTCAAGGTAGATATCTCTTCGTGAGGAAGTCTTTACCTCATTGAATCAAAATCCTAGCCGTTCTAAGGTCTAAATTTTAGCACTGCATTTATTGTACTTTAATATGTAATAGTTTCCTTTATAGTGTAGTTTTTTACCACAAATATTAAGTCTATAGCTAAGAAAATGAAAAACATTTGGTGAAACATTTTGATATTTGACTGAACTCTAATGGGTAATCGTAAATTGGTTACAATATTTATTTTACATTTTAAAATAGGATAAAATGCATTTGTTTTTGTGAAAATACGCTCAGAATTTTTTTAGGATTTGGCCATAACCAAATAAGATTTTTTCAGAAATTTTAGAGAAAACTTATGTTTTTATACCAGGTTCGTATACTTTAATGTAGATTTACGGACTAATATTGAACAAAAAATGATAGAAAAACTTAGAATAAAATCACAGAAATCTTGAAATATGAAATTAATCTTACATTAAAATTTTTCCAGTTTGTCCTAAGTGTGATTTTAGTCATCAGCATGCACCAAGATTGGTTGATGTCGAGCACCTGCCTCTTCTCGCAATATGCTGATACGTGGTCAATGAACAACAGGACTGAAAAGGCATCACACCGATTGGAGGATTCCCTCCTTATGGTGCGGCGAAGGAAGATCATTTGATGATAAAAGGATGCTGCGTGGGCCCCAAGAAACGTGTCCACCCTCCTCATTGCATCTCAATTTATCTCTTTACCTGACTTATGTTCCAAATAAAATAAAAAAATCTATATAGTCTCAATGTATTCAATTTTAATTTTCTTACATTGTTTATGTTTTCATGACCGTCTACCCTATTGTATATTTTGAGAAAAAAGAGCAAGCAATGCATCACCTCATTGCTATAAAATAATCATTTCATAATATCAGCAATTGACCTTCAATTTGGCTATAAAATAATGCAATCGATGAAAACAAAGATTAATGATCAAAATAAAAAAAAATACAAATTGACCGTGAAAGTCCATAGTGAATCTTCATGACATGACGTCGTAGGTAGATAAATTCATTTTCAACATTAAAAAAAAAAATAGTAGCTATCTTGATTTGTGCATTATTCTATAAAAAAATAAAAAAATACAAATTGTCAAGGTGGGTAATTGTTTTTCATTATAAAAAATAAATAGACGTTTTCAACTTGTATTTTTTTGAATGTTGAAACGTTTAAAAAATTATAATAGTAAATAAAAAAAACTATAATTGAATTAACTTAACCTTCTTACGTAGTCTATCCAGCTTCTTCAAGTGGCCTGTAAAATCGACCCACTGCAACATCGGAATCAGATCCCCTTTGTCATGGCAACATATTCAAAAAACTCTTCCATGATCTCCCTAAGAACCCTGGCCTCTTCGATTTCCTTAACATCTTCGCCATAATACCTCTTCCCTGCAACCATTCTCAGTACAATATTGCTCGTGAGGTCCAGAAGCATGGGCCTTAACTCCACCTTAATTAGTGTAGTTACACTGTGAAGTCTGCGCACTAAAACCATGACCTCAAATTTCATTTGTAAAATCACATTTAAAAAGGAAATCATTCTAAACTTTGCACATTTTGTAACCACCACTAATTTTATGATCAAAATCAAAAGCAAGAATACATAAATTATAATTGAATTAAGTACATGATTAAAGACGAAATAAAAATTTATAATTGAATTCAACGCCTTACCTAAAATTTATTTAATACCAAATAAAAATCCAGCTACAATTTTGCAAAGAAAAAAATATAATTCTTCCTAACGCTCGTTAACCCGGGCATTAATTCCATTAAAAGGACAAGTTTTTTGTCCAGCTACAATTTTTTGTTGTTGTATTTAATTAAAATTTGTAATTTGACTCTAATTAATTTGTAAGCATAATTAAATTTTAATTTGGTTCATGATTAAATCAAATTGGCATATTCAAAATATAATTATACCTTTCAACTTAATTTATCCGATAATCATTTATTTTAGAGTTGAATATGTATTTTTCTTTATTCTAAAATTTCCAACTTGATTTTATTTTATTTTTGTTTTTTTAATCAAATTTTGAGAATAAATGGATTATTACAGATACCATTATCATGTATCCCAATATTCGAGATAACTAATCAATTCTATTTTAATCTTTCATTTTTCTTTTCTCTCTCCTTTTCTGGGACCTCATTGAACATCCACAGTTCTGAACCTGGAGCAAGCAAAGCTTCGAGAACCTGAGAAAACAGAAAATACTTTAGAGCCCCGTAATTGATTTTCCTTTTGTTTATTAGTCATTAACTCCAATCCAACCCCCTTCAAGAGGGGAAGGAGTGTTTGTTATATACCATTATCATGTCGTCAATGTCACGTCGCCAGCCACAGAACAGTATCTTCTCAGGATATTTTGGAGGATCCAATATTTTGGGACAAGAACTTCGACGGACCTGGAAACAGACATGGCATGTAAGATGAGAAAATACATCTTAAATAATTTTTTTTTCATTTTCACTAGGAATGTAGCAAGTGTTTTCTCTCTCTTTTTTACAAGTGGAAAAGAAATTGACAAGCAGATATGATGAACTTGTCCGTATAAATGATACAAAATTATTCCTTTTCCTTTTCAGCAGGATATGAAACTTTAGTCAGAAAACCGAAGGAATCGATATTGATTTAGTAACTTCCAAAGTTGAATATCATCAACAAGAATCCAACTTTATGCTCCATCTGATGTGAGAAGAAGGATAACCTCTGGAAGAGGACCTGGAGCATAGGTGTCATCATCCTCGGCTATAACAAGGACTTCATCTCCTTCTTTTAGAACATAGTTATCATCAGGATTTAATTGTATCTTTCCACCTCCAGCTGCAACCTTAACTCCACAGGGAATTGCTTCAGGAAATGAAATAAGCACATCTTGGAAACATAGACCATCCAATTGAGGCCACCTTTTGATGTAAAATTCTGCATTCTCAAACCCCAGTATATCTTCCCAGATCTGGCCAAAGAAAAAATTGCTCTAAATTGTTGAAACAGACAATAGTAACTGAAAATCTAAAATTGCATAGATATTAAAAGAGCATGGCACATGCATGACAAGATAACAAAACTGAAGGAACTGTCACCAGGAAAAAAACAGTATATTTTTTTCAGCTGTCCCATGATGCCGCTGTTTTAATTCTTAAAATTCAGAAAGTATGGTGGAAAAGACAAGCCTGTGCTACATGTCATGCTATTGTTGTGGCATCTGCTTTACCTCAAATTGAGTTTGAGGGATGTGTCTATGTAATTTTAGGTGAATCAGTTGGAGCTTACATATAGTTTTGCAGGCTGCAAAAAAATAAACCATAAATGTTTTTGCTTATCTAAGTGCAAAAAAGGACATGGCATTTCATCATGATGTAGAGTGCTTCTGGGACTGATGCCAGCCATACAAACATCAAAAGTAAATGGTCGGTCCAACTGGCACTGATATTGCCCTGTTATATAAAGTAATGGTATGCTGGATCAAAAGTGCTGCAAATATACCTCGTGCATCACGATGTTTCGATAAAAGGAATTGCATTTGAATGAAGGCTAAATACACTCTACCACACAGAAAATGGTGGCACCAAGGGTCTTTTCTCAAATGCAATCAAGTCGTGCACCTCAACATGAACCACCGACTAAAAGCTTATCTAATTTAAATACCACCTTTGCAATTGAAATGATTTGATTTTTTAGGAAAATTACATTTTCCAAGTATATGACGCAAATGGTTTGGGAAGGGATCAGGGGAGAACTAATATAATCAATGATGTGAACGGAATTCAAACACCATAGTTTTTTTTCTTATTCTCCTTTTTCTTAGAATACAAAAAACATGAGCACTATCATCCATGATGCAGCAAGTCTTGTCCTGTTTTGTTTGGGGTTAGGGTGGTTTCAAATCTCTGAAGGTTTTTCTACTTATTTTTTTTTTGGTTTGGAGATTGCAGTTTAGGGGTCTTATGCTGAGCTGGAGAATTCCAAGGTTCCTTACAACTCTATCAGCTGGTCCTCTAAAAGGGAAGGTATTGTTCTTTAAATTCTGTTCTCTTTTTTAGATTGTTTATCATGGACTTTTCTCATTGCTGTTCTTGGTCGGTGGCTAGTTTCCATATCATTTTCCTTCTTGTCTGGTAACAGCTTGATTCTGGTTGCTTTCTGGATTTAGTTTCTCCAGACAGTTTCTTTTTTATTAGGATCTTGTGAGTTAGGTCACTCAGACTAGGTGTTGAAATTTCTACTAGTGTTTTAACCTGTTTTGTTTCAGGGATTTTGGGAGCCTTTGGTATGATGTTGAGTTTTCGGCTGGCTTCTAACCTTTTTGTTAATTCTTCTTTAATAAAACTCTTGCTTTTGTATATAAAAAATGATAAAATAAAATTTTCTTAGAAAAGAAAATAAATCCCTTTTCTTAAAAGGGCAGTGAAGGCTCATCTGAGTAAACCTGAGCAAGGCCTGGTTGCAGAGCGCACTGAATCATCAAGCGTCCAATCACATCATGTGCAACAACTGTTTCAATAAGTTCCCCTCCAACAAGCTTCACTAGAGGTTCGTTGTCAAGGTCACTCATCTCCACAACAACATGACCCCTCAAACCCTCTTTAACTCCTGTTAGACTGAGAACAACCCTTAAGGCACGTGCATCACTCTGGTAACAAAAATACAGAAATCTTTGTAATTTTTGCAGGAAGAACCACACAAGTTACGAAGTTGGATAGCTACATTGAGAAAGAAAAGAACCTGATCTGCATTCTCATCAGATGCTAATACGATAATAGCACGTGCCTTTGACACTGAAACCTATGAATATGAAAACACAAAAATCAATTAGACCAAAAAATAAAAATCAGAAAAAAATAGCAAAAAGTACTCGAACATACTTTCTTTAGGTCAGCCAGGATAAGAGGACTACCACTTCTGCATATAACAGAAGTGCCCATGAAGTCAAATTCAAGTTTCGCTATATCCATCTCCATTTCTTCCTTGTCTCTCTCTGCTAGTACAACTATAACACCACCACCGATGCTCTTGTTTGCTATTGCTAGCTGCTTCAAAAGAGAGCCCTACAACCAAAAACATCATCTTGGTGGGAGATAGAGATGGCCTATAATTGGAAGAGCAAAAGGGCTTGGTGGGAGATCATTGATCTTGCTTTGCTTTCTTTTTCGGAGCAAGAACTTGGTTGAAAGAAGAAGAAACACAAAGCATGGAAGAAGAAGAGAGTAGCAAAGGCTGTGGTAGGTACTGTAGTCTTCTCCCATATTGTTTTTTTAATCTAAGAACTGGAGCTAGCTTGCTAATTAAGCAGCCAGGCGATTCTTATGATCACTGCTTTGGTGAGGATCAATGCTTGTATATAAGCTTTGAAAGCTCAACTCCCACTACCTGTGCCGGTCAAACATCGCTTCTTCTTCTTCTTTTTTAAGTATTTTTTATTTATAAATATATTAAAATTGCCTCGATCAAACAAGTTAACTAATGTTGGGCTGACCACGTCGACTCACATATTTATACATTAATTTATCTTTTAGATAACATTTACTCTTGAGAAAAACTTTTTATTAAAAATGATTAAAAATAGATAAATATTAAAAATAAAAAACACATAATTGTTTTTTTAAGTTTCGTGTATCCTATCATTATGTTGTATTAATTTCTCAAATCTTTTTTTTTTAAATACCAAGTTAGAATAATCAATTCCATTTAAGTGACGATATTCATACATTCGATTGATATCATTAACTATTCTTATCCTACAATAATTAAGAGATTTTTATTCATATCGTGTTTATGATAAAGGTTGTCAATATCAAGAACTCTTGACATCACTAACCTCTTTACCCAAAGTAACTAATTATAACAAAACTGATTGTCGATACCAATGTCACCCATTGATATTATTAACTTATCTTTTTTTTTTAAAAAAAAGTCGAAAGGCAGAGAGAGAAACAAGAGAGAGATGCTCTCCTTCAAACCGAAGTTGTTTCCTCCCGTGTTTTTGGCCGTTGACTGCATTTGATTCCTTTCCCGCTCTTCTTTTCAAATGGTGAAAACCAAACGTAAACCTCCTGTTGCAGCTGTCAAGCATACACAGTCTTTACACGCAACTGCTCCATCTCACACAAACCAAGGTGGATCGACGGTTCTCGGTTGCATCTCTGCTCCAGGTCACGATACTAGCACTGCCCAAAGGGTTGATGGGTCCCCAGTAGACAACTCAAAGGCAGATGGGTCCCCAGTGGACAACCCAACGACAAATGGGTCCTCGGTGAACAAATCTCTTGCATCTCTTGATATGGTCCTCGAGGAAGACCGTTCCGAAGGAGAGGAGCATCTTGATTTCTCTTGTTCTGAGGAAGACTACCTGCCATGTACTCCAGTTCAGGTGGTTTCAGATCTTGTGGTTCCTCCTTCACCAGTAGCTCCAGTCTCTCTAGCTACTCAAGTTGACAAAACTGTTGTTCCCCCACCTGTAAGTGGTAAATGGAGAGATCTGTTCTCTTCCAACAGAAATATCTCTTCTTGCCCCAAACTCATGCATTTTTCTGCCCTTCACGATAATGAGTCTTGTCCTCTCCTAACTGAAGA
Organism: Salix exigua; assembly: GCA_032356905.1. Lineage (NCBI taxonomy): Eukaryota > Viridiplantae > Streptophyta > Magnoliopsida > Malpighiales > Salicaceae > Salix > Salix exigua. The sequence goes on along the minus strand of CM063590.1, from coordinate 410,029 downwards.
CCTAGACCACTCTTGTGATGACTGGAAACTGTGTGCCATTGGTTATGTTTCTGGAAAATCCCCTAGTTACAGAGCTTTGAAAAGCATCATTGCGAATGTATGGAAATGTGAGGCCACCCTTACCATGCATGAATCGGGCTGGCTTATTTACAAATTTCTGAATGAAAAAGATAAGTTTTTTGTGTTGTGTGGAGGACCATACCTAGTATACGGCAGGCCCCTCATCTTGCATCCCATGTCTGAGTATTTCGATTTCTCAAGCTCCGAAATGACTCAAGTTCCTGTCTGGATCAAGTTCCCAAACCTGCCTTTGAAATGCTGGACACCTAGATGTTTATCAAAACTTGCTAGTGTTCTGGGCAAACCCATACAGTGTGACAAATTCACTGCCACCAAGGAGAGAGCATCATATGCTCGGGTTCTCGTGGACGTTGATCTCTTATCTGAGCTACGATCCTCCATCAATGTTACTCTGCCTAATGGGAACCCCCTTATTCAACAGGTTATATATGAGACCCTGCCCAAATTTTGCAATCTCTGCAAAGTGCTCGGTCACTCAACTGGAGCTTGTTCTAAAGGGAAGGCAGAGGTTAGATCGGTTAAGAAAGTGGAAGCTGCCAGTATAATTTCTGAGGGAAATGTCAACGACAAGGGTACTGTCTTTGCTCGGCTCACCCCCGTCACTGACTCCATAGGCGATGGTCTGCCTGCTGTTGATCCCCCAGTTGAAAGCTCCCCTATTGCTACACCTTCAATAGATGCCCCTGCGCTGGATACTTCTTTCTAACCCCTCAGTTTCTAGGGTGGCTCCGGATGTGCAACCTCGTACCCAGGTCTCACCAGCTAACATGGAAGAGTGGCAACCTGTTCGTAATAGGAGGAACAAGACAAGAACTAAGAGACAGACTCAGACTCCTTCACCTACTAATGGTAACCAGACTCCTCAAAATCATATTTCCTCCAAGGGAAAAGCTCCTGCCTTACCGGTTGATATTACTTCAAACAAGGCCCCCTTTTGTTCAACTTCAAGTGTGATCACTAGAAGCTCGGCTCTAAGGAATTCTATAGACCTTCTGGCAGTGGTGGGGTTCCTCCCATCCTTCCTTACCCATGATAGTTCAATGCTAGAATGTGAGAGGGCTTAATAGCCCTCTCAAACAGCATGAGGTTGCTGGCCTCATGAAGAGTAAAAAGCTGGATGTTTGTGGTCTCTTGGAGACCAAGTTGTCTCTAACAAAAGTAATTTGTTTGCATCATCTTCGATTGAAGAATTGGCAGTTTGTGGACAATGCTTCCGTTGCAGCTTATGCCCGTATTGTGGTTTTTTGGAATCCTGAAACAATGAAGGTTGAGATGCTTCACTTCTCTGCATAGGGAGTCCATGTTCTAATTACAAGTTTAGTGCAACAATTTTGTTTCACAACCACTTTTATTTATGGGTTCAACACCATTTCTGCCAGGAGAACCTTGTGGGTAGATCTTAGACGTTGGAGTATGGACTCTCCATGGCTTCTTCTTGGTGATTTTAACTCTATCCTCTCTCAAGAGGACAAGCATAATGGGACACCAGTTTCAACCTATGAAATTTCTGACTTCAGGGAGTGCTGCTCTGATCTTGGGATTACTGACTTGAATTCCACAGGCTCCCACTTCACATGGTCAAATGGCACAACCTGGTCAAAGATTGATAGGGTGATGGTGAACACCCATTGGTATGATATGCAGCACATGGCTCATGTCCATTTTGGTACCCCAGGAGCTTTTTCGGATCATTCTCCTTCCATTGTCCAACTGGGTCTTCGGACTCCTCTTGGCAAAAGGAACTTTAAATTTTTTAACATGTGGACAGCTCATCCCCAGTTCTTGGAAACCATCTCTCAAAATTGGTCTTTGGATTCCCATGGGACCCGCATGTATATCCTTTGAAAGAAGCTCAAGCAGTTAAAAGGAGGTCTAAAATCTCTTAACAAACTTCATTTTAGCCACATATCGGAGAGGGTCTCTAGAGCAGAAAAGGTCCTGGATGATACTCAACTTCTACTTCAAAATGACATGGATAATGGTCAACTTCTTGCTCTTGAGAAGCAGCTGAGGCTTAGCCTTGTAAATCTCAAGTCAGCTGAAAAAATGTTCTTTAGCCAAAAATTGAAGTGTGCCTTCTTTAAAGATTGTGACAAGGGCTCTCGTTTCTTTCACTCCTTGATGAGCCAGCGGAACAAAAGACGCCACATTCCGGCGATTTTTAAAAGTGATGGTCTGTTAACTACTTCGGCCGAAGAGGTGGGTAGAGAGTTCGTTTCTTACTACAAAAATCTCCTGGGGACATCCAAACACTTTATTCCTCTGCGAGCTGAGGTAGTTCAAAGTGGAGCTTGTATCCAAGTTGACTCCCATGCTTTCCTTCTTGCTCCTGTCTCGACAGATGATATTAAACAGGTTCTCTTCAGCATGGATGATAATAAAGCTCCGGGCCCGGATGGTTACACCGCTGCATTCTTTAAAAAAGCTTGGAACATCGTGGGAACATATTTCTGTTCAGCAATTCAGGATTTCTTTGTCTCTGGGGAGCTTCTCAAGCAGATAAACCACTCTACCATAGCCCTTATTCCAAAGACAACCACTGCCAACTCTGCTACAGATTACAGACCTTTTTCTTGTTGCAATGTCACTTACAAAGTGATCTCCAAGATTCTAGCAGGGAGGCTGGCTCATGTTCTGAATGATGTTATTAGTCCCTCTCAAAATGCTTTTCTTGGTGGGAGACGTATGGCGGATAATATCAACCTCATGCAAGAATTACTGAGGAGCTATGGGCGACAGCGGGTCTCTCCCCACTGCACCATCAAGATTGACTTCAAGAAAGCTTTTGATACAGTTCAGTGGCCCTTTATTCGTGATCTCCTGCATCTTTTGGGTTTTCCTGACAAGTTTGTTCAGCTGGTAATGAAATGTGTAGAGACTGCCTCAGAAAATCTCTTTGGTTTCTTTCATGGCAAGTGTGGTGTTCGGCAAGGAGATCCATTATCTCCATATCTCTTCATTATATGCATGGAGTACTTCTCTCGATTCCTTCAAAGTACCACTCAGGTTTCAAACTTCAAATTCCATCCCAAATGCCATGCCTTGGGGATTAGTCATCTTGGGTTTGCTGATGATATTCTCCTGCTATGTCGTTGTGACATGACATCGGTTAGCATTCTTCTCCAGCAGCTTCATATTTTTGGAGAGTCCTCTGGCCTTGCTATAAATGCTGAAAAATCCTCAATCTTCTTTGCTGGTGTTTCGGAGGATATGAAGCAGGCTATTCTCAACCTATCCCGGTTCACAGAAGGAAGCTTTCCTTTCAAGTATCTCGGCGTCCCCCTCAGTCCCCACAGACTTGTAGCTAGTCAATTCTATCCGCTTATTCACAGGCTAGAGTCTACCATCCAATGTTGGCAGGGAAAGTTTCTTTCTTATGCAGGTCGCCTGGAATTGATAAAATCAGTCCTTCAGGGCATGGTGCAGTTTTGGATTGGTATCTTTCCAATCCCAATTGTTGTGCTTAACAAGATTACTAGTTTGTGCAGAAATTTTCTCTGGACTGGTAATTCTTCTAGTAACAAATCTGCCCTTGTTGCTTGGAAGCAAGTATGTCTGCCGAAAAAGGAAGGGGGTCTAGGGATTCTTGACATCAAAGCCAGGAACGACAGTTTCTTTGCAAAGCATCTTTGGAATATCCACTTAAAAGGAGATTCCCTTTGGATTCGATGGGTAGATCACTTCTACACTTCGCGAACATCCATCTGGTCCTTGAATGCCAAGAAAACCGATTCCCCTTTGTGGAAATCCATTCTCTCTATTCGTAACAAAATGATCGACCTATGTGGTGGTGCTATTGCTCCAGTGCAGCAAATGTTATCGGCTTGGCACTCGGGTCCTCTTTTTTTTGCATCCAATGCATATGATTTTTTCAGATTAAAAGCTGCTCCAGTTCAGTGGGCAAATGTTGTTTGGGAGCAATGGTCTCTTCCAAGGCATAGTTTTTCCCTATGGCTGGCAATGTTGGGGAAGCTGCGAACCAGAGATCGTCTTCATTTTCTCTCCTCGGATCCTATTTGCCCTCTATGTCAGAACGCTGATGAATCTCATGATCATCTTTTCTTCACCTGCGACTGGTCATCCTCACTTTGGAGAAAGGTCAAACACTGGCTTAAGATTCATAACTCCATGCTTTCCCTTAGTAGAGCCACCCGGGTTCTCCTTAACAACAAAAAAGGCTTGCAGCCGAGAATGAGAAGAGTTTCTCTTGCTGTTCTTGTGTACTTGATTTGGGAGGAAAGGAACAAACGTATTTTCACAAATACTGGGAAACCAGTTGAAGCTATTTTCAGGAAATTCCAGATTATGTTTTACACAATATTGTACTTCCATGAAAATAATCACTTTGCCTACAGTGTTGCTTGCTAAAGGGATCTGGGTTTTCCATCGTGCTTGGTTCTTGGCCGGGTTCGCATGGGGCATGCGATGGTTTTCTTTCTGTTGTTGTTAGTAGAGTAATGTTTGCTTGGTTGTTTGGGTGCCCCTTGGCTGTGTTCTTGTGAGTTTTGCCCTGTTGTTTTTGGTTGCTCTCTCAGGATAAAGCAGTTCAAATGTTAGGGGATTGTCGGGTGCTGAGAAGCTTGTCTAGGCTTGGCTTTTAGCTTTGTCCCGTTTTCTTTTGTTTGGTTTTGCTTTGTGGCTTGTATTTATTGTGTTTTCTCGGGAGCATGTTCCCGTTTTATTTTTAGTTTCAGGGTCCATTTTCCCTCTTTTAGGTCTGATCTATTGCTTACTTTGATAGAACTTGTTTTTTCTCTCTTGAGAATGAGTACCTTTGCCAATGTTAGTAATTGCTTGACCGCTATTTATGATCGGCTTGTTTTAACTCACAAGTGCATGAGTGTGCGATGTAGCAATTAACTCGGTAAGATCGAGGTCATATCCACAGAGAGCTAGATTTATAAATTAAGCTAGGTAACAACAAAAATATTTTAGGAGAATAATGAATGGATTTGTTTTCTAAGATAAAAGAGAGTAATTAGATTTAAATGATAAGAAAAGGTAAGTCTTGGTTCCAAATCAATTTTGATGGTGATGTATTGGTGAATCCTTCAACATATATAAGATAACTCAACCTAATATCAACGATGGTGATATTAGATCGGAAGATATTACAATGAAGATCTAAAACATGAAGATGATTATTGCTTAAGAATAAACAAGTGTTTTCATATTAAGTAAGACATTGAATCAAGCAATCTCTATACCAAAACTAAGTTTTGTTCATAAAAATTCAAGATTATAACATTACTTAGATGATTTCTAAAATTTCTTTGCAATAACAAAACATTCATGAAGAAAAAGTGAAGATAGACATTAGGATTCATTCATATCTTAAAGAACTCACCTCAATCACCATCATCCTTGATTTGGATCCAAGAAAGAGATTAGCCAACCAAAATTACATATAATAACACTCTAATAAACATGAAATAACTTGAATCAAACTGAAATAATAAGTTTTACAACTAAAATAAAACTGCAATCTAAAACAAGAAGAACAAAACACTATCTCGGAATATATTGCAAGACAGATCTGAAGCTAACTTTGGCTGCAATTTAACCCTATTTCTGAGCGATTTTTGGAGAAGGCTATTAGACACATATTTATAGGCCTGTCTGTTATATTTTCAGAACATTAAAAAACATATAATTTGGATGTCGGAGTCAAACGATATGACTGAAACGCCGAAAGGTGTTCTGGAAAACTTATTATTTTGGCAACTTGGAGAATATTTGTGTCTGATTTGATGCTACCTTTGGACGACACTTTACCCCACTTTAGAAGCGTTTTCTGGAGACAGATATTAGACACATATTTGTAGACCTTTCTGTTACTTTCCATAAAATTAAAAACCATACATTTTGGAGCTCTGAGTCAAAAGTTATGACTGAAACGCCGAAAGGTGTTCTGGAAAACTTATTATTTCGGCAACTTGGAGAAGATTTTTGTGTCCGATTTTCTTCTTCATTTTTAGCTGAATCTTTCTTCTTTTTGTCCCAAGATAAAGTAACAATCTTCCCTCCAGTTTTCCATAGATTTCTCCTCCAATTCTTTCTTCCAAATTTCGATGTTTAAATTTCCTGAAATAATTCATTTAAGCTCAAAAAAACTTGTCGAAATATTAAAAGAAATTCATTACTAAAAAGCACATCAATTATTATAAAATCCCAAATAAAAACAATAAATAAATATGTAAAATAAGAGACTTAACGATATTTTTGATGCACAATCAGTAATCTCTACTAACATAATTACTCATCCAATTACCCAAGATCAACTAGTCAATTTAAAAAGTGTTAGAACCAATGGAACCCTATTGACTATTGATATCGTTAGTTATCCTAATTTCTTCTGCAATAGTTCTGTATTGTACTCCCTACCGATGTTTGTTATGCTTGTTGATGCCCATTATGCTAGTTTCTTGATTGGCTAAGTGTTATTGTTTCTGCAATGCAAAGACTTGTGTTATCTGAGAGCAAAATAAAAGCCTCCTCAATGCTTTTACAGACATTTGTTTCTGCGATACTATATACTGAATCCAAGTTCTTGAAATCAAAGGCTTCTTCTTCTTCTTCTTCTTCTTTTAATTACAATAAAAAACCAACCAATCAATGGATTGCTTGAAAACATTATTCGATGAAGTGATGATAATATTTTTTAATTTTAAGATTATGTTGGTTTTGACTTTGTGTTTGTATTGTATAATTTAAAGTTAATTTATTTTGAATTTGAATTATGTTTGTTAAATTAATATTTTTTTCCAAATATATAATTATTTAATTATATATGAACAGTATAACCCCGAAACGAAAATAAAAATTTAAAAGTATATTTTTAAACAACTGAATCATTTCATAATATCAGAGTTGACCTTCAATTTGGCTATAAAATAATGCAATCGATGAAAACAAAGATTAATGATCAAAATAAAAAAAAATACAAATTGACCGTGAAAGTCCATAGTGAATCTTCATGACATGACGTCGTAGGTAGATAAATTCATTTTCAACATTAAAAAAATAAATAGTAGCTATCTTGATTTATGCATTATTCTATTAAAAAATAAAAAAATACAAATTGTCAAGGTGGGTAATTGTTTTTCATTATAAAAAATAAATAGACGTTTTCAACTTGTATTTTTTTGAATGTTGAAACGTTTAAAAAATTATAATAGTAAATAAAAAAACTATAATTGAATTAACATCCACCTTCTTACGTAGTCTATCCAGCTTCTTCAAGTGGCCTGTAAAATCGACCCACTGCAATGTCATCACCCAATTTTTGGGTGACTCCCCAAAATATATAAAAGATAAAAAAAATAAAATAAAAGAGGTCGGGGTTGTTAGAAAAATCAATGTGTAAATTTTGGTTGTTTCCGCAGGTATGATCATATCTCTTTTGTCCCCAAAATAGAGGAAAATACAGATTTAAGGAAAAAATAATTTCTCATCGGATAAATCTGTATAAAAAATTAAGTCAAGGGATATAATTATATTTTATGGGTCAATTTGATTTAATCGTCGGCCAATTTTAAATATAATTATGTTTGAGAATTAATTGAGGATCCAATTAAAGGATTTAATTAAGTGCAAGGACTTAATTATACTTTAAGTTGGTCAAATTAATTTTATTAAGGGCTTAATCAGTGAAAAATCAAGTGCTGGAAGTTAATTTGGGCTCAATCGAGAAGTTGAGAATTTTCAGGGGCCAAATTGAATTTTTTTCAAGGCAATTATGCAAAATCGGGGGTCCAATTGGAAACAATTGAGAGTTTAATGGTCAATCGTGGGTCAAATAACATAAATTGGAAATCAAGGACCAAATTAAAAGGGGCGCAAAATTTAAGGGTAACTTTGATTTTTTTTTACAAGTACATAATTGCACAAATCATAAATTTAGGTTTAATTGAGGGTGCAATTAAAGGAGTTATAAGTTGAGGGACCAAATTGTATTTTTTTACATCCCAAAAAATAATAACCCACCAGCACCCACAAGCCACCTCTTGTTGGCCATTATTTCCCTCACCTCCGCAAATTAGGGAGCCGAAAGTTGCAGGTTACTGTTGCATTTTGAAATTAAACAGGTTACCGTTGCATCAATTGTTATATAAACCGACCGATGGGGAGACAAAGAGAAAATAGAGAGGAACGGGGGAAGAGAAAAACGGGGCAAGACGTTTGAAAAAATCGAACAGAGGAGCGGGGAGAAGAGCACGAACCAGGGAAAATTTACGTGGAAAGATTTCAATTCTTTTTCCTTGTTTTCTTCGTTCATAAGGCCTGCATTTCCTTTTCTTTTTTTTTCTTTTCTCTTTCTTTCTCTCTTCTTCTCCTTCTTCTGCTCGGTTCTTCGCCTCCCTTTTTCTCTCGGCCTGCAACACTTCTCTCTCTCCCCCGACATGGCCCTCTCTCTCTAAAAAACAGAGGTGCAGCAACCTCTTTCCTTCTCCGATAGCAGCCAGCTGATCACCCAAGACTATCATGCCATCCCAAGCGAGCTCTCCTTAAAACCCAGAAGTTGCAGAGGTAACTCCGGGCAAGCAGCAAGCACGAAGGCAGCCACAGACCAGCCCTTCCGACGCCTGCTCCGGCCACCACGGGCCTCCGTTTCGGACGCCACCACTATTGGAAGAACCACCTCGACGTCCTCTACACGGTGGCAGTGGCAGGTAAGCTCCTTGTGGTGGTCGGTCGACCACCACTGTACATGCTGCATGCACAACGTGTAATGTGTTCGCGTGTGTGCTCTGTGTGCGTGTTCGTGTGTGTGCGTTTGTGTGTGCTGTGTGCATACATGTGGGTTGTGTGTGTATGAGTGAGCTGAGGTCTGCTTCGGCCCGGCCTAGCTTTGGCTGGGTCGGTCTAGCCCAGACATCCTCTCCTTGCTCAGGGTCGAAGCCTGGTCCAGTTCTTCCCGGATCGTCAGATCCGAGCTCAGATATAGAAGTCTGGACTTTCAGCCTGAGCCCGAATTTCAAAGAGGTGTGGCGGCCAAATTCCATGACTTTTTCATATATATTTTTCATAAAAAAATTATGTTGCATTTTTCTCATATTTTGAAACGAAAATTGGATATCGTAACCGGTTTATGATTATCCGTTGGAATTTGGCCAAAATATCAAAAATAATTTTAAATATTTTTGTTTTATCTATTCGGGTGTAAATTTACATTGTAAAGTACATCCGTGGATAAAAAAAGTGTATAATTTTAAATATTTTGCTTTATCTATTAGGGTGTAAATTTACACTGTAAAGTACATCCGTAGATATAAAAAAGAATTTTTGCCACGGTGTAGATTTACATTGTAAAGTACACCCGCAAATAAAAAGTGGTTTTCAAAATGCAATGCAATTTTTTTTTAAAGATAGAAAAATCAAACAACAATGCAGCTTACCTTAGCTAGGGTGCATCGGGGGTGACGCGTCTTCCCCTTGCACAACAAGTCCCTTTACCCTAGACTCTCGCAGACCAATAGGTTCCTAGTGACCTTAATACTAGGTGGCGACTCCTGATATTTATAGTCGTAATTTTTACAACTATAAAAATATCCTCACATTTTCACCGCGTGCCGTTGTCCCCCGAACCCCAGGGTGATCGCGGGGCGCGAAGCGCGTCACCAAAAAATCGTCGTCGCGACATGCAACATCGGAATCAGATCCCCCACGTTTGTCATGGCAACATATGCAAAAAAACTCTTCCATGATCTCTCTAAGAACCCTGGCCTCTTCGATTTCCTTAACATCTTCGCCATTATACCTCTTCCCTGCAACCATTCTCAGTACAATATTGCTCGTGAGGTCCAGAAGCATGGGCCTTAACTCCACCTTAATTAGTGTAGTTATCGTTCTTGGAAACACTGTGAAGTCTGCGCACTAAAACCATGACCTCAAATTTCATTTGTAAAATCACATTTGAAAAGGAAATCATTCTAAACTTTGCACATTTTGTAACCACCACTAATTTTATGATCAAAATCAAAAGCAAGAATACAGAAATTATAATTGAATTAAGTACATGATTAAAGACGAAATAAAAATTTATAATTGAATTCAACGCTTTACCTAAAATTTATTTAATACCAAATAAAAATCCAGCTACAATTTTGCAAATAAAAAAGAGTAATCCTTAACGCTGTATATTAAGAAAAAAATATAATTCTTCCTATCGCTCATTAACCCGGGCATTAATTCCATTAAAAGGACAATTTTTTGTTGTTGCATTTAATTAAAATTTGTAATTTGACTCTAATTAATTTCTAAGCATAATTAAATTTTAATTTGGTTCATGATTAAATCAAATTGGCATATTCAAAATATAATTATATCTTTCAACTTAATTTATCCGATAATCATTTATTTTAGAGTTGAATATGTATTTTTCTTTATTCTAAAATTTCCAACTTGATTTTATTTTATTTTGAATTTGAATTATGTTTGTTAAATTAATATTTTTTTTCCAAATATATAATTATTTAATTATATATGAACAGTATAACCCCGAAACGACGCACCGAAAAAACAAAGCGTCAACCGAAACAATATTGACAATCTTGGAATGAACACTTAATGGAACTCTTTTAAAAAAATAGAACATGTGAATATTAAGATCAACTATTTTAGTGGTTGAAGTCATTACTAACACATGATTTTATCTCTCTATTACCAGAATCCTCTTTCTCCTACCCTCAAACTTGAGGTCCAAAAATAAGATTTTGAGACTATTTTTTTAAAAATAGAAGGATAGAAAATGGGTATTTGGCAAATCAAGTGGACAAAAATCAAATTATTTTAGTCAATTTTGAAATGACTATCTAGTTTTTCATTTTAGTCTTCTATCTTTTAATTGTGTCGATTCTTAACATAATAAAAGTAATTGACCTTCAATTTGGCCATAAAAGGATGCAATGGATGAAAAAAAGATTAATGATCAAAATAAAATAAAAATTGACGGTGAAAATCCACAGTGAAATTTGAGAAACTTCAAGACACGTGGCGGTAATATTTTTCCCCACACCTTGTAGTATTTTCTATTATGTTAGGAGTTAGATAAATTCATTTTCAACATAAAGAAAGTCCATAGTAGCTATCTTGATTTATGCTTTGTCAAGGTGAGTAATTGTTTTTCATTATAAAAAAATAAATAGTCCTTTTCAACATGTATTTCTTTGAATGTTGAAACATTTAAAAAAGTATAATAGTAATGTGTATTTTATTAGATAAATTAATAATAATATGGGACAGCGTATTTATTATGCAAAATAACAAGAAAATCAGATCGTGAGGGGTATTTTATCATTATTTTTAGACAATAAAAACACGCGCACAATATCACCAGGACTCCTGACAATCATGTATTTTTTGATCACCTATGAGAGAAGCACGTGTAGAGTTGGGCGAGCTCTGCACATGAGCTCCAAGGGCTCAACTTTGGTCATGGTCATGGCTGTCTTCTCTGCCATGTCAATCTTGTCTCCACCAACCCTCTCCCACTCAAAACACTGAATCAACGATCCCAAAGTTAAGGTCATAACTCTGTTTGCAAGGCCATCTCCAGGGCAAGATCTCCTTCCCATCCCGAACGGGATGAACTTGCATGCATCGAAACTACTTCCAGATTCAAATCTCTCGGGCTTGAAACTTCCGGGCTCATCCCACAACGAAGGGTCTCTATGAAGGGACCATGCGTTTACGAATATTATTGTCCCAGCTGGGACGTGGTATCCTCCGATGATGCAGTCGGAGGACGACATGTGAGGCGGTATAAGGGGCGTCACCGGACATAAACGTAGATTCTCGGAGATGATGCTCTGCAGGTAATGGAGTTTTGCGAAATCTGATTCTTCTATCAAGCGGTCTCCAACTTGAGCGTCCAGTTCTGCTTTAGCTTTCCCTAACACCTTTGGATGGTTGAGTAGATTGGCTAATGCCCATTCCATGGATGCAGCAGCTGTCTCTGTTCCCCCAAGCAGCAACACCTGCACAAAATGTTTAGTGAATACCTACCATACTTATTAGCCAGCTTGGGCGGACCTGATGATTCGCCGGCCGACCCAAAAGCTAAGATGATCAGAAGGGTTTCACTAATTTGAACTGTTTTGAACATTAACTTGAAAACCTTAAAAAAAGTTGTGTGAATACAAAAACAAAAACATCATGCATGTGTTTCCTTACAAGTCAAATGGTTCATCAACATTGAAAAGAGTACTTAAGATTTGACTAACCAGAACATGGCCTTTGATTATTTCATCCGTGTAGTATTCGGGCTGTTCTTCTTGCAAAGCGAGAAACCGGTTTATCATGCTACTGTTTCTGTCCCTGCCATCTCGATGCTCATCGATCAATCCTTGTAAGAACACATCCATCTTCTTACGTAGTCTATCCAGCTTCTTCAAGTTCCCAGTAAAATCAACCCACTGCAACATCGGAATCAGATCCCCCACATTTATCATGAAAATATGTGCAAAAAACTCTTCTATGATCTCCCTGAAAATCCTGGCCTCTTCAATTTCCTCAACATCTTCGCCATAATACCTCTTCCCTGCAACCATTCTCAGCACGATATTACTCGTTAGGTCCACAAGCATGGGCCTTAACTCCACCTTAGCGTAGTTACCATGCTTGGAGACACTGTCATGAATTCTACGCACTAAAACCATGACTTCCTCTCTTCGGATGCTAAATAACGACGTGAGGCGAGGAGGGGAGAAGATTTCAAGAGCGCTTATGCGGCGAAGGTTGCGCCAATGGTCGCCGTATTCGACTGTTCCCATGGTGGTGTTGTTGTAGTTCAAGTACTGGCCACTCAAAAAGTGAGGTCGGTTGGCCAAGACAATATCGTTCTTGGTGAAACATTCCTCCACAGCTGAAGGTGAAGATATGACCACGGCGAGGCGGGACCCGAGTTTGAGAGAGAATATCGGGCCGTGTTTTTTTGAGAGGGAGTGGAGTGTTCGGTGAACAGGTTGTTTGAGGAGATAGAGATGGCCTATAATTGGAAGAGCAAAGGGGCTTGGTGGGAGATCATTGATCTTGCTTTGCTTTCTTTTTCGGAGCAAGAACTTGGTTGAAAGAAGAAGAAACACAAAGCATGGAAGAACAAGAGAGTAGCAAAGGCTGTGGTAGGTACTGTAGTCTTCTCCCATATTGTTTTTTTAGTCTAAGAACTGGAGCTAGCTTGCTAATTAAGCAGCCAGGCGATTCTTATGATCACTGCTTTGGTGAGGATCAATGCTTGTATATAAGCTTTGAAAGCTCAACTTCCACTACCTGTGCCGGTCAAACATGGCAATTTCTGTTCGCTTCTTCTTCTTCTTTTTTAAGTATTTTTTATTTATAAATATATTAAAATTGCCTCGATCAAACAAGTTAACTAATGTTGGGCTGACCACGTCGACTCACATATTTATACATCAATTTATCTTTTAGATAACATTTACTCTTCAGAAAAACTTTTTATTAAAAATGATTAAAAATAGATAAATATTAAAAATAAAAAACAGATAATTGTTGTTTTAGTTTCGTGTATCATATCATTATGTTGTATTAATTTCTCAAATTCTTTTTTTTTTTAAAAAAAATACCAAGTTAGAATAATCAATTCCATTTAAGTGACGATATTAATACATTCGATTGATATCATTAACTATTCTTATCCTAAAATAATTAAGAGATTTTTATTCATATCTTGTTTACGAGAAAGGTTGTCAATATCAAGAACCCTTGACATCATTAACCTCTTTACCCAAAGTAACTAATTATAACAAAACTGATTGTCGATACCAATGTCACCCATTGATATTATTAACTTATCTTTTTTTTTTCTCTTGAGAATGAGTACCTTTCCCAATGTTAGTAATCTCTACTAACATAATTACTCATCCAATTACCCAACATCAACTAATCAATTTAAAAAGTGTTAGAACCAATGGAACCCTATTGACTATTGATATCGTTAGTTATCCAAACTTAGATTGCTATTCAATATCATCTAGAATGCTAGTACTAATGGAATCTCATTATACCATCAACTATCTAAACTCATATAGCTAATCAATATCATGTGAAATGGCAGTACTGATAAAACCTTTTTGATACTGTCATGATATTGTTTTTTTCGCTTTCCGTGAGGCCATACCCAGAGACAGGGGAGATGCGCGGAATGAGGGTTTTTAATAATCATAAAATTATAATTTCTATGAGTCGCCACCTAGTATTAAGATTACCAGGAAATCTAATGGCCCGCGAGAGTCAGGGTAAGAGAACTTGTTGTGCAAGGGGAAGACGCATCACCCCTAGTGCACCATACCTAAGATAAGCTGCAATGTTGTTTAATTGTTTTTCTAGGTCAGCGTTTATTTGTTGGTATTTTCTAAGTTTCAAGGTAGATATCTCTTCGTGAGGAAGTCTTTACCTCATTGAATCAAAACCCTAGCCGTTCTAAGGTCTAAATTTTAGCACTGCATTTATTGTACTTTAATATCTAATAGTTTCCTTTATAGTGTAGTTTTTTACCGCAAATATTAAGTCTATAGCTAAGAAAATGAAAAACATTTGGTGAAACATTTTGATATTTGACTGAACTCCAATGGATAATCGTAAATTGGTTACGATATCCATTTTGCATTTTAAAATAGGAGAAAATGCATTTGTTTTTGTGAAAATACACTCAAATTGTTTTTAGGATTTGGCCATAACCAAATAAGATTTTTTCAGAAATTTTAGAGAAAACTTATGTTTTTATACCAGGTCCGTATACTTTAATGTAGATCTACAGACTAATAATGAACAAAAAATGATAGAAAAACTTACAATAAAATCACAAAAATCTTGAAATAGGAAATTAATCTTACATTAGAAATTTTCCAGTTTGTCCCAATTATGATTTCAGTCATCAGCATGCACCAAGATTGGTTGATGTCGAGCACTTGCCTCTTCTCGCAATATGTTGATACATGGTCAATGAACAACAGGACTGAAAAGGCATCACACCGTTTGGAGGATTCCCTCCTTATGGTGCGGTGAAGGAAGATCATTTGATGATAAAAGGATGCTGCGTGGGCCCCAAGAAACGTGTCCACCCTCCTCATTGCATCTCAATTTATCTCTTTACCTGACTTATGTTCCAAATAAAATAAAAAATCTATATAGTCTCAATTTATTCAATTTTAATTTTCTTACATTGTTTATGTTTTCATGACCGTCCACCCTATTGTATATTTTGAGAAAAGAGAGCAAGCAATGCATCACCTCATTGCTTGCTATATCCAAAATTGAAAAATAAGATGTACGGACTAAAAATGTTTTTTATTTTTTAAGATTAAGGATAGAAAAAGGATCTTTGGCAAATTAAGTGGACAAAAGTCAAATTGTTTTAGTCAATTTTGAAACAACTGAATCATTTCATAATATCAGGAATTGACCTTCAATTTGGCTATAAAATAATGCAATCGATGAAATAAAAAGATTAATGATCAAAATAAAAAAAAAATACAAATTGACCGTGAAAGTCCATAGTGAATCTTCATGACATGACGTCGTAGGTAGATAAATTTATTTTCAACATTAAAAAAATAAATAGTAGCTATCTTGATTTATGCATTATTCTATAAAAAAATAAAAAAAATACAAATTGTCAAGGTGGGTAATTGTTTTTCATTATAAAAAATAAATAGATGTTTTCAACATGTATTTTTTTGAATGTTGAAACGTTTAAAAAATTATAATAGTAAATAAAAAAAACTATAATTGAATTAACATCCACCTTCTTATGTAGTCTATCCAGCTTCTTAAAGTGACCTGTAAAATCGACCCACTGCAACATGGGAATCAGATCCCCCACATTTGTCATGGCAACTTATGCAAAAAACTCTTCCATGATCTCCCTCAAAACCCTGGCCTCTTAGATTTCCTTAACATCTTCGCCATAATACCTCTTCCCGGCAACCATTCTCAGCACAATATTGCTCGTCAAGTCCAGAAGCATGGGCCTTAACTCCACCTTAATTAGTGTAGTTGCCATGCTTGGAAACACTGTGAATTCTGCGCACTAACACCATGACCTCAAATTTCATTTGTAAAATCACATTTGGAAAGGAAATCATTCTAACACGTCTGGTTGGTTGAGTAGATTGGCTAATGCCCATTCCATGGATGTAGCAGCTGTCTCTGTTCCCCCAAGCAGCAACACCTGCACAAAATGTTTAGTGAATACCTACCATACTTATTAGCCAGCTTGGGCGGACCTGATGATTCGCCGGCCGACCCAAAAGCTAAGATGATCAGAAGGGTTTCACTAATTTGAACTGTTTTGAACATTAACTTGAAAACCTTAAAAAAGTTGTGTGAATACAAAAACAAAAACATCATGCATGTGTTTCCTTACAAGTCAAATGGTTCATCAACATTGAAAAGAGTACTTAAGATTTGACTAACCAGAACATGGCCTTTGATTATTTCATCCGTGTAGTATTCGGGCTGTTCTTTTTGCAAAGCGAGAAACCGGTTTATCATGCTACTGTTTCTGTCCCTGTCATCTCGATGCTCATCGATCAATCCTTGTAAGAACACATCCATCTTCTTACGTAGTCTATCCAGCTTCTTCAAGTTCCCAGTAAAATCAACCCACTGCAACATCGGAATCAGATCCCCCACATTTATCATGAAAATATGTGCAAAAAACTCTTCCATGATCTCCCTGAAAATCCTGGCCTCTTCAATTTCCTCAACATCTTCGCCATAATATCTCTTCCCTGCAACCATTCTCAGCACGATATTACTCGTTAGGTCCAAAAGCATGGGCCTTAACTCCACCTTAGCGTAGTTACCATGCTTGGAGACACTGTCATGAATTCTACGCACTAAAACCATGACCTCCTCTCTCCGGATGCTAAATAACGAAGTGAGCCGAGCAGGGGAGAAGATTTCAAGAGCGCTTATGCGGCGAAGGTTGCGCCAATGATCGCCGTACCCGACTGTTCCCATGGTGGTGGTGTTGTAGTTCAAGTACTGGCCACTCAAAAAGTGAGGACGGTTGGCCAAGACAATATCGTTCTTGGTGAAACATTCTTTCACCGCTGACGTCGAAGATACGACAACGGCAAGGCGGGAGCCGAGCTTGATAGAAAATACCGGGCCGTGTTTTTTTGAGAGGGAGTGGAGTGCTCGATGGACGGGCTGTTTGAGGAGATAGAGATGGCCTATAATTGGAAGAGCAAAAGGGCTTGGCGGGAGATCATTGATCTTGCCTTGCTTTCTTTTCCGGAGCAAGATCAGCTTGGTTGAAAGAAGAAGAAACACCATACATGGAAGAAGAAGAAGAAGAAGAAGAAGAAGAAGAAGAAGAAGAAGAAGAGAGTAGCGTAGGCATAGCGAGGTACTGTAGTGTTCTTCCATGCAGAATTAAGTACTTGTTGAGCAGGTTCTAGCTAGCTGACCGATCCTCCTTTTAACCATCGATTACTGCATGTAGCCGTTGAAAGCTCAAGATCCACTAATTCATCGTGTTCCCGTCAAATTGGGCAGCTTGACATTAATGGGGCCGGGCATACTTGTATTCGACCCAGCGATTTGATTCGGGTACAATTCGAAACACCATTATTTTACTAAGAAATAATACGACATCGTTCGACAAAAATAAAGAAACGATATGAAAAAACCTCAAATTCTGCTGCATGCGTTCAAGCCACCACCTCTGAATTTAAAGCACTCTTTGTTTGCTGGAAAGTGGTTTTTTTTTGGGAAGTGAATTCCTAGAAAGTAAATTCCTGGAAAATGAATTTCGATGTTTGGCAGTGTTATGGAAAATTAACTGTAAAACACTTTTCAGTGTTTGTTTGTGTTATGGAAAATGAACTGAAAAATAATTTATTAATAAATTAATTTTTTTTCAAGTTTATTAAAATAATGAGGAACAAATCTTACAAATTAAAAAGTTGAATGAGAATGAAATTGAAAAAAATATATAATTTCATGAATTATCTCAAATAAAATAAAAAAAGATCAAAATAATAAAGATCAAATCTAAAAAATTAAAAAAAAATGAAAGGTGAATAAATTAAAATAATAATAATTAACATTTCATAAATTATTTCAAATAAAATAGGTAACAATAAAAAAATGAGGACCAAATTTGATAGATAAAAAATTTCAATAAAAAAATGATAAGAAAAAAGCAAATAGCAATTATAAAAATAAGGACCAAAATTAATATAAAAATTAAATTTTAAGAGATGGAATTGAAAAATAAATATTCAAAACAAATTATATATAGCAATCAAAAGTTTGAGGATCAAATTTGATATAATCAGCAAATAATGATATTTCTAAATTTTTCACAACTTCCGGAAAGTGTTTTCCGCCCAAATTTTCTGGAAAACACTTTCCTGAAAACCAAGTCAAATTCTTCTTTGACTGGAAAGTGTTTTCCATTAACCGGAAAGTGTTTTCCGTTGACCAACTTTCAGTAAGGCAAACAAACACAGGAAAGTTTGGAAAGTGGTTTCCCGGAATTCACTTTCCGGGAAACAAACACAGCCTAACATGGCAATAGGCAACGTACCAAATATATATTAATTATTCCTACTTGACTTTATTATTTTTTTTATACCAAATATTTTTATTTCCTTCATGATGCCAACATGAAAACATACCATCCAATATTACTTATAATATAATAGGCGAGGGGTTTTTTTTACTGTGTTCACCTAGACATTGTTCACCTTGGATTGTGATAGTGAAATTACTATTTACCTCTAGAGCCGAAAAAGTTTAACTCTGGGACGAGAACCATTTTTGATATTTTCAAGGACATGGATGTTATTTTCTATTTCTTTGCACAATAAAACTACTATTTAAAGTTTCTCTCCTGCCGCCCAGAAATATGCTTCGTTCCTTACGGTTTATGAATGGTTTATTGTAGTCTCTAAGTTTTTTATTTTGTTTTTGATTATTGACTTCTTCAAGGAAAATTTTGATTTGTTGTAATTGTGCCTTATAATTGAAATTGATTATATATGTTGGTTTTCAATTTAGTCTTTTTTTTGTTTGCTTTTGGTTCCTTTAATTATTTAGGTATGCAAGTTTTAATTTATTCTAAATGGATCCTCCAATTAAAATTTATCATATATTATACATTTTATTTCAGTCCCTATTCTTTTAATTTTTAAAAACATCACACAACAATTTTTTTGTGTAAAATGTCTTTATTTGTTTCGTCCCAAGGTTTTAATTTGTTTCTATTTGTTTCCTTCAATTTGAATTAACAATATATATATTTTTTATTGTGTCATCCAATTGAAATTGATTATGTATGCTACTTATCATTTCGATTTTTATTCTTGATTATGTATGTTGCTTATCATTTCGATTCTTATTCTTTTAATTTTTTTATTCAAAATTACAGTGCAATTGTTTTTTAAAAATATTGTTAATTGTTTAGGTCCGAAGGTTTTTATTTGTTTCAATTTTTCTCCTTTGATTGAAACAAATTATATATTTATTTTTCATTTTAGTCTTTATTCTTTGAATTTTTATATTAATTCTTTTAGTTTTTTTAGTCCTCTTCGATAGTGTTTTCTCTCTCCGTATTTATATATTTATGCTTTTAGTTTATTAAGCGTTCTAATATCAAATCTTTTATGTCATGAAAATATATATTTACGTTAAATTATATAAAAGTGGATTTGATGAATGAGCAATTTAGTCTAAGATTTAATTTCTAGAAAAGCAACGATTTATATCATTTTAGTTAGCTCGATCGGTGAATAAAGCAAAGGGTTACTTCAGGTGGAGACTAGCTAGGGTTTGCAAAAAGATCGATGAGAGGAAAAAAGAAGAAGACGACGACAGAGCGTCCAAAAAGAAAAGCTCTCTGGAGTGCTCTCTTGTCATGGGACCCTGCTCTATCTTTTGCAGATGTCTTTCATGGCAATGAGAAGCGGTCATCTTTCTTTGTGCATGGAAAACAAAAAAAATGCTGTCATTTTTACGTCTGAAAAACAAAGAAAGGCATGCATCCCCCTCTTGATTTGACAGGGCACCGATTTAAGCTTCTTTTCGGGATGGATTCTTTTTTGTTTTTTTTTGGAAAAAGAATAAGAAGATTACAAGAGATCTTGATGATCAGGGCACAGAAAATACATCCCCTCTCAATCTTTTCCTTCAAGTTTTCTTCGACTATATATGGTAGAGCACTGCTACTGCAGATTTCATGAACAGAGAGGCTGTGGAATTGTAAAATCGGCATCTTTCAACAATTTATGATGCAACTGTCACTCTACTTTCTTGGGAAAATTACTGTTCAAAGAATAGATTATTAATTAAAAGATGGGGGTGTTTGCCAATAGTATAGCACTTGTTTTTAGTGTTTCTGGCAAAAGTGATGGGGCTGCTCTGCTCTCCACAGGCTGCTCAATTTCATCTCCTTTTTAATTGATGGCAACGTGAATGTGGTGGAGATGATCAACCTTTTCTGGATCTCTTCCCTCTCTTAAATCAATCATGCGACGCAGTTTGGTCTTGCATCATGCATAGTTGTAAGATCACGAAAACCATCGATTCTCTCACTCTCTTTCCTTGTTAGTTTATCTTCCCCTTTTCTCTAAGTTCATGATCTTGTAGCAAATTAAGCTTTCCTCAAATTAAACTAAATTATTCATGTAGCTTGCAGCAGCAGCAGCCGCCGCAGCCTTTAGTTCACTTGTTAACCTATCTTTGTGTGTGTGTGTGTGTGTCCAGCAGCTTTTTCTTTCTTTTTTTAAAGGGAGATTGTGTGAGATATTGCTTTGCCTTTCCCCATGATTACATCTCAATACTTACTTTGGATTTGAGTTAGGCTCATTAATCCCATCCTGTGAAAAATTTATCAATGGCTAGTCACTTGCTGGTTATAATTAGCTGTTAGCTCCTAATTATAGGAGAAGTTGATCAATAATCATAAACTCCACCCGGCCTCATCAATAATAGGTTGATACAGCTTCATGTAGGCAAAGTCATTAAACTCGGTCCGGGTCATGGGTTTGACAGGATAATCCGGTTAACTCAAAACAACACTGTTTTGATACCTTTTATTTTAAATCAAACCGGTTTTCGATCGAGCTGTAAATTGACTCGATATGATCTGACCGGATTGACTTCTATCCGGTTTAATTTAGAAATCAACCGATGGACGAGTTAACTGCCGAGCTAAATTTAATAACTTGAAGGTGGGGCTAAGGTTGATGCAGTGTAGTAACTGAGCACTCAAAAAGGTGACAACTTTTGAAAGGCACCCATAGGCCACACTTGTTTGAGGCTCTCCAGACAGGAAGGCCCGAGCTTTTGATTTCTTAAAGTATGCTTCTTGAGACAGGGTGGTATAGTATTCAGTAAGTTAGGCAAGGCATCAAGATCATGAACATAAAAAATTGCATCGTATAACTTTGTCTTTACATTTCTATCGGAGTATAAAGCTACTTGGGCTCAGCAACAATGACTTGAATTATTCTCCAATAACAAGTCTGTGGGTGTCTTGTTCTTCCATGGCTCCTCCGACCCTGTAGGAACTCAGATAATGCATGCTCCTACTTGTCAGGAACAAACCCAAATATCGCCTTCCAACTCCTCCCAGGCTACACTTTAGTGCAGCAAATTTAGCATCCCACCTGTTTCACCACACCACTAGAAGAAGAAGAAGAGCATCCGCTGAAGATCTGCAGAATTTGCTTCCCCGTCATCAACTTCTCTTGATTGTCTTCAAGTATGGGAATTCTGTCCCCTTGTCATTGATTTTTCTAGCATGACCTTCTGTGTGTGTTTTGTTTGGCTAGAAATTAATGATATTTATCTCTGTAGTCATTTGTTTATAGACTGCAATTACAGTTTATGATTTCTGTGGACCGATGAGTGTCATTTGGCAAGCATTCTTCACATTGCAAGTCTTAGTGTGTGTTGAACTTAGTTTGTGTTTGGTTATTTTTTCCTCCGCACAACTTTTGCTTCTCAGGGATAATGACGGGCTACAAGACCAGAGACAGGAAACAACAATTGAATCTGTCTGGATAAGCTACAAGTCTGCATTTATTTGATAGTTTTCAGAGTTGTTACTACCCACAATCTCCCTTCAGAAGACCATGAACGAACTAGGTTCTGAAAGATCAAAGCCATGGGACATATACACAAGTTCAGACCCTGCAACGTCTCAAACAGGAGCTGTTGACAGGGAAGCTCCATGGAAAAGTTTTGGGACATCCATGAATGCGATTTCTTTTGGTTTTGTTGCAACAGCGATCCTGGTATCCATGTTTCTGATAATGGCCATCTTTGAGCATCTCTTTAGGCCCACCCCTTCCTTTTCCTCGCCTCAAGAAGTCACCAATGACTCTGCGGAATCAGGACCACAACACAAACTCGGAAATCCGCAAACAGTAAGTGCCCTCCGGCTGCTGCATTTCAAACTATATATATTCTGATTTTTTGACCAAAAAGAGAAGCAATCACAAGGTATTTTCTGTGTAAGAGCTAGTTTAATGGTTCTAAGGATGGATGACAATAAGTTCCTGGCTTGGTGACAGGTTCCAGCAGCTTATGCATTGGATTTTTCAGTAGTGATGCCTGGACAGAAACACCCTACTTGTATTGCCCAACCAGCACCTCTACCTTGTCCGAGAGAAAGGGTAAACTGGCCTTCCCATGAGCAGATTGCTTGAAAACAGTAGTGTAAAGCCTGCATTGGATCGTGTAGAAGATGTTTATGTATAAAAACGGTTCATCACTGTTATGCAGTGCTCATTTCTTCGGCTTCTGTTACCAGATTGGATTAATTGATGAAAATCTGACAATTGCTTGGATATTTGACAAATCAAAAAAAGAAAGAGACCCTTTTCTACCAGCCAGCCAAGCTACTTTGAGGGGGCAGTTCATAGAAAAATCTGCGGTGATCAAGAAGGCAGATTGCTGATTCCATACACCAAACTTTTTTTTTCATTTATGATTATATGTTTTTAATTAAATTTCCCTCACACCATACACTTGTTCCAATCTCATTAGTCTAAGATGAACAAGATTATCCCAAGAGTTTATAATCTGTAGTGATATTGAAGATGTTTCTCTTTATATCAACTCGGTTTTTATATGCCGCGAATAAATTAGATTTTTTACTGTTTTTCAAAAAATATTCATGTTAAAACTATATATATAAAAAAAAATCTTGAAAATATCACTCCTCTTGTCCTCCTAAGAATTTTTCCCATGTGATATATGTTTTTGAATTTTTAATGGCCATGCCCTCAAAACTCAAAACTTAATGGATGCATGGAAGGAGGTGCCATTTTGATCTTCATTAGGTCAATAACTAAACTGAGGGAACGGATCAAAAGAATCCCCTAGTTGAGGGATCAATTCAAAACATATCTGTAGCTGAGGGATACATCGTACAATTCATTCAAATCTAAAAATCTCTGAATTCTGTATTGGGGCAAAAGAAAGGGAAGGACATGCCACTGAGAACGCGCCTCAGCCTTGAATATTGCACAGTCCTCCTGGGATCTTGCATTCAATCGAAATCTCTCATTCAAGGCAAGCAGATTCATCAGCATCTACTCAAGTGCCTACAGAGAACCCACGAAACCAATCTTATAAATTTTGATTTACCATTCGAAAAACTCGTTGATTTGTATGTCGCATGCAATGAACTGAAAATTGCACGACATGTGTTTGATAAAATGCCCCATGGATCCAAAAATGTTGTTTTATGGAATTTATTGATAAGAGCTTATGCTTGGAATGGTCCCTTTGAAGAAGCCATTGATTTGTACTATAAAATGTTGGGCTATGGTATCACACCCAACAGGTTCACCTTCCCTTTTGTTCTCAAAGCGTGTTCGGCTCTAAAAGAAGTGGATGGAGGAAGAGAGATTCATTTTGACATCAAACGACTTCGTCTTGAATCTAATGTCTATGTATCCACTGCTTTGGTTGATTGTTATGCTAAATGTGGGTGTTTGGATGATGCAAAGGAAGTGTTTGATAAAATGCCTAAAAGGGATGTTGTTGCGTGGAACTCGATGATTTCAGGGTTTTCCTTACATGAGGGTTCCTATGATCAGGTCATACGACTTCTTGTTGAAATGCAAAATGATACGAGTCCCAATTCATCAACAATTGTTGGTGTACTTCCTGCTGTCGCTCAAGTGAATTCATTGAGACATGGCAAGGAAATTCATGGGTTTTGTGTTAGGATGGGCTTTGTTGGCGATGTGGTGGTAGGAACTGGGATTTTGGATGTGTACGGGAAATGCCAGTGCATAGATTATGCCAGGAGAATTTTTGACATGATGGGTATTGTCAAGAATGAGGTGACCTGGAGTGCTATGGCCGGTGCATATGTTGTGTGTAATTTTATGAGGGAGGCACTGGAACTATTTTGTCAGTTGTTGATGCTCAAGGATGATGGAATTGTTCTGTCAGCAGTAACTCTTGCCACTGTTACTGGAGTTTGTGCAAAATTAACTGATTTAAGCATGGGAAGTTGCTTGCATTGTTACGCGATAAAGTCAGGATTTGTTTTGGATTTGATGGTTGGAAATACTTTACTTTCAATGTATGCCAGGTGTGGGATTATCAATGGTGCAATGAAGTTTTTTAATGAAATGGATACAAGGGATGCAGTTTCGTACACTGCTATCATTTCAGGCTATGTTCAAAACGGTAATTCTGAAGAGGGTTTGCGTCTGTTCCTTGAGATGCAGTTGTCTGGGATAAATCCAGAAAAGGCAACCATGGCTGGTGTTCTGTCAGCTTGTTCTCATTTGGCTGCTTTACATTATGGCTCTTGCAGCCATTGCCATGCAATCGTTTGTGGATTTACAGCCGATACCCTGATCTGCAATGCTCTTATTGATATGTACGCAAAATGTGGGAAGATTGACACTGCTAGGAAAGTTTTTGATAGGATGCATAAGCGTGGTATTGTGTCATGGAATACCTTGATAATTGCATATGGTATTCATGGGATTGGATCGGAAGCACTATTGTTGTTCGAGAACATGCAGTCTGAAGGTTTAAAACCAGATGATGTGACTTTCATCTGTCTCATATCTGCCTGTAGCCATTCAGGACTTGTTGCAGAAGGCAAATACTGGTTTGGTGCCATGACTCAAGAATTTGGAATCGTCCCCAGAATGGAGCATTATGCATGCATGGTTGATCTTCTAAGCAGGGCTGGGCTTTTCAAAGAGGTGCACGGTTTCATTGAAAAGATGCCACTTGAGCCTGATGTTCATGTTTGGGGTGCCCTGCTTTCTGCTTGTCGAATCTATAAGAATGTTGAACTAGGGGAAGGAGTATCAAAGAAAATTCAGAAGCTAGGACCTGAAAGTACTGGAAACTTTGTTCTCCTATCCAATATGTATAGTGCTGTTGGAAGATGGGACGATGCAGCACAGGTTAGGATCACACAGAAGAAACAGGGTTTTGAGAAAAGTCCTGGATGCAGCTGGATTGAGATAAGTGGGGCTGTCCATACATTTTTTGGTGGTGGAGATAGGTCCCACCCACAGCTGACACAAATAAACAACAAACTTGATGAACTACTGGTGGAGATGAAAAGGTTGGGTTACCAAGCAGAATCTAGCTATGTCTTCCAAGATGTCGAGGAAGAGGAGAAGGAACGAGTTCTTCTCTATCATAGTGAGAAACTTGCTATTGCATTTGGAATTCTTAGTTTGAGCCCCAACAAGCCCATCCTGGTAACTAAGAATTTGCGAGTTTGTGGTGATTGCCACACTGCTATTAAATTTATTTCTCTGGTAACTAAGAGAGACATAACAGTAAGAGATGTAAGTCGATTTCATCATTTCAAGAATGGAATTTGCAATTGTGGAGATTTCTGGTAAGGGTAAGGATGGAGGTTTCACAGGTCCAGATAGCGCATCAACAGTTAAAAGCCTGTACACGATCTGCTTTTCCATTACCAGCTATGTGATGACACTTAGGCAGCAGGTAAACATTTACCTGTAGTTCAGCTTCTTGTTTCCAGCTTCCCTTGATTTATGTGGATTACTTACTAGCTTAGTGATGCTGACAACTTGGAGAATATTGAGTTTTTTTAACCATGTTCAGTTTAGAATTAGGACTAGTCTGATGTACCTGAAATTGGATTCATTAGGGTTTTATTTTAGAAGAGATTCATAGTGATATTTGGATGGTTTATACGAGGATATAAGGGGTGGTTTGGAGTCTAAATTTGGTTGTGAGCAGTAGCCTGAGGCTGTCTAGCTATAGGGAAAGAGGAGGTGAAAGAGAAGAAAATAGAAAAAGAAAAGAAAATATCGGATCACAGCCTTATACCGTCACTCATGTATATAAATATCACCGAGCATCATATGGATTAGGACTTCTGGAAACACTTAGACTAGGACTTCTAAATAGACTGTTATAAGCGGAGAGCAACTAACTGGAAGAACTTATTAAAGACTAAAAACAATAGAATCTAATATAAAATGGACCAATACTCGAAATAGAAGCTAGATCACATAGCAAATCTGAACACTAGCAAGTCACTAATGTTTTGCAGGAACATGCTAGGGTTACAAGTCTGGCATTGTTTTATTAAAAAACTACTGGTAACTCAGAGCCAGAAAACCCTAAACCAAGATATCTAAAGTGGACAATTATTCCTAGATGAATAAGACCTTTTGATTTTTTTAAGAACCATGGACCTCCACTTGTGAAGCAATATCAAGATACCTTTTGATTTGCAGGACTGCTATTTTTTTTCAAGCAAAAGCACCATAAAGCTATAAATACAACAGATGAAGTACTTGTTTTTCAATCATGTGCATTTAGTTTTGTCAAGAGATAAAGTAGTTATTTTTAAGTTACGTGCATTTAGTTTTGCTAGAGATTTTCTGCTGCCAAGAATTTCTACGTTAAAACTTTAACTACGAGATTTTGCTTCTTTTTTCATAATCTTATCTGGTTTATACTTAAACCATTATGTGTTATTTACCTTTTCAATGAAGAATATCGAAAGAGTGCTGAATAACCAAAATTACCTAAGATAATTTATTTAATTAAATTGTCTCAAGGGAAAAGCAATAATGTAACAGTAGCTGGAAAATTAATCTTCAATATGTGATACAAATATTATCCCCGTGCTGCAGCAACAGATTCTGTCCCAGAGCTCGGGAAAAAAAGAATAATGGAAAGCTGTTGCATTCATAAGAAGCACCACCATGGGTGTTTGTCGGGCATGATGGTTATCTGAGCAAATTCAAAGGTCTCTCTATCTGTTCCCTGAACAATGTCCAAGCACAGCATTTCAATGACAATGTGAAAAGCCACAGAAATGGTGCTAGTCTAGGAATAAAGCTTTCAACAACTGTTTCGAGGAGTATGGCTGTCAGATTCGAAAGGATAACATTAAGTATTGTTCTGTGCTTTGTGTTTCTAGTATGCCCAGGTATTCTCCTCTGTAATGGATTTCAAACCTTTTTTTTTAACCGCAATGGTTTGCATTGAATCAAATTTCATTTTTTATTTGATGAGTTTAATTAAGGTCTAAACACATCATTGTCACATCAACAATACATCAACACCCCATTCACCATGGGAGGAACTCTTAATCAAGATGCTTGAATCTCTTTGACAAGTGACTTTTTAGTCTCTTACATGTGCATACCATTAGCTTAACAATTGGCTGCTATTGCCCTGAACTATCTTTGGGACGCACTTTCTGGGGCTAGGGTTTTGGACCTTTTGTTTGGTAGAACTCGGGTGACCTTTCTCCATGTTTTCCATCGATAGAGCTTGATTGAGTCTTTAGATGAAACTGATGCTATGGTTTGACTCGTGTAGATTTGGCAAATAGAGACATTAGCAGAAGAAGCGTCTGCTGAGACTCAGAGGAACAGTCGCTGCCAACATGCGCATATATGTTCCTGTAAATGCTGATGTTGTCTGGAAAGATGATATTGGTTGACATCATGGATGAACAAGATAGAATCCAGGCTGTCTGTGTGTCTCTCTCGTGCAACTCATCAGGGTCTCTGCAATGTGGCCTCTGTGAGTTTCCTGTCTAGAAATCTAATTTGAACATTTACGTAGAAAAACCCCAAGGGTCTTGGTGGGTTGGTCGGGAAGCCAATGAAACGATGGCCTGAAAGCAAAATGATAGACCTGTGTTAGCTCAATGTATAACTTGGTGATCTGAATGCTGAACTATATCTGACAGCGGCAAGCTAATCATAAATCTTTAATCTGATGCTATTTATATGGTTACTTGAAAACATTATAACTATAATGCCTTGTTATGAACTATTAATTACTTTTATGTATTATACTAATCAACTACTCCCTGATTATGCCAATTACTAATATTACAGTAACAGGCAGGACCTCTAAAGCTGACTGCAAGGTCAGACCGTCAGAGAAATGTTGTAAGAAGTTGCTTTTCATTATTGCCACATCATAAGGTCACACAAGACAACTGAAATCACTTCAAACTAATCACCGCTTCTATTGAAGTGATTGCTAGTAGGTACATGTTTGGTGGTATAAAGTGATTGCTTTTATTTAAAAAAATATATATATATTTTTAATATCATTTCATCAAAACAATATAAAAAAAAAAAAAACACGACAGCGCTTTTAGTATTGAACTGATTTGCCCGCTTCGCTGGGTTTTTTTTATCTATATAGAAAATTGATTGATTTTATAAATATTGTATTTTATTATTTTAATATTTAATTAGTATAATTGTAATTGATAAAATTTGTTAAAAATGATTTTTTTCAACCAAAATGTGATTGAATATTACTATTGCTAAAAAAATTTTGATAAAATTTGTTAGAAAATTTGCTAAGAAGGTTAAATGATTTATTAGAAATTTATTGTAACGGATACTCTGGTAAAAAAAAAAAAGAAACCCATTTAAAAAAGAACAACTGACTTGGACATTAAAAAATAAAAAATACATGTGGAGAAAAGGTCACTGTTTCTAAAAAGGAAAAAAAAGTCTAAAATATAAATTTAACTTCAAAGACAAAGTTTTTTTATAAGATTTATTCATCATATTATTATATTAAATATATTTAAGAATACCGATATTAATTTGTTTTTTCAAGAAATTGTAGGTCATTTATTTTCTATATATATATATTTTTAGGCGAGACTATTAAATAAATATTAAACACATATACTTAGCCTCACATACTATATAGTGTGATCGAAATGGGAAGTGATTTTAATATTTTTTTAATTGTAGAAAACCTAAGCAAATTTGTAAAAAAAAATATTAGTTGCCTTTTTTCCCCAATAATATTAGATCTTACACATTATAAATAAAAATATTGCAATTTTTTTCAAAAAATAAATATAATTTTTTTGCGTGCTATAATTACTTATTTACCGTAAAAAAAAGAACAGTGTAGTTGAAACAGAAAGTGCCTCATATATTTTGTAATTGTAGATAATATAGGCAAATTTGTTTACCTTTTGTTTTTTGAGTTGTATTTTTTCCCGGGTAATATTAGATCTTAAATATTAAAAATCTAATTTTTTTGATTTTTTTTAAGAAATAAACTTGAACAAAAGAGCACAAAATAAAAATTCAAAGCCAATTTTTTTTTATTTTATAAGATTTATTCATCATATTATTATATTAAATTTATTTAAGAATGCTGATATTAATTTTTTTAATATTAAAAATCCGAGGTCATTTTTTTTATCTCTTTATATACTTTTAGGCGATAATATGCAATAAATATTAAAACATATAATAATGACTTATTTGCCATTTAAAAGGAACAGTGTAATCGAGACAAAAGTGACTTGTATCGTTTTTTAATTGTAGATAACCTAGATAAATTTGTTTATTTTTTGTTCTTGAGTTGTCTTTTATCCCCAGTAATATTAGATATAAAATGACTATTGCTATTATTGCAAAAACAATTAAAATTATCAAATTATCCCGAAAGAAAAAACACTCATAAACATTAACAAAAGAGTAAGCAAGAAAAGAATATATTATTATTATTATTATTATTATTATCATTATCATTATCATTATTATTATGTTAATTTTCAAAAAATAAATATAATTTTTTTGCGTGCTATAATTACTTATTTACCGTCAAAAAAGAATAGTGTAGTTGAAACGAAAAGTGTCTCATATATTTTTTAATTGTAGATAATCTAGACAAATTTGTTTACCTTTTGTTATATTGAGTTGTATTTTTTCCTGAGTAATATTAGATCTTAAATATTAAAAAATCAATTTTTTGTTTTTATTAAGAAATAAACTTTAACAAAAGAGCACAAAATTAAAATTCAAAGCCAATTTTTTTATAAGATTTATTCATCATATTATTATATTAAATTTATTTAAGAATGCTGATATTAATTTTTTTAATGCAAAAAATGCGAGGTCATTTTTTTTATCTCTTTATATATTTTTAGACGATAATATGCAATAAATATGAAAACATATAATAATGACTTGTTTGCCGTTTAAAATGAACAGTGTAATCGAGACAAAAGTGACTTGTATTGTTTTTTAATTGTAGATAACCTAGGTATATTTGTTTATTTTTTGTTCTTGAGTTTTCTTTTATCCCCAATAATATTAGATATAAAATGACTATTGCTATTATTGCAAAAAAAAATTAAAATTATCAAATTATCCCGAAAGAAAAAACACTCATAAACATTAACAAAAAAGTAAGCAAAAAAAAGAATATATTATTATTATTATTATGTTAATAATGGAAAATAAAACACAAATATCAATTTATCAAGGGATTAAAATCAAAAATTAAAACTATAAGGGCCAAAATAAAAATTCAATATATTATCAATTTCAATCAAAGGATCCAATTGAAGAAATCGAAACTTATGTACTGTTTTTTTTTTGAAATAATTTAAACCGAATCTGAAAATTAAAAGGAGGACCGAACTGAAACATTGACATCCAATCAATTGCAATCGGAGGACCCAATCGAACTAAATCAAAACTTATGCAATTAAAATCAGGACAAAAAACAAAATCAAAAGTCAAGGGACTAAAGTAAAAAGTTGCACAAATTGGGGGACTCTCCTACACTTTTACATGCAGGAGAGAGAGATAAACGTGGCCAACAGCTTGAACCGGTCCCCAGCGTGTCCATGGGCATTTTTATGGTAAATGTGCCACCGCGGGAGGAAGACGACACCCAGAAGAACCGCTCTGTACGTCGGAAGCTCGTCTCCGTCCACCGTATGACGCCGCACGCGCCACCTCAACAGGGCGTGAAACAGGTAGGCGCGTGTTACACACGCACTGACAATAATCAAGAAAAAAAAAATTGGTCAATTACCGAACAACCCCTGGACCGAAATCAATGTTTTTGTCTTATGCGGGGCCAGAACTGTAATTAGCCATTTTAAATATATTAAAAAAACTGTGGTGAACCGGACCAGTCCGTACACGTGCAATTACATGAATGACTCTTACCCTCAGCCATTTTTACCATCGGCCCGAGCTCTATTTTGTCTTATTACCGGGGCTAAAAGCATCGAAACACTGTTTATTGAAAAAAAAAAGACAAACAAACAACCACGACGCACGGCTAAAAAATAATCAGTCCACAGTGATTTGTCTCTATGTCTACAGGACAAACCCAAGCTCTTTTAGCTATTGTGTAATGTAATGTAATGCAGTGGTTTTATTATTTAGAGCTTGTTTGCGTGCACGACTGCTGCTTTGTGGCTCATTTTATTTATTATTATTATTAAAAATAAGAATAACTTAATAAAATCATTAAAAACGTGGTTAATCTCAGTATCTTATTTAATCAACTAAAAAACTACTAACTGGAATCGTAGCAGTAAGAAACTGACTCGAATCAGTGTTTGAGATCACAAATTTCTCTTCTAAGCCAAGCTATGTTTAATAACTATGATCATCATAAAACAAGTTGATAGCCAACCACGGCGAATAAAGAACTTGTAACCAGATTGAACTCGGCCATTGAAGAATCTACAGCAGAAGCATAATTACATTACAGGCAAAAGAATTGGCTTTTACAACAGCAATTTACCTCCTACCACTTCCAATCCCAATGATTCGATTCTCTCCTTTTTTTTGGATTTGTGTTTTGTCTTTCCTTGTAAGTGATTGTAAAATCCATCAGTTCTCTCTTTCGACTTCATCATCATCATCATCATCATCAGATAATACCTGAGTCAACAAGGAATACTTAACCCGGAGAGAAATCCTGCCCTTCTCCACCGCTAGTTTTGCCCCAGAAACAACCCAATAGCCAGGAGTTTCTTGTGGTCCTCTAGTCATCTCTGTTATGTCCACAAACTTGAGAAGCTTAGGGGCTTGAGCTGGCATAGGAGGACCGCCAGGGTATACAGCTGAATTTATATTTACATCAGCTGGCCGTGGAGGTGGCTTCTGCACTGACGTGAAGTGATGGCTGATTAATGTTGATATGAGGCCGGACTTGCGTGCCAACCCTGGCGATCCATCCCACTCAGGTTGCTTTACAGATACAGCTCCCGACACAGTTGAAAATCGAAGTCGCAAAAATAGAATATTTTTAAACCCGGAATTCACAACTTGTAACCGAGCTCCAGTCACTATAGAAAGATCTTCATCTGACTCCACAGGGGCTGTGCAGATATGAGAAAAATGCTTCCACTGAACTTTCTCATAGTATTTGCGTTCATAAGATTCTTGGTTGATATTACCATTTGAATCATCTTTAAGTTGGAAGATTTTTGGAAGAGATGAGAGGTGCTGCAAGTGTATGGCTAAGCGATTGCTCCTTTTACCTTCTAGATAAAGCCTAAGGCCAGTCACGGGTCTATGGCCCACATCAACCTATCAGACAATTGATGAAATAAACAAATGAATGGATTGCAAATCAGAGAATCTGGCAGAAAACAAAATCACAGTAGAAACATCACAGTTTTTGGCATTCTACAACATCATTGAATGGAGGAATATTGGATGGTTTGAGTTGTTTTAGTTTGCCTTGAAATGTTCTGTTAACCAAACAACCTCAGATAATAGACCTCATGGATATCGCACTACTCGGACATTCTATTTTCATGCATGAAACCGTAAGACATCATCATATTAGATCTTCACTGGTTGAAGACACCAAGTAAAACACAGTATGTGAGCACAAGACTGTCATGGTAAAAAGTACATAGCAAATCCAATTGAAAACAACTATTTGAGCAGACAAGAGAAGCTTTACCGGAGTAGTGTTCACAAAGAGCTTTGGCCCCATGAGACTGAATTGTAATGAAGCTGTATTTTGTTGCTTCCGCTGCGGCCCTAAGGGAAGTTCACTGAACACTGGTGCCCACTGTCTAGGCAGCTGAAATTCCAAAAACTGGTGTAGCTCTTCAATTGGGGGTTTATCTGGTATGCATTAGCAGAAACCCGGAAGTCATTTCTAGTGAGCACAAATGAATAGCAGCAATAGAATTACAGTAATAAAAAAGACT
This sequence comes from Salix exigua, assembly GCA_032356905.1. Classification (NCBI taxonomy): domain Eukaryota; kingdom Viridiplantae; phylum Streptophyta; class Magnoliopsida; order Malpighiales; family Salicaceae; genus Salix; species Salix exigua. The sequence goes on along the minus strand of CM063590.1, from coordinate 376,467 downwards.
ACACATTCTCTAAAAGACATCTTGAGGATCAATAACATGTCAATATCACAATGTACTTGATGCAAAAAGATTGCAAAGTCCAGAAAAAAGAATCTTCTGATAAGCAAGCATTTTTTACTAAAGTCAAACAAATAACTATCCATACATGATTTGATCATCAGTAACACAAAAACAAAACAGAATACAATGAAGCTGCAAACATAAGAACATTTTTCACTTACATCGTAAATAGAGATTTATGGCATGGCTCAAGAATCCACTCCCTGGGACACCATATAACAGTGAGGTAACCGGGATAAAGGACATTGAGATAACATCAGGCTCAGATTGTACACTGTGCAACCATTCGGTATGGGATAAGATCCCATTATCCCTTCCACCTCTTCTCTTGTAAATTCTTACAATATCCTGCAATTTTTCATAAAATGATAAAAAAACCTTAGAGATCCTCAAATTATTTCATCATATGAGTTTGACAAGCATATCAAGAATTCATCCCATCCAAATGAAGAATAAACGTATCAGGAACACTACCTCCTTGTGAGAATAGGAGCTTGATGGATTGGTATCAGCAAACCTCAGCCTCTGCTCCCGAATTCCAAGCTGAAGCAAAAGTTTTTAGATAAGATGCCTTGAAATTATAAGAAACAAATATGCCAATTGAGTGCGCCCTCACTCGTGGTTTACAGAGAACCCAAGTCAAATCATTTTTGTTGATATAACAACAATTTTGAGATCATTTGCACTCCAGTGACAATTTCAATTGTGGCACTTCATGTCATATGGTTTGCTCCATTAGCATGGGCCTTGATGCCATGGAATCAGAGACTACTGTTATATAACAACTGCTATGTAATTGAAAATTATAATACCAACACGTTCCTGTTTGACAATGGGTTTTGTTGTTTTGCAGCCAAGAAGACGGTAATGGTCTATAGTGGATACCTTCTCACATGTCTAATTTCTGAAATCAAGCTATTGCACACCTCATTCTACAAGTTTTTTCCCTTCACAAATCTAATTGTGATCAACATCTTTTATGTTAAAACCAAACAGCACTTATGATGTGCACTTCATCTCCCAAATCCAAATGTTTTCAAAGACATTCATAATCTCTTTACATATTTGGATCAGATAAAAACCCTGCCAGCCTAATCCATAATCAGTCAAGCACAGAAGCTCAACTATGATCATGAAGGAGAACCTAATATACCATAGCATCACCTATTCAAGGAAACCCATGAAACTACAGCGCGGATTGTGATTGTGGAATAAAGTTTATTCATATAAGCATGACATGAATTTCAAATAAAAACTTGTGTATTTTAGTTATGTGATGATCAGAAAATTAGATCTACAAATAAGAATCAGATTGTAGGATTTCAAAAATCAGATCAAATGTTAAATGGTTGGATTCCAACTTTTATTTATTTATTTTCTTAATAAAAAAGTTGCATTGATAAACTAATCACAAACCTTGTTATTCTGGTCCACTTGCTCAGAGGCCATTCCATACTGTCCATTCGTATCTAAAAACCTCTTATCTGCCATCTCCTTTAATCTCTTCTGTAGATCAGCTGGTTGAAGAGTTGATGAATGTTGTTGTTTCATATATATTACATCCTTCCCACCCATCTTGACACCAACAATGATATGAGTGCCAAATTTCTCAATAAACCTGAAACAATAAGCATATTTTCAAATTCCAATTTGATTTAAAAACTTAGGGCACCACACTTTTTTTTTCAAATGGTAAGGAAATTTTTCTACATACCTCAGAAAACAAGAAGATTTTAAACAGATTTACATCAATATATAACGCATAATTTTTAAAATGGAAACCAAATACATGCATTTAAACCAGAACAGACTGCAATCACAATCCCTCACAAGGATAAGGAGCCAAGGCAATAACAGTTTCTTTGGAACACAAATCTTAGTGACAAATCTAACAGAAAAGGATGAACATAGAATAATACTGTGGAGCTTAAATTGCATTAAACCTTATCAACCATGCCAGCAAATTGTTATCTATAGGATATTCTGTCCTGTAAATCATGTGCGTTTATTTATGAAAGCACAGCTGCTTTTATGAGGAGGACTGTCCATGAATATCTCCATACTGGAAATGAAATTCAATTGCGTTATGCAAGACAGGAAGCTTGCAACTTGTTATGAAATGCAGTCAAGCTGTTGATGTGTTGCACTGGAGACAAGAACTTGAAGGTCCAGTCATTCGACAAAGCTTTTTGCAACAAAGAATTGACATAGAAGTATGCCAGCAAAAGTACCCATATAAGATTCTTCTTTCTAAGGGTGGTGGCAAATTCTTAACAGTTAACATTATACAAGTTGGTCAAAATGCAGAGCACATTACTAGCTATGCAAGGCTGTAGACAAGAATTGCAAACATTTGAGAGAGTAGAGAACAATATTAGCAAGCCCATTTTCTTCATTTGCTAACTTATATTTTAAATTAATCTAATGCCCCTTTTTAAATTGTCGTGTTGAGTGTTAACTGAAATAAAATCCAAAAATTCATAATTAATTTTTTTACAACAAAATTACCGCTTCAAGCAAAGTAGGAAATCTGGATTCAATGGGGATGTTTTATGATAGAACAAAGAGGGGGTCTTTGTCAAGGAACCATCTCAGGTAAAAGCTTATGCTATTAAGCGAGACTCCAGAATATGATTTATATTATTCTCTAACACACCCTCAAGTGAAAGATTTTGGGCTTGAAACTTGCACATAGGTCTATACTACCTTGTGCTTAATTTTTATTAAATAGAATGAGGATGATGAGATTTTGAGTGTTGGGTCAACAATGCTCTGATACCATGTCAAGGATTTATCTCACCTAAAAGTTTAAGCTATTAGTTGAGGCTCTAGAATATGATTTATATTATCCTCTAACAATCTTTACTCCTCCCACCATAGAGACCTTTGCAATTAACAATTTGAGATTTCACATTTTATAAACTATTAATGGTATTTTTAAAGGTAATACAGCATTGATATCCTCTGTACTCTAAATTGAACTTTTCACTATCTATGAAACACTTCCTTTTCCTGGTGCTCTTTAGAATGCTTTCCCTGCTACTGGTTTTGATGTTTCAGTAGAACTCTAAAATTTCCACAACAAATTTGATAAAAGGTTACTTTCACAACATTTAAACTGAAAAAAACTCCTTTTATTATAGCAGAAATAAGAAGCCTCTAAGACTACCATTTCAGTAGATTTGCAAAACTAACTAACCAATTCAATAAGAGATTACCTTAAGGGAGCAGGTGGAGAATTTTTAACTGAAACCGCATTTTAGGCTAGTGCATATTTGATCCAGTGGATATGTAGAGTTTGAGCAAGGACTCAAGCAATTGTGCTCTAATATCTCAAGGTTCAGAAAAATATAAATATAACAGATCTTAAGATATGCACTCGCTTAAACCAAGCCTGTCAGTCATACTACGGCCGTACCTGAATACTAAGATGATCTTGGATGAGCAATAAGTTTCTTTTTTTTCAAATTTTGGTGGGAAAAGAACACATGTTGGTGAAAATGTGGGACTTATATTATCTTTGGGTTCCCCAGATCTTCCAATATGCTTCCAATATGTTTAAATCTCTTAATTGATAAGATTTAGTTTCATATCCCATCTTTCATTTTTACAGGTGGGGATGCTATGAATGTAATGGGCAAGTTCTCTGGCATATAGGTTTTGGATTTGATTAAGAAGAGCTGCTTTGCTCATTTTCCCGTTCCCATATCTATTTCTTCCTCTCTTTTTCCCCCTACCCAATTAACCATATTTTATGGGTTCAATCTTCTATAAAATGAAAACATAAGCTATAGAGTCACACATCTGATTAATTACATCACCGTTGTATGAATACGTCATACAAAATAAAATGAGTGAATGGCATTTTAAATTTATGACATTCTGATGACACAAAAAAGAGAAAAATCATGGATTCAAAACAAAAAAGGTTCTACTGCATAGCAAGAGTTTATGATAGTCACTATCGGAATCAAAGACAACCTATCACTCAGATTAGGCATGAATAATGACTGAAATCCCACATTTTGATTGAAAATAAAAATATAAAAAACTTACTTTGCTAATGCAGCAGGATCCCAAGTTGATGGGACAGCCTTCTTAACATGATCACGAAGTACCATCTGAGACTTCTCTAAAGCAACTGTATAGAGCGTAATGAACACTCCATCAAAAGAAAGGGTTTTAGTGTTGGCAGCATCTTTCTGCCAACAACTTGAGAATTCAAACATGGCATTGAAAAGACCCGAGGGAATTTTTCCAGTCAAAGACAATTCCTGGTTGAACTGCTCTGACATCTGGAAGAAAGCAGGAAGAGAGGAGAAGATGAGAAACAGGATATAAAAAAAAACCCACAGACATGATATCCTTCTCTGTCATATTCTATTGTCACGTAAGGCATGTAAACCAAAAGGAACAAGCATACTGCCCTTCCAACAAACTAACCCAGTATCTTGAGCAGTGTGTTAAATATTTGACAAGCAGCAAGAATGAAAACCTCATCACAATTCATCCCATTAGCCATGCAAATATGTAGAAAAACTTGGTTTCTGGAGAAAATTTTATCACAGTTCATTGAGACAAGATGTTTTGCCTAGTAACTGGTGGAGACATTAACTTGGTTGGCTAAGAAATGGATCTAAATGGGTCAGACGCAGTCAAAAGTGAGAAAAACTCAGTCACCGGTAGAAAATTAATACAAAAGAGGCAACGAACAACAATTCAAATGATCCAGTTCAATTGACACCTGGATCATAAGAATGCAGAGGAAAGAGTGGGGTGCATCAAGAGGTGGGCGAGCAATCAAGAAAAATATATATTATAGGAGATGAAAATGCAAAATTGTGTTTTGACCAACTAATTAATAGCCAAAGCAAACAACTCTAAATCTGTTTTGTCATAAAATAATCAAATTATGAGGCAATCAAAGTAAACAACCTGCTGGAATGACAGAACATCAGACCTAAACCGAATTCGCTCTCCCTTGTCGCACTTTATTGATTTGGACACATTCGGGATTGAGATCCCACCTGGCAAAATGATTTCTCGACCCCCATCCTCATCAATCTCAATCAAGCGCTGATCTTTTAGATCCCCTTTACAATATCTCAACCTTAGATCAATTGCCACATCGTATCCACGCCCTATTGACCCAATTGCAATCTCAGCTGCCTCGGGAGATGGAACTCTAAGCGCCATTACTCAGCACATCACTACTCTTCACCAAAAGCAGAAGCAACCATTTCAGAAACCATAAATTAGCTCTAATACATCAAAACATGCTCTACTCAGCCCTTAAGAATCCACACGCAGAACAGATACCTTGAATTAAGTAACAAACCAGTTAAAAAACGGCTCCAATCGACAAAAAAGATCATTCTTTTACTCATCTTTAAGGCATAAAACCAATTTCTCATTTTCTTAGGGTAATTTAATACAATATCTTTTAAACTAATTAAATAACTAAAAAAAAAAAAACAGACCTGACTCAAGTTAAGCATACACAATTAAATTATATTATCAATCAACCCATAGAATGCTTCAGAATTGGTCAAAAAAACAGAATCGTGGTCAAACTTGAGCGATTTTGAAACAGAAAGCAGATCTAAGCTCCTTCGAGCGATGGACGAAACGCACGCGTATATTAAGCTTAAAATGAAGTAAAATCCGTACATTTCCGCATGGAAGCAATCGATTTTCTTGAACCATCAGCTACAGGTAAGAAAACGAGCTCAAACAGCAATGAAACTAAGGCAAAGTGCAGCCCGGTAACTGACTAATGAGCTGCGCAGGATGCGGGGATAGGACTTTGAGTTCGAGAAATGGTACGGCAAAGGAGAATCCTTTTAGAGAGAGAGAGAGAGAGTTTTTAGAGAGAGAGAAACCCTAAACGGAAAGAGAAGGGGGTGATGGGTAGAAGAAGAAGAAATGCCCAGGCAGGAATGATTATAATAGTAATGGAATAAAAATAAAAAAAACAAGTTTGACCAGAACATTGAGATTCTGTTTGACATGTGAACGGATGGGACAGTCTAATCTAAACCACGCTAGACTATAATATATTAAAATTACAATAATACCTATTTTTTAAAATGTATTTTTAATATTGAAAAAATAACAAAACGACAGTTCAACCACTGCCCACCGTACGAGCTGAGCTTGTGTAACGAACAAGCCTGTTTTATTATTTTTAATTAATTTGTTAATAGTTTTGATATTAGCTGTTAAACTCCATTTAGAAATTGATCAATAAAAAAGTGGAAGCACCTCTTCAGCTTTGTTATACATCAAGTAAGATTGATTATTTCGATTAAAATAATTTTATTTTATTTTATCAAGTCAATATTTTTTATAATTTAATTTAAGTTTTTTTTAAAAAAGACAATTTTTAAGTGCATTACATGTATTTAATCACTGATTTACTATGAATTAACAGGCAAACTAATGCCTTGTAAAGAAATTTATTTCTTAACCATCTCTCTTAGGATTTTAGAAAGAAAAAATATTTGTAGTATTAGAAGAGAGGTAGACATAATAAAAAAAATATATATATAATGTCAGGGAGCGTGACGTGATGGTAAGAGATTCGAGTTCGAGTCAGGACATGCATTTCTTGTAAGAAGGCAGGATAGCCGGAGTTTTACTTGTCTATCTAGACCAACAAAATGCGCTTTCACTAGTAGAGTTTTCTCGAATCGAAAATAAATATATGAATACATATACACAGACACCCAATCCTACTAAAAAAACAATTCCCTCCAATATTTATATGTATATTAAGTTTTTTTTAAGAAAAATACATTATCATATTAAAAAAAAAAATCTGGAAAAGTTGACCAGCTTAAGTGGTTTAAAACAAAAAAAAATAAAACAAAATAAAATAATTTTAATAAAATAACCAATCTGATAACTGAATGATAATCCAATTGTCTCTCCGGATCAAAATAATGATTAATTTATAGTTGGAAAAGCTTCAAAAAAAAAAAAGCTTTAATGGTGTGTTAGCTAGGTGGAGGAATTAATGTGTATTTAATGTAGCCATTGAGAACCCCACGGGGGAATCCTCACAGTCACAGCTAGCTTTCTGATACAACATATTTATGATGATTTTCTCCTTGTCGATCGCATAAAAAGTAAGTAGAAATCTATCTTCTCCGTGACTTGATCTTATGGATACTTGAAATCATTAATTAGCCTGAAAAATCCTCCACTAAAAAAAACTACCAGGCCCTACACAGGAAGTTCTTCAAGCTTTTCCACACACTCTACTCTCTATCCTGGTCCGAGAATGATGTTGTGTTGACATGAGATTGTGAGGTTTGAACCGGCTGTTGCTAAACAACAAAAAGATTCGTTGTAAAACCTGGTCCGAATCAAACTTAAAACTGTGATTTAAACAGATCAGATCAATCCAGTCGATTACTATGCAACAAAGGCATCACATGCTGCATAATAATAATAAAAAACAATATGGAGTCATTTAAATCACTCCAGGTTGCATTATAGCAGCGTATATGAGCTAAACCTATCCAGCTCCTCTGACTTACAGCAGAAATCACAAGTTCCTTTATATGTTGTAGCCACTACAACAGCTTCATTCCTGGAAACATTTCTGGAATTTTTTCAGATAGTAACAGTCGCACAACCAATTACAGCACCGAAACAAAAGCCGTGTGTTGTCTTTAACATTTGCTTCAAAAAGAAGAGAAAAAAAAAGAAAAAAAAAAGTATTTTGCATCATCTTTGAGCTCAAAACAGCAAGTTGTAATAGCAAACCTGATGTTCCGTCGACGCTTTACTCCACAATTCTATTGCCGAGGCTCTGGGGAAGACTGTCCGATCTATCAGCTGTCCTGATCAGCCCATAAGAAGGGTTCTCATCATAGTGCCCGTATTTGCTGGAGTTTCCACTCCCAAAATTGTGTCTGCTGAAGTAGTATTGATTGAGGCCAATACCAGCAGGAGCCCTCCCGAATTCAGGCCGTCCCAGTGACGAGGATGGTGATAGCCTGTTAGGCTCATGGGCTGGTCTAGAAGGCTGGTGACCATGAGGATGGTGTTGCTGATTGTGTGGATAGTAATGGTGATGGTGCTGATAGAGATGGTGATTGTTCAGGTTGCTGCTTTGGTGGTGGGGGGAGTTCAGATTGCATAGACCTGGGGAGCTGTGGACTCTAGTCAATAACTTTCTACTGACAAGATGGTTGCTATTCACACAGGTGGGTTCATGAGGCACGGAATCAAAAGTGTTGCTTTCTGGAGAGGTACATTTCGGAGAGGAGCTAGCAGAGATGCTGGAGGAGGACCGGTTTGCGTTGATAGCGGGGAGTCTAAAATTGGCAGCTGTACGAGCCATACCATTGATAGAATCCAGATACCGCTGTTCCGGTGCATAGGGATCCATGTAAGTAGTTTTTTCTATCGCAGCAGGATTTGAAGGGAACAAGAAGGCCCGGAACTTTGGAGTCCCTGCACTTTCATGGCGGTCATATTCTTCAAGCATATGCTTCAGATCCTCGTCGCTTTTTACAGACACCAAAATGTCAAGTTCTTCAGGTATAACCTGGTGCTTCAGGACCATGTCTCCTTCAAACTCTGCACTAAGCTTCATCGTAAGCTCTGCACGTTACAAACAGGACAAAATTTAGAGTGCCATTTCATGATCATCTATAAGATTAGCAGACGAATATGCAAAAAAAGCCACCGTACCAAACAACGACACCGACAGAAATTAAAAGAAACAGTTAAAACGGAAATATTTCTGCAGAGAAAAACATGGCAAGAAAAACAAACTAATAAATAAACTAACGAGAGCTGTACACCACAGCTATCACCATCACAGTCCTAGTAATACTAGTTGATATAAAAAGCTGCTGTTGCTGAGACTAGCTAGCAGCTAGTTTCGTCATAGAAATTTGTGTTGCTCATCAAACAAGCCAAGCCTCACAAAATCAGTATAGTAGAGCCAGGCCTTGCTGTTAGCAGGACCACGTAAACATGGATCCCCGCGTTCCTCTATATATAGTTTTGGTTTGATCTTCGACGTGCAACAAAGAGATAACAATAGATACACGAAATCACGCCGGGAAATTTTTTAAGGGCCCAGATTAGTAAAAATATTCCAGGGAGCCAAAACCTAAATTTCACTAGTTTATTACTGGTGGGTCTTTTTTTTTTTTTTCCTCCAAGAACATAGACCCTTGTTGGCCCGCTCTATTCACGCGCGCGCGCATGATACACTTGATTAGTCTATAATCCTAATAATATAATAACCCTGTTCGTAAACATCTGGATTTTAAAACATAATCACCAGGCTATATTTCAACTCGGGTTGGGTTGTGGATCAATCAATATATATATGCATTATTTATTTTTCACCGGATAATAATTTCGATGTACATATCATAAAACATGCATGTTGAAGCCGGTCAGGATGAATATCCATCGTGTGGCATCCCAATTTGCGAAGTGCGTTGCTTTTCTTGTAAATATCTGGACAGCAGGCACGATACCGCCGTGCTACATCATGTATCATACGAGGGATGGTGATGTTATCACGTGACACGCGTCAGTAAGCATGGCTCTTGAATCACGGTGCAATGATCTGTTTTACTCCAAATAACAGAGCACGGGAAATAAAAAAAAATGAAATGGCAGAAGCAGGAAACCTGGGAAGGTGATGCCGCGAGGAATGGAAATGACACGTGTCTCCCCGCCGATGTACTTGAGGTGGCCATCAGCGGCTCTCGGCAAGATTTTCCCGCCATAGCTACACAAGAACTTCACTCTGTTCCTCGGCGACGACGACGACGACGCAGTGAAACCAGCTTCATCCACCATGTCTTTCTATTCCTTCCACCGATTCGCATCAACTCAGCGCCCATAAGAACACGATTCCTTCATTCCAGTTCCTTTGAATCTACGACAAATCAGAAATCATAGTGTCTCGCTTATTCGATAAAATTAAAAACCGGAACCAATTCTTCGAGAGATAATAAGGAAAGGAAATTGAAGAGGGAGAGCGAGAGGTCAATTCGCGATTTCTTCCTCTTCACCACTCACCACAGGTCTGCCTCTTTATCCCGGGCCTTTCTTTTTTTTATTTTTTTATTTATTACCGTTTTATTTTCTCTTGTTTGGCAGGCTAATTTTCTCCACCAGTGCTGCGCTTTTCTTTAGATTTGAAAGGATGAGAACCTGACTCTTCTCTCCATTTTATTAGCCGTTTCTCCAGGGTTTTTTCGGATATTCTCCCTGAGATTACCTATATGCCCTCCTCCCCCTGTCGTCGCACCATGGTTAAGACACTCGGCCCGGTCCCTAACCTAGGTTACACATTTCTAATTTTAATCCATTATTATAATTATCAATCACAATAATAATAAAACAGGCTCTGTCACCTGCCAAAAAAACTAATTTATAATCCATTTCATCGATGATTCGCTAACATAAAACCAAACTCGGTACATATTTTGATTTTAATATATAATTGAATCGACCGGAAAAAAAAAGAAAGTGGTGATAGTTTATTCGTGATCTGCACAACAAGTTTCGAGTTCGAGCAAAGACGCGTTTTATTTGGAAAAATATTAGCAGCCGGGATTTTACTCGTTCATTTGGATCCAGAAAAAACCCCCGCTATTAACCAAGGTTGTCTATATCGTTCCGGTTGTTCTATTGGAACAGATCATTCCGGTTTCGGAGCGTTTCGGCGTGCCGTTTTCGAGGGTGTGCTGTTCATGTATAATAAATTATACAATATAAACACAAAAGTCAAACAAACATAATATTAAAATTAAAAAAAAATCACAAGAGAATTTTAAGGCCGGAAGGGTACCGAGATGTTCCGACCGGAATTAAAACCAAGATAAAAACGACGTTGTTTTATCCCGGTTTTTCCAACAGTAAATAACGTCATTAAGAACTTTGCTATTAACTATTTACTATCCATATTTTACGTGTATCTTTTTCAAAAATAAAAAGGAGGGGAGGGGGAGGGGGAGGGGGGGATGGTGACGTAATTTAGAAGAACAGAAAAATAGAAAATTATATATATATATGTATAAAATAAAAATAAAAAAAAGCAACGTCGGTGGCCGAGGACGACACCATCCCCCCATGTCCTATCAGTTACATACGTCGGAACTTGAAAACCCCCAAGCAGCTGGACACGCGTCTGGCAGATATAGGCCTCATTTGGGTAATGTGACTGGGCCCCACGGACTTTTATCGTGATGACGTGGCCGGAAATCCGGAAGGGTCTGGAGCCGGAGAAAACGGGGACTGGTGGGAGCCTGGGGCCCATGGCATGTTTTTGATGCGGTGATAATTAATTTTTTAAAAATATTTTAATTTAAAAATGGATTGAATAATATTTGTTTTAGTTTTTAACGAGCAGTATGCCCGCGCGATGCTCGAGACTTTTTTATCTATATAAAAAATTGATTATTTTTATACGTATTATATTTGTTAATTTAATATTTAATTAGTAAAATTATAATTAATAAAATCTATATAATCAAAATGGAAAATGGTTCTTATATTTTATAATTGCAGATAAAGCAAGTAATGTTTTTTATGAGTTGCATGTTTTCCTCAATAATATTAGATTTGACACATTATAAATAAAAGTATTGTAATTATTTTTTTCTAGAAATAAACTTATATTTTTTTCTCCCTATAATAAGTTATTTTAATGTTTAATTACTGAAATTTCAATAGATCAAATATGTTATAAATAAGTTTTTTCTATGTAGAAAAATATTTGATTTTTCAAATGTTGTAATTAGTTGTTTAAATTTTTAATCATTAACACTATAATAGATAAAATATGTAACATATAAATTTTCCCCCGACCTAGAATGAATACTTTAATCGAAATGGAAAGTGGTTCGTATATTTTTAATTATAGATGATCTAGATAAATTTGGCAAAAAAAAAAATTTGAGTTCCATTTTCTCCCATGTAATATTAGATCTGACACATTAAAAATAAAAATATTGATTTTTTTTAAGAAATGAACTTAATTTTTTTTTACATGCTATAATGATTTATTTGTCATCTAAAAGGAAAAGGAATCGAAACAGGAAGTAACCCACATATTTTTTAATTATAGATAATCTAAGTAAATTTGTAAAAAAAAATTAGTTTAATTTTCCCCCAATAATATTAGATGTAAAATATTAAAAATCAAAATATTGTAAATTTGTTTTTAAGAAATAAACTTAAATAAAAGAGAACCAAACTTAAATTCAAAGGCAAATTTTTTTATAACATTTATTAATTATATTATTATATTAAATGTATTTAAGAATATTGAAATTAATTTTTTTTAAGGAAAAAATCCCAGGTAATTTTTTTCTCTCTCTCTCTCTATATATATATTTATAGGCAGTAATATTCAATAAATATTAAAACATATAATTAGTCTCACATATTTGATAGAGTAATTGAACTAGGAAGTGGTTCGTATAATTTTTAATTGTAAATAACCTAGGTAAAGTTGTAATTTTTTTATGAGTTGTTTTTGTTCCTCAATAATATTAGATCCGATGCATTATAAAAAAAATATTGTGATTTTTTAAAAAATAAACATATTTTTTTGCATGCAATAATTATTTCTTTGTCATCTAAAAAAACAGTATAATCGAATAGGGAAGTGACTCACATATTTTTTAATTATAAATATTGTAGGTAAATTTGTCATATTTTTTTATGAGTTTTTCCCCCCCAAATAATATTAGATCTGACAAATTATAAATAAAAATATTGTAATATATTCTTAGGAATTTTTTGTGTGTGTTATAATAACTTATTTGCCGTCTAAAAAGAATAATGTAATTGAAATGGGAAGTGACTCACATATTTTTTAAATCTAGGTAAATGTGTCATATTTTTTTAGTTATATTTTTTCCCCGGTAATATTAGATCTGAAATATTAAAAACCAAAATATTGTAATTTTTTTAAGAAATATTTTTTTAAAAAAGAGGAAAAAATTAAAATTCGAAGATAATTTTTTTAATGTTATCCGATTAATTCATTATATTATTATATAAAATGTATTTAAGAATACTGATATTAATTTTTTTTATTCGAAAAATCCTAGGTCATGTTTTCTTCTCCCTATATATATTCCTAGATGATAATATTCAATAAATATTAGAATATATAATTAATGAAAGACTAAAAATATTCAAGAAACTTTAACAAAAGATAAAAAAAATAAAAATAAAATACAAAATAACAATTATTATTGCTATTACTGTCAAAACAATAAAAAATATTAAGTTATCCGGAGGAAAAAAATATTAAAAGAATAGTAAGCAAGAAAAACAATTAAATTATTATTATTATTATTATTATTTATTATTATTATTATTATTATCGCCACCTAAACATGACGTGAGGCGGAAATCCGACTGGCGCGTGTGCCTCATGCCCTGACAGCCACGGAATAAAAAAAAATATGGTCAATTACTGGCCTGCCCTTGTACCCAAGTCAATGTTTTTGTCTTATTAAAGGCTATAACCGTATTTAGCCATTTTAAAAATACACCCGTACCCCTCATCCGAAACTTTTTTGTCTTATTATTGGGGGCAAAAATGTCAAAACACTATTCACATCAAGAAAAGATGAAAAAAAGGGTGGACTCACATCCAGAAAAGATGAAAAAAAGGGTGGATGAGCAAGTGCAAAGGACGAAGACAAATTTTGTGTCCACAGTGCTAATGAGTGTCTGTGCACAGTGTTTGAACAGTAAAATTCATTTTGTTTTAGTGTATTTATAAAACACTATTCACATACGTAAAAGACAAAAAAAAAAGTGGACGTGCACCTGCGAAGAACGGAGACAAATTTCATGTGCATAATGTTAATGAGTGTGTATGCACACCGTTTTGTTTTAGTATATTTGTTAATTATATATATTTATGATATATATTTTCGCCATTATATTAACTAAAATATAAAAGACGTCCCGATTTTACTGTTGTAATCCACAGTAAATATTAGTATTAATAAATACTGTCATGAACGATAACCAAGGTGTTGATGTAGTCGAATTGGTCCAAGATGCGAAATAAAGGCAGTCATCAGAAGGGCTCGGGTTCGAATCCCATGCTCCACATATTTTGTGCGAATCAAACAATAAACAGTATTAATATAAAATAGTGTAAACAATGACAGGGATGTTGGATAGTCAGGATGGTTAAGGCGTGAGATAAAATAAGGATTATGAAAGGGCGGGTTCGAGTCCCATTCTCTGCGTTTTGCTTGGAAATGTGATTTTTTTTTTCAAAATTATTCTACAAACATTAAAATAAAACATAAGAAATACAATATTTGGATAATATTTATTTCATGTCCGTATTTATTTGGAAATGTTATTTATTTTTTAAAAAACTATTTTTGTTTAAAAATATACTAAAATGATAATTGTTTTTTTTAATTATTTTTAACATTAGCACATGAAAATGATATAAAAACATTAAAAAAAATACAATGTTTAGACAATGTTTATTTTTTATTCGTATTTATTCATTTATGCGTTTATATTATTATTATTTTTTTATTCATTTTTTGTTGGAGTTTTATTTTAATTAGATTCCATTATGAAATTTTAATTTATGTTGTTGATAATTTTAAAATTAATATTGCTAATTGTTTCCCTTTATTCTTTTTTTTTGTGTGTTTTCTGTTATTTTATCTGTTTTTCGGATCATATAATTTTGTGATTTTATTGTTTGTGCAATAATAATGATAATTTTAATGATTTTTTTATTGTTTTTTTGTTAAGATGTTTTGATTTTTTTTTATTTTTCAGGGTAATTTAATGATTTTAATTGTTTGGTAAGTAATGTTGATAATAATTTTAATTTTTATAGTAATGAAAATGATGGTAACGTAGGGATGAATTTTTAATTTATGTTTCTATCTTTTTGTGCATAGAAAATTAACTATTGATTTGTTATTTGATTATTAGATATCTTTTCATAATTTATATTTTATTTTTAAATTTGATTTAAATTGAATTATAAAATGAATTAATCTTAATACAATGAATTCAATAATTCAAATATCTGAATCTTCTATTTTTCAATGATTATGATAATTTTATGATGGTTATTACGTTAAAACCTATCAAATAGATAAATTTATATCAATTTAAAATCCATATATTTTATAGAAAATTTGCATTTCACAAGAATTCTTCACGGATTTATTATTTTGATTAAATTTATATTATAAAAAAAATACATACACAATTAATATTTTTTTATATTGAGAAAAATATTGTATCTCCCATGACGAAGTCATGTAGGCATTGACTAAGTATTATATATATATGTATGTATATTTTCACAGGAGTCACTGTGCAGAAATGAAGAATTGAATTTCAATTCACGGCTTTGACTTTTGAGTCACAGTAAAAAACCGCTTGGAAATTAGAAATTAAGCTGGAAAGAGAATCCTGCAAATTAAAACGACAGCGCGCACCCGTTTTTTCTACTGTGAGAGAAATTATTAGCTTGGAAATAGAAAGCTGCTATTACAGAAACAAGTGAATAAACCACCACCAGCAGCAGCAGCAGAGTGGATATAATGATGATACGATGAGCCGAGTTACTGGGATCAAACAAGCGGCAGAAGTGCACTAGAGTCCAAAAAGTTTCTTACAGGCTTTCAGGATCCTGCCTCTGCCATGTTTTTTCTTCACGGATCTCGTCGACTCCATCGTGTCGGAGGAGCCATCTTCATCCCGGGTGGGTGAAGACCGTGTTCCAGGCTGGTCATGGATCCTGCAGTACCTCTCTGACACCGAAGAGGATCTTCTCATGGAGAATGCTTTCTTCAGTGATGATGAGGAAACGGAAGAGCTCCTCCCCAGCCTCGCTCCGGAACCCTCCCCAGCATTGTTTTCTTCATCTTCTCGAAGCACTGAGAGTGAATCTCGGGCGCCAGCTATGTTCTTGCTGGTTTCCTGGGGCTGGAGGAAGGTGTTCGCGATGGAGTTTGCGGCCAGTGAAAGATCTGAAAAGTCGGTGGATCTTGATTTGGAAGCGCCGAAGATTTTGATCCTGGAGTAATCAGCATTCATCTTCTCGATGGTCGGTGGGGGATACAGAGGTTGCTCTGAGGATAGAGGCACGTAGGGTGGGTGGAAAAGTCTTGAGAGTGGGGGGTGGTGGTCAGTTCAAAGGATGGGATAGAATGCCTGCCTCCCGACAATAATCGATGTTTGTGGATAATGGAATCGATCCACGACCACCGGAATTGATTATTATTATTATTATTATTGATGAGGCATGATTTAGATTTTTAAAAAACCATCCATGTCAATCTCATTCCACTAATCTTAGATTGATATTTTTTTATTTTTTTTAAGATTGATATTTTTTTTATTTTTTTTAAGTTATTCACAACAAGGTTGTTAGGGCAAGTCCAACGGGACTAGCCATCAGAGGAGGCAAAGCCATTTTTTTTTTAAAAAATAGCTCTTTTTGTTAAATTTGTCACTCCAACGGGGAGAGCTAAATGAAGAGGCAAAATGTCTTTTTCATTTTCGGGAGGCATCCCCACAGGTTTTGGCCGTGGAGCCAAAACCCAAAATCTAACCGTTGGGAATTTTGTTACCGTTGCCATTTTACCAAAAAAAACTGCTCTGAACATAGAAAACCAACACGGCCAAGCAAAAACAACACAACAAACCAATTAATTGAAAAATTGCAAAAACACATATTTTACAGCAAAATCAAACAAGGAAAGTCACAGCAAAATACCACAATCCAACGAGCTGCATATTTCATTGATTATTTGTTAATGTGTTAACTTTTATTTGTACTGTTTCAACATTTTAAATTTTCAAAATTCAAATATTCTGGATCTTTTAATTATAATTAAATTTATTTTTGTAAACAATAATTTTATTGTTAGAGGGTTTCTCAAAAATAATTATTTAATTATATAACTTACTCATATTAATTGTATAATGAATTGTATAATTACACTATATAAAAAATAATTGAATTTTATTTAAAATAAGTTTAAAAAAATAGCTCTTACCATTGGAGACCACATTACCTCAAGAGCCATTTATATACTATTCAAAGAGTCATTTCTATCATTTGCCTCTTAAAAATGTCTCCTACCATTGGACTTGCTCTTAATACCGTTCCGGTCAACGTTTTGGTTTTTCTATTGGAACGGAACGTTCCGGTTTCGGAGTGTTTCGGGATTATACTGTTCATATATAATTATATATGAATATAATTAAAATATTAATTTAACAATTATAATTAAAATTCAAGATAATTTAAGATAAAAAAAAGATTAAAGCGAAATCACTGCCTGCTACAGTTGATTGCGCAATTTTATTTTATTGATAAAAAAATAAAATTGTTGTCAACTTTGATTTTATAAAAAATAAAAAGTAGTAAAAAAGCTGAAACGCGATCAACTCAGCAAAGCGGTATTGATAAACTTGGATAAGATCTGTCCCGAGCCTCTTCAAGATCACTTCCAGTGGCAGTGACCCCAAGAACTCGGCCCCCAGTAGCTATCAAGTTCCCATCCGGATTCAAGGCTGTTCCGGCAAGGAATGTCTTAACTGCAGGGGCAGCAGCATTCTCAGCCTGCTCAGGGTTTCCAATCAGAGACCCCTTTTCATACGACCCAGGGTACCCCATCACCAACTCTCGTCCGCAAAATTTGCCTCCGATCTCTGAGCAACGCAGTTGAGCACGGAGGAAGATGATCTTGAGCCCTGAGCTACATGGTATGAATCCCGAAAGTCAAGGACCCCACAAAGGTCACTGAAGAAAATGAGTTGATGATGGAACAAGAGAAAGCTTCTTCTCTGAAGGTTGAAAGTGATGGTTGTTGCTGTCAATGAGCAGTTTAAGACAAGGTGCTATGTTTAATGCCTGGTTTTTTGACTGCTTGTTGTAACCAAAAATGGTTACAAATTGCATAATTAAGGTTGACATTGTGAAATTATAAAACTTCAGGGCCTAGGATGAACATTATCCAAGTAATAATTACATTAATTTTCATGTCTCTAATTTTAATTTTAGTGCAATTTGAATTTCTTTACTATATTTCACAGTTAATAATAATAATAATAAAAAAACTAATTTAAATGTAAACAACCTCATTCATGGTCTTGAAAATGGCTAGGAGACAGAAATATGCCTGTTGTCCCCTCTTGTCTGTGTTTTTTTTTTAATAGTAACCACTAACCAAACCCTAACTTCACAGCAATCAGAGAAGGTCAGCAAAGGAGGAGACCTTAATCACGATTCTGATCGAATGAAAGAAGAAAAAAAGTTGAGAAAAATCATTTTAAAAGCAAAATTGTGAGGATAAAAAACAGGCATTCTCCACCTTCTCATCCAATACTAAAATCCTCTATCATGGGGTGGGGGCATATCATAAATACACAGCAGCACAGATTGTAGTTGTCTTCATATAATAAAAATAACACACCTTCACCAGCAAGCAAACTTAAAGCCTCAGGTTTCACAAATTATCCGAACTCCTTTGGCAGCACCCTTTCTCACATCAAGTAGAGGATGGCAAGGGAGAATTTGTTTTACAAATTTCGATACAAGACAGTGGCTGGAGTGGAAGTTGAGCAGAACAAAGGTGGCTGTAACAATTCCTAGGTGTGCAAGGCCATGAATGAGTTCTGTTTGCGAGCATACTCCGGAATGAGCCTATTGACAGTGTCAGTTGGTATGCCTGAGAGCTCTGTGGTAACACAGCAGATTTATAAATTACAGAAGGTATGAAAGCCGAGGCGGGAAAAACTGAGAAAACAATTCCAAATAGAATACAGGTAAGAAAACATTCAAGGACCAGGTCTAATTTCTTAAATATGTCTACAAATAAACATGGCAGCACCACAATGCAGCAATTAAGTTGAAACTTACCTTGGGGTTTAAAATTAAATAGCGGAGGAAGTGGGCGACCATTTGGAAGGCGGGTGGTTGGATCTCTCAATTCATCAAAGAACGGGTGAACACAAGCTTCCAACTGCAGTACCACCAAAAAAAACAACCTCAAATTGATTGATAAATCACTCGGGCAAATAACTTGAAAACATAATGAACTTACAGCAGTGCATCGCAGATTAGGAGAGTACTGGAAAAATCTACACACAAGGTCCACTGCTTCTGGGGGTAATCGCTTTTGGAAGACCTGGTGATTGAAAATTCAAATAAAATCTCCGCAGAAAAATAAATTCTTGTAACATAATTGATTAACATGCAATGCAGATACAAGATACTCGTGTTAAAGATAGGAGATATTTCATGATGCAGGCATACAGCCATGATGAGATGATATTCTTTGGAGAAGAAAGTTGTGCAAATAATAAATGTTTCAGCAGTCTGTTACAAAAGGAAATTACATGTAGAATAACAGTTTTCTTTGATATTTTTACTCTATATTCAATGTTTTGATGCAATCATTACCAAGATTCAAGCAACTAGAGGAACAGACTCGGGGGGGCCCTCTACTGGTTTTTACAATATGGAAACCATCTTCAAAAAATTTGAATAACATTCCTATTATGCTGCATAATTTTGAGCCAACTAAAAACAATAGACAGATGAGGTAGAACAGAAGACAATAACATCATTAGCTCTGGTTCACTTTCATATCTCCTCTCGGCAAGTAAACATAATCCTAATTTCCTATTTACTACATGAAAATCTAACCATCGAGTCTCAATTTTTTACTTAATTTTTTTTTTTGTCAAGAAATATCATAAAAGAACATGAATTGATAAACTATGTTTCAAGCTGTTTTGGAATCTTAGACATGTAAAGAAATAATTTGGATACCACAGCTTTATTGTATTTTCTCATAATGACCAGAAATGAGATTTATTTGCCATATTTTGGACTTGCATGCCATTTTTTGTTGTTCAGGATATGATTATGTGCATCATTTTGGACTAAAGTCACGGAAGAAAAAACCACTAACTCAACTCTTCCAGACTAATTTATCTATATAAAAATTAAAACCTTAAAAGACTGCCAGTAATCACTTCCACAAATTATCAGTGGTTGGCTTTTGAGAAGGATGAGATTCGTATATTGATCTTCCATTAGATTAGCTGGCCTCCAGAGATAATTCATACAGCCATGGTATGGATGCAGCATCAAAGGTTCCACAAAACTGCATTCCATGCTAACAGAATATGGATACAAAGGAGCAAGCTCTTAGATGAATGATCTAAAGAAAACATATGAGGTTCTAAGGCTTATGTGACAGTTGAATCAAGCCATTCCTAACATAAGAAATTTAAAATCATTTATTAACTATATACAAACTGATTCTACCAATCACCAAACCCAAGTTAGCAAACATGAATGTAATTCCATAAACTTACTCATTTGTTGACTTCTATATGTATCAAAGATAGAAAATTTTCTGAACTATGCAAGTCATCCTATAATCCAATTCATTACTTAATAAGAATCGGTCAGTAAAGGGGAGGAATAACACATACCTTATGCCATGGATGAGGCTTAATCTGTGGGAACTTAAATTCTGTATAGTTTGGGTTCATGCACTTTATCTCCTCCCTGGTCGGTGTTCCCAAAACCTGGAAAAACAGTCATTAACACTTCATGTAAGTTGACATTTTCAACTTGGTGCAATCAGAAACACAGATGATGGCATGTGATCAATGTAAGTATTCTGTCCCTTGAATTCCATTCTTAATCTCCGAAGATTAAATTGCATGTTTCTAGAAAATTGAAGTTGTTTTTTCTCCATTTTGATTTTCTGTTTGCCATGAATTGGCAAGGAGACAATAAGCTAGTGTTACAAAATTTAATGTCATTCTTCAACATTTAACCATTAGTATGAAGTCATCCAGAAAAGATAATTTAGAATTGAATTCCTATCCAGGGTGATTGGATTCAACCAAAAAATAGTCCAATAAGTATCTGCCGATTCTAAAACTTCGAACTTCATTTTTGTTCTATTATAAAACTTGGGCAGCCTTATTCATCACGGGGAACTAATCAAATCTAATTCAGCAATCACATAACAAAAGGAAAAATATCCAGAATTTTTTTTGAGAATCAATAGCTTTTACTACCTTAATGATCTCAACTAGCTGGTCGACTCCACTTTCTCCCGGAAACAAAGGCTGTACAGCAAGTCATAAATCATCAATTAAACTGAAGAGGTAAAAGAGAAATGGTATAGTACACAAAATATAAAGCTACCTGCCCAAGTAGCAACTCAGCCATCACGCAACCAGTAGACCATATATCAATAGCAGTTGTGTACTCAGTAGCACCGAAGATCAGTTCTGGAGCGCGATAGTATCTTGAACAGATGTAAGATACATTTGGCTCACCTTTCACCTGATAAAATGGCAAAGTAAGCACACTCAAGCAAGGAAAGAAGAGGCAAGTATAAATACTCAGTGTCATATGAAAGCTTACCAGCACTTTAGCACTCCCAAAATCACAAATTTTCAGCTGATGTGTAGATCGATTCACCTGGACAATGGACAATTTACTATTAAAGCTAACAGAAACAGAAACACTTGAATAGTTACACAATCAGTATCAGTACTGAATAGAAAACTAATTTTATAAGCCAAGCAAATACAAGTTCAAGATTGGCTTAAAATCAGGATGACCCTATTCCATTTCAGCTACATTGACCACAAATAGATGCCACTGAAATCGAGCTGTGTTAACCAGCTTAAAACTGCAAACTCTTGGCTCCGACAAAGAAAGGTTTTTTTTTTTCATATACTTCAATCTGTTCCACAGAAAGCCACACTATTTAAACATCCACAGAGCATATGAAACTTCAGTTGCTTGGCTATTTAGTTCTCAATACATATGTTGAAAGGGAAGCTTCTTCAAAATGTTACAAAAGACACCAAAACATGGACAACCATGCTTGCAACTGAAATGATTAGGTAACCCCTAACTTGCATACCAGATGTTAAGTATACTATAAATCTCATTCTACATGTACAAGGGTTTCATCAAACAAGACCTCAATCCTTACAAAGAACATCTTACCAGTAAGTTTTGAGGCTTGATGTCACGGTGACAGATACCAATGCAGTTGTGTATATAGGCAAGCGCCCTGCATATCTGCACTCAAAAACAGAGGGAGGGAAAAAACAATAAGAATTAACGAAGACATACGCTCATTAGAAGGGCTTGAGCCTTACTAAGCCTTTATATAGTTAGCTATACTACTTTTCTGTGTTTTTCATCATACAGCTGTAGTTATTTGGAACTAGCATAAAGGCTTATACATTAGATATGATATTGCACGACCATTTTATTAGTGGAAAACATAACCATTGGTTGAAACCAAATTATTCTCCCGGAAAATTGCTTATCCATGCTTGTCGTGTAGTCTCTCTATGGCGAAGCACTGTTCTCCACGCCCTCCCCCTCTCCACTCCCATGGAGAGAAAAACAGGAAGAAAAAAAATAATAAAAACAAAACGCAGGTTAATGAGTTGCTGTAAAGCAACTCATGCCAAGCAGATAGTGTCAGGATTTACACAGGAGCCTGCTTTGTCCTCATAAACACCTAACACCTATGTTGTGATGCCACTATTAAGTCTTGCAATTCAAGAAGTTTCATGGAATTGACAAGCTGTGCTTCAGAAATTTTCTCAGCACTTGTCAGAAACAGGAAGTATGCATAAATGGCTTTACAATCATCATGTTAGAGCAAGGTTTGAAACTTTGTAACCTTCCCTACATGGCTTTACAATCATCATGTTAGAGCAAGGTTTGAACTTTGCAACCACGTTAAGGTGGATTCAATCGGCTCCATTTCAGAATTTTTAGCTGTTTTTGTCTTAAAGTTTCTGAAAATCTCATATGCAGGTGTTTCCACAGAGATAGTGCTAGCAGTTTATAAGGAATATATGAAGTTAAAAGGTAATCTCGCTTTAATCTGGCTTCAAAAAGCTACTCTTTACTTTCTCCTAATAAACCAAATGTTAGAATAGAAAAGATAAATGATTTCAGTGGCATCCCTTAATGCCACTTAGCAGAAGGATTTTATAACTTATGAAGAAATGCTCCACGATTGGGAGATACCATCTTATATTACAAAATAACCACAGGTAGGAGAATTTTGATAATCATACAGGAAGAAGTTGCTAATCCGTAGGTCATTTGCCTATACCAAATACTTTTACCCTCAGTATTATTAAGAGACAAAATGATGAAGAACCATGCACCTCTATACATCATTCTAGCCTAGCCATGTGTACAGAACAGTGGTCAGCACATGATTTCTCACAAACCTGAAGTTGATTTCCAAAACTAATTCCTACCTTTATTTCTCTTCTTTTTCCTGCTACCAAATTCAATTTCCAAAACCCTCAACAATAGTCTTTCAAACTCCAAAGTTTCCTTTTCAACTTAAACCTGTAAGACAAAAGAATACTCTCTCAAACCAAACTAAACCATCAAACATTAATCTTCATCCTGAGAACTCTACCCTGTGCATGAAATTGGTGAACAGGATATTTAATTAAATGCATCACCACAAACCACCATGTCATTCAAACCATACTGGTGGCAACCAATAAGCCGCCATATCATTCATCAAGTCACTAGCCAGCCAAAATCCACTACTTTACAAACACTAACCCACATAAGAAAGGCAAAGGTATGAACGACGAGTTAGATCTGAAACTAATGTAATTGAACAAAAATAGTTCCAATATCTTGATCCCTGATAAAAAGTTGGAAAAATAAAGGAACAAAATTAAGAGAAAAGAGTAGCGTTTAGTTTAAATGGCTACCCATATAGCCACTTGGTGAGATATAACATTTCATCTATTCAAATCACAAGCTTAAAGCATGTCTTAGATGGCACCAGAAAATCCCTACCACCTTTATAAAACACAATTCCTACTCCTTTGGTAACTCTTTTTTTTTATATTTTACAAGCAGTGGGATTCCTCAACCTTGTCTTTTAGGAAACAGGCCTCATACCTGCCAACCCACAAGAACTAGAAATTCACAAGATATCCAAGGGTAAGACTTGAACCAGGAACCTCCCTGTATCCCAGGTCAATTCTTAACCACTTGTGCTAACCGATTGAATTCTAATCACTGTTCATTAAGAGCACAAAAGCTTCATTCCCCACACTCAATTGCAAAATCCATGGGACTGAAAATAGGTCTAAACTAAAGATTAAAAAGGTAAAATGCCAAAATAGGACATATGAAGGAACTAGCCAAATTGCTATGTACCTGATAGGTGTAGAGTTTGACATATATTAGAGGCATTCGTTGGTTGTTCCTGCTGTAGTTCCTAGCAATACGACTAACAGTTTCAGGAACATATTCAAGAACAAGATTTAGGTAGAGCTCTTCCTTGTCTGTTGTAGAAAAGAAGCAGTGTTTAAGAGCTACAATATTTGGATGATCCAACATCTGCATAATCTGTAGCTCCCTGTTCTTGTAGCGCTTGTCTTGAAGAACTTTCTTGATGGCGACGATCTCTCCAGTTTCCCTACATTTCGCCTGCAAAAGTAGTTCAGATAGAGTTTAAAGTAATGTCATTCAATGGAAAATACTTAACAACTAATTCAATGGACAAATATCTTACTTGAACGACAACACCAAAAGAACCAGTTCCAACCACTTGTTCTGCTATATAACTGACGGTCTGTTAACCCAAACAATGCAGAAGTTACATACGATGTAAAGGTTTCACCAATTAGGATCACGTACAGAATTTGTGTTGCATTAATGAGTTTCCCACCTGCCTAGATTGACCATTTCGGCCACCAATAGTAGTCCTGATGACATGTCCTGCTTCTGCACCAACACCATCAATTATATCGGGTTCACTATCCTGCAATGGAAGAGAAAGGACTATAATGCAGGTACAGAAAAGAATTGTGAAGCTAGGTAAGCTCAGCTGATTATGGAAATTGTGCCACGGTTTCTAAATTGAGTGAACCTCCCACATAAGGATTAATTCATCAGGTAGCCACTTTGCAGAGTGTTTCAATGACAGGAGATACTCGAAGGATGAGGCCAATCAATGGATATCTAACAGCAGAGAAGAGCACCTCATAATAATATTAAACAAAAGCTTCTATAACATGGCAACTTACTCTGTCCTCGTCATGGTCCACCTTGTCTCTCAATCTCATCTCAAGCATCTCTCTGCCCAGCCAATCCATGGAACTAGATGAACTTTTGAAACCATTAACGGACCTGGAACTTCCAACACCCCCATTTCCTAAGCTGGCAGACGACATGAGTACACGTGACAAGTATTGAACTTGCTAGTATTCCCTACCCTCATGACACTTTGCAGTTCCGCAATCCACCCACCTATATTCCTAATGGTTACAGAATTCCAAGTCAGACACGGAAACTAAACATACAGGGGAGGATGCAAGCTAGTGTATCGATCAACTCAAATAATTTGTCATGCTAAATTTCACATCAAACTATCCGCAAACAACTTGAAAAGGTTAACATAATCAATAAAAGCAATCAAGGTTTGTTACGTGAACTTGGAAACTGCATAAATGCTCAATCCAGGATACAACTACTTCCATGATAGAAACAACCCAGAAGTATACATAGCACCACAACAAAATCTGCCCGCATGCTCAAACTTACTGTGCTTCTTCTATTAAAACTATGATCCAACAAAAAGTTCAAGATTGAAACTTTAACTGAAAAATAATGTTTCTTATCATGATCCAGCAATAAAAAACAAAACCCACAAAGGAAAAGGAAAGGAAAAACATTTAAAACTGAAACTAACTGAGACAAGACTGGTCAGATCTAAGCCCAAAATTATAACTAAAAAAAAAGAGCATTTGATTAAAGCTTAATTACAGCATCTTTTCCACAGATTCAGACCAGATCATGAAGTAACGAATAAAAAAATCAATAGATAATATTCAAACTAACCTGGAAACGTTTCAAGAGAGAGGGCATTTCTCGCCTTGCAGGGTTAAGTGGGAGTTGGGGAAAAAATTGCTTTATTGATTCAAATTTTTATTAGTACAATAAGTGTTTTCTACTCAAATTAATGAATTAATGCTTTCGTTTTTGGGTTTTGGATTTTTTTTTTTTGTGGTTACAGTAACCTGGACATGTTTAATACCCTCCTCTTCTTCCTTCTGATTCTGACATTAATATATTATCTTCTCCTTCTGCTGATTATTATTATTATTATTATTATTATTATTTCTTGTTATATTTTTATTTGGGTACATAACACTTTGAAGGAAAACATGACCCGGGGTCAATTTGCCAAGAACCGGGTCGCGGGTCAAACCATAATAGCCTTGATTTTATGTTTTTGTGTCCTTTTCGTGAACTCAATCAAAATGTACGGGTTTTTTTAATGTAGTTTTTTTTTTTTTTATAACTCTCCAGTGTTTGGTCACTGTTAACTAATCCGGAATCGAGCCAGGTGAGATCCTTAAGGACAACAAAGCTCTCTCACATAGCGTTACTGCATACCCAAGGTCTTGAACTCAAGACATTAGTTAAGCCAAGACAATCCTCTGCTAGCTGACCTACACGCTCGATGGTTTTAATGCAGTTTCTAGGTATTCACAATGTGGATTAATAATCAATATAAACTTAGGCCTATTAATTTGTAAATTATGTTTAATATTATTTATTAACTCAAATACATTGTTTAAAAATGCAATTTACATTTGTTTTGGCTGAATAATACAATATTTTTTCATCAGGTGATCAATATTTCTAATATCATTTTTTTAAAAGTTACATGTTATTATATTTATAAAAGTTGATTTTTGGG
This sequence comes from Salix exigua, assembly GCA_032356905.1. Classification (NCBI taxonomy): domain Eukaryota; kingdom Viridiplantae; phylum Streptophyta; class Magnoliopsida; order Malpighiales; family Salicaceae; genus Salix; species Salix exigua. The sequence continues at coordinate 349,588 of CM063590.1, read as the reverse complement.
TGAGTAATGAGGGATAAATTATCTCCTAGAGGCACGGTGTTATAACAGAAAACTTAAAATCTATTCAACAGATCTCGATTTCAAGTCAGGACGTACATCTCTTGTAAAATCTGGGATAACCGGAGTTTTACTTGCTCCGGGCTCATAAAATACAATTTTCGAATGATAGGATTTTCTCGAATCCAAAAAGTAAAATAAAAAAAGAGTAAAATACAGACATTATTTATTTGATCCAAGCAACCCGATATTTAAAAATCTAAAAAAAATAAATAGTTTGGCATCTATACAAAGAAGTCTGTTTCTGAATAAATGGTCTTACTAATTTTAGAGTTTTAAAATGATTTCGATGTATTAATATACAAAATATTATCTTGATAAATTTCAATTAAAATATATTCTTGAAAAGGATTAGCAAATCTTCCAGTTGAATGCTGGTTGGCCCTCTTGTTTGCCTGCTAGTTTTTTCTTCATGTCATGAGTAGCAGGACTGGGAGGGTCCCCCATTCTTGTACAGTTTCATAAAATTCAAAACCTAGTGGGGGCAGCAATGATACATGATAAATGTCAAGTAGAAAAGCAAATGGATTTTAATTATATGGGGGCTAAAAAGACAGCACATGTCTAGCAAGCTTTCTAACACCAACTTTAAGACTTCAAATAGATCCCACACACAGAGTCAACAACTTTAAGACTTTAAATAGATCCCCCCCGCCGAGTCAAGTTAAAGGTGCAATTGTTGTTGTGTTCTTGAGTAGCCCCTCTTCCTCTCTCCATGCGTGCATTGATGTGAGCGCACGCATGAGAACACATTTTGTCCTTTCTATATCTTTCTCCTATTTCCTATGAAATGATCAGTCGAGGCTCCCATTACAAACAACTGCTTGATAAAGAAAACACGGTCCTGTGTATGTTTCCTCTGTTGCTACCATTGATCAGTGTTCAAAGGGACTTGCTTTGCACATAAAATTAAGTTGCGGTACAACGTTTACATTGATATGCGTAAACCAAGAACATTTAAGTTCAAAATCAATAAAAAAATTCTGAAGGATAAAAATGAACTCACCAATGCATTTAAATCCCAATCGCGTCGAGAAGCTGGGAATGTTGAGACACCGAAACTAGTGAGTTAGCAACAATGGCGCCACTAGCAGCAACTGCAGGGACTCCAATGCCAGGAAAAGTAGAATCTCCACAGCAATAAAGCTGGGATATGGGAGTTGAATGGCCAGGAAAGGTATTCTTCCCAGCTTCAATAGCTGGTCCATAAGTTCCTCTGTTCCTTCGAAGAAATCTCTTATGTGTCAATGGAGTTCCAACTAACTTCACCTCGCATTTCTCGCGGCTGAAGCCTGGACCAAGGGCACGCTCCACCGCCCTCCACATAACCTGTCTCACAAGAAACAAAAGAGCAGAAGGAATTCAAGATCACGGCTCCTCCTCTAGTATAAACTGATTTAAACAGCAGGTATATAAGATCATCAACAGCATGTGTAACTTCAATTTTCATTGATCTCCAACAATAGCTTGGCTCAAGTTTTGTTTTTGAGGTCTAGTGATGAATCATGCAGTGAAACCAAACATGATAAAGTGGAAATATGTCACTATTAATCAACTAAATTAATGGCTCCAAATGCTGTTCAACTTCAACAAACCTGTTACGAGATCATCATGAAAAGGCAGCATATGCAGTCAATGATGGGAGAAGTCAGTTACTGAATGCGTACCTCTGACCGCTCAGCTTTGAGTTGTTTGTACTCTGAACTTCTACGATCAAGATCTTCCCACAATTCAAATGGCTCAGTTCCTGGTGTGTAAGCATGTAATAGATGTTTTCCAGGGGGTGCTAAATCTGGACTAAGCACACTAGGAACAGATATCAAGACAACATTTTGATCTGCATCAACTCCTCTACTCCAATCATTAACAACGATGTGATGAATCCCCAAGTCTTTTTGTATACACTGATCAGTGAAGCAATTTGAAAATGGAAAATGAAAAATGGCGATATCAGCGTTGCAGCTAAAGCTGTAAACTAGAAAAGAGAATTTGAGAAATAATAAATTTATATCCTCACCTCCGCGTCAAAACCCAAATGGAGATGCATGAATGACTCACACTGCGGTGTTGTGTTGATCTTGTCCAGATATGACTTTGGAAGAACTTCCTTGGGCAACAGATTTGAAGTGTCCCACATGGATGCATTGCTGATTACAGCCTTTTTAGCACGTATGAACTGCAGCATACAAGTATAGAGGTGTCGATACAATAGGATCTTGTTTAGCAACAAATTTTTACATAAGAGATCAATCTACTCACTTGACCACTTCTTAGCTTGACTCCAGTGGCTCTATTGTCTTCGACAACAATCTCTTCTACATGATTTCTTAGAGAAAGTCGTCCACCAAACTTTTGCAGTCCTCTGACAAGGGCATCAACTACGGCCCCGGTTCCATGAAGAGGGTACTCAAGACTGCAACCTGGCTTATACCATTCTGCAAACATGTAGATCTGAAACAAAGAGGGAAGGAAAGGCAAGTTACCATTATATCAGATTGGAAAAAGAAGAGTATATCAAAACTTTTTTCTACAGACACAGGCCTTGAAAAAATGGAAAAGGAAAATGAACTTGTTATTAATTATAACAAGATCGAATCTATCATGAATTTGTTAAGATGTATTAAAAAGAAATCAGGGTGATGACTGGTTTTTTTATTTCTGAATAAACAATTGAGCTTTTAATGGTCCTAGACTTTTAAGGACATCTTACATATTTGCTGAATTCATCCAGAAAATCAACACATCAAGATCATATAACTTTGTATGTGCAGTTGTGACACGAGAATTTGTAACATGTCACCCAAGTGTGCGCAACGGCCCCCTGAATAACTGTTCTACCATACTGAATTTGAAAATCAATGGGAAAATGATCTTCTGCAGAGGAAAGATCAATGGAGAACTTCTCCGCAAAGGTAGGGCACATGCTCGACGCCAATAGTTTTTTTGCTTCAATTAAGAGCTATTATTGACATGTTCGAATTCAAGTGAATGGAACAATCTCCCACGGGAAATCTTTAAGTAAATGATGTTCTATATGCTCATACAATATTCTGTTCCAATAAAGACAATTTATAAGAACATGTTTTTTTCTGCATCCCATCTAGAATAAGTCTCAAAGAATTTCTGTGGAAAATATCAGAAATTAATTGTGCAGTATTTACCATCTCTGCTGAGAGTACACCATTAGATTTCACCCCTGCAAGAAGGAATGCCAGAAGGTCCACCCAGTTTCGTATAAAAGGGTCTTTCAGCTCCAATGAGTCAACAATTTCTGAGAAAGGCCTAAGAAGCTTTGTAGCACCTAAAGCTCCCTGGGGTCCCATCTGCAGAAAGGATTTCAATAGAGAGGGCGCATATCTAGCTGCAGCAGTGGAAAGAACACCAAAATCACCTCGAATAGATAAAGGAGGAAGGGCCATTGCAGCAGAAGAAAGTGGAAGTATCGCATCCTGCGACAGAATTGCATTTAGCACTTAAAGATATTGATCAATGATAGATGGCTAGGTGGTTGTGATGCAGTTGACATGGAACCATACTATTTAATTGTGAAATGTTTATAAGCAAAAAATAAATAAAAAAATCAACCCCATTAGCTCATCTCTGAATAGTTGGTTTAGCATGTGATCAGACAGAATATCATGTACTAGATATATATTTCCAGAGAGCGAAATCCTGAGAGAAAAACTACATAAAAAAAACCACTTTGAGCAATGCATGAAGTAGCTGCTCTGAAGGCAGAAACTCGCTCCCAGGAGTCACAGGTTCCAAACTACACAATGGCACAAAAAACTGGTTTTGAAGTTTGGAAAATTCAAGAAAATAGTGTTGGAAATGTATTTCTTTCTTCCTTTCTGATCTTTTACATAACATTTTCAAGATAAGTTAAGAACCATGCAAACTAAGATGATTGATAACCTCAAAGAACGCATTCAGCTTGATGGTTAATTCTAGAGAGCAAAAATTACTGGTATACATACCATACTATATAGTATGAAATCTGAGCAACATAAATCTTAGTAATGGAACGTGTGTATTCATTGAGGGGAGGAAAGTTGGCACAACTCACAAGAAGCTTTTTCCACTCTTGCTTGGCATTGGGACCTGCATACCTCTCAAGGTCCTGGAGGAAAAGGTAAAAGAGTCCCATTGAGAAAAAAACTTGTTTGAATGAGTAGAGATTACTTAGTACTTACCCAAAGTGAAATCATCATGGAGATATATGTGAGAAGAGTGCAGAACTTGAGGAGTGCCAATCAGCACGCAAATGTGCATGGATGATGAGTTACTAGTCAGATTAATTGCTGTTCTTTATATTTTTATGTCCATCTTCACAGCAATGGCTTTCATGAACGCAATAATTCAATCACTTGATGAGTGTATCAGGCAAGCCAGGAATAGTTTCTTCAGATGTCAGCTACGGCATCAAAGCATTAATTGGAGTTAATGTAATTTTTTTTGTCTATTTCTTGAAGAAAAGCTTCAACTGCAACTATACATCCCTACTGAATTTAATTTCCTAAAACACTTAAAAGGTCACTTGGAATGATACAAGGCAGATTCGGCAACCAAAAACAGCTACGCAAGGGGAATGCTTTATGGTATATGATTCACTAGGAAAGGTCATTCGAAGAACATAGAAAAGGTGGTATAATCCATAACATTTACATATAATTAACATCCTTTGTCATGGGCATTTATTGCATGGTCCAATCTTCAACTTATAGCATAACAAAAAAAAAAAAAAAACTCACCATCCTTGTTCTGACACCAATATCTACATGTTTGTTAGGTTTTTCTCTCGTTCATTCATTTATTTTGAGGTCATGTTTGAAAAATACCATTTCGGAAACAATGGCTGTAAATGCACAATCATTGAAGCCTTCAATGCAACATTAAGAAAAGAATGGTAATTATTGATTTCAGTCAACCAAATACATAGAATCAAAGTCCCACACAAATTTAATCAATATCCATGTCATCCTGATGAGATTTAATGTCTAATGCACCAAAACTGCAGCCAAATTTGCAATTATCATCTGTAATTGATTAAAGATGCCGCTGAGTGATGTCAGGATTCGTTTGTTTCTGGATGGATTAGTAGTTTAGCAAAATTGATATTCCCCCACCTCTCTCCTGTTCTTACATTGAATCAACGGTGTGCATATTTTAAACAAGTTGCGCTCATAGCATCACAAAACAGATAAAAGATGCAACTCATAAAGAAACAGGACAAATGAGATACCTGAAATGGGACTGCAATCTTAACATGGTAATGATCTAAACCTACCTTGTAAAATTCTGTGGGGCCAATGCGTGACAGGAATTCACCTTCAGGTACGTAAACCATCCAAGAGTCATAATTCACACACGGAACTGATTCACCGAGAGCATCCAGAACCTGAAAATCATATTAAAACATACATTAAACAAAGATAATTATCATTGTTTTTCAAGAAGATATAAGGGACGAACACTGTCTGAGAAAAATGACATTTATCCTTGAGAACATCAGAGAAAGTGGCTTGATGCCTGAAGTCAGCAAAGAATTAAATAATAGAACCAGTAAACAAACAATTTGCCTGGGCTCTAAAAGCTAGAGTAGGTACTCATCAATTCTTGCCTCGAGGAAAATTCCAACACGGAAGTCAGGATTATAATAAATCATATACTTCAAAAAAAAAGTGACTGAATAATTTGACAAAATCAGATCATATCTAGTGATTAATATAACTCAAAGTTTGTGCATATTTCTCCTTGTCAACTCTATGATTTTATGTGAGCGTGGTGCTTGGAATCCGGCAACAGTATTTATGATGAAGCAGTAGCATGATCAATTTACTAGCGACAGGAAAATGAAAATAACAACACTAAAGAAAAATGGAAAGAAGAAATACCTGTGCAAGAGGATTTGCCTGAGGACCTCTCGATTGAAAACCAGAAAACAGTGATGGACCAGAATCAAACTTGTAGCCTTTTATCTCAAAAGAATGAGCAGCACCTCCAGGGACATCATGACTTTCCAACACAAGAACATCCTGCTGGTATCTAGCTAGAAGTCCCGCGCAGCAAAGTCCACCAATACCACTCCCAATAACGACAACATCGGCCTCTGGCTTCCCTGCACATCAATTAGCAGTTGCAGCAGAAGTTCAAGCCTCCAGACAAGGTATAGGAAACAAAAGTCCGCGCAATGCATCATACTTCAAATATTGTCTAAATATGCTATAAAAGAATCAATGAAATTCTTTCCCGTGAGTATATATATGCAAACAAAGAATGTGATGACTGCATGTAATCTGAAACCATCCACTTCAAAAGAACAAGAGTAAGGTTCACAAGAACCCGAGTCAAGCGAAAAAGCGCAAACGAGTCTCCTAGTCCAAGCAAGAGCATGCATGGTAGAGATGAATGAAAATGATGATGCATAGAGAAGCTTTGCATCATAATATGTTTTTTTTTCACTCCCTTTCTTCTATTTCAAATCCCCTGCATCCTGGGTTCGGAAACCCAAAAGACAGCCATTGACGTGTGTCATTTCAGGCTACAAGGCAGATGATCATGGTGCATAATAGCAACACAAAGCAGTAGCTGGATATTAAACTGGTTGCTGAACTCTAAATGACAAAGTCAGAGTCTGTTAACCCCTGTGCAGGCATCATAGCTTAAGTCACAGGAAACACAGCTAGCAGAGAAAATGGAAGAAACCACGAAAGCAGGAGAGAGAGAGAGAGAGACCCGGGAAGGGTTTGTGATCTTTGACAAGGAGAGAGCCGTTGGAGGAGGGGTTTTGAGGGTTGGAGCTTGTCCGCGCAAAAACTGGTTTCCTGGGAGGAGCAGGGGATTCGGAGTTGAAAGAGAGAAAGTGGGATCGGTTGGGGAAGAGAGAGAATAGTAGTGTCATTTCAGGAGCTCTCCGAGGATAGAGGTAGACTGATCTGATCGATAACAATTCAGTGTCCTCCTTCAACTCATGAGCCCCCGTCTCTCCCTGCGTGGCCATACAGAGGGAAAATCCATACGTCCCTTTCCGAGGCTCTCTTTTCTTGGATTTGAGATTATCCACGTCACTAACCCGTTCCCATGGCTGGTGCTACGCATATAAAAAGGATTGCCGTCTCATTTGGACGCCCACTCTTCTTCTCCCCGCCCCCCGTGGTGACCTCAAGACCATGTTTCGTTGATTAAGATATTTGTATTCGTCATCATATTTCATTCTTTTTTAAATATAATTTTTACATCAACTTATTAAAACGATATCATTTCAAAAAATGAATAAAACATGGCCACATCTAAATCCACCGAGAATATCTGGTCGGGATTTCAGTTCTTCTGTAAGAAAAGGCACGGCCTAAATCAAATCGAGCTGGATTTCGAAACTTTACCAATGACTAATACAGCAGTACAAACTAATCCAAAATCTAAATTTATGAAAAAGAATAGCACTACATTTTTCATAGAAATGAACAGCAAGTTAAAAAGTCCTAAAAGTTCGGTTTGTGATTCAAGTTTTTTTCAAAACAAGAAATGTTTTCAAAAGGTGAAAACCTAGGAGTAAGATTTCAAAATGCTAGCATGAATAATGAAACACAAGTGAAAGTCCCAAACCACTGTGCCGCACATTTACCGCCTCATATTACTCCTCCCCCCGTGTGCCATCGCCACACAGGACCTCTTGTGAGCAGCGGAACCTGTTGGAGCATATGATGCAGCGGCGTTTACTGCTAATAAAGGATATGAAATGCTAAATCAGACCATCATAAAGCCATCAATGTTGGTGCGAGGCAATTTTCCATTTCAGCCGAATAACTCAACCGCGGCGGCCGCCGCCGCCATGATCAATACAGCAATTAGTTCCCTGCCAACTACAGTATTCACCCACCCATGCTTTAAAATCAATCCGTTGACCGATCAGTCAAATCCATTCACAACACACCAAGCTCATTGCTTCAGGTTGCCCTACAGAGTAACACGGGCCCCATGCACAAATGCTCACGAAACACATACAGCCTAATGAGACATAACAACTCAAGGAATTCTGGTAGCTACTACTTGCTGTTGACATACATGTGTGTGTGTGTGTGTACATTTAGTTCAACTAAGGGATCCACCTATAGAAGTAGCGAACATCCCGATATCCAATCAGTGGCAAGAATGAGGACACAAATGGCTGCTGCTCTGTTGAGTAGAACCCGGTATGGGGGCACCCTGGCAAAAACTGGGGTCTCATGTACGGTAGCAATCATGATTTTTAATCTCTCCTTTCCTCCTATTCCAAGCCGTCTTTGACCTGAGATCGGGATCTCATCAACCCTAGTATTAATTACATCAATACCTGCATCGTTGTTGATGTCCACTTTGAGTTTTCTTCCAGGTTTCTCCCATCGAAAAACCTTCTCCACTGCTGATATACTTCACACCTGATCATCTGTCTGACAAAAAGGGACAGCCTCCAAGCACGCAGCCACTGCATGCTCCAAAATTTCACTGATACTAAGCATTCCACTGCACAAGTAATGCAAGACAGTAAAACATCGTCAGCTCAACAAGAGGCCTCTAGGCAGGAATGGCCACAAGATTTATGGTAAAGAATGTGTCATCATGAGTGTTCTCGAGTAAAATAATACACTTCATGTTTATGTGGAAAAGGAATCATGACTTACCATTACAAAAACACTAAGAACCAGAACTGGATTTCTGAACCCAGACTTGCTTCTGTAAATTCAGTGAGCAACCCTTCAACATATCAGTAAACTAGAAAGAAACGCAGAAAATGGCAATGAAGTTTATCATCCAAAAATCAAGTGAAAGCACCTCTTGAGACCCATAACCAGAAGCACCACCTCTTTTCAGAGTCTTCCCCTCAACAGTGGAGCCGTCAGCATCCCTCACAGGAAGTGACGGTCCCCGACGACCAAAATGTTTATGTGATCCTGCATAGAATCAAGCGTCTGAATTGAAAATCATATTAATGATTAACAAATGAGCACTGGCAAACAGATGCTGAAGAAACATTTAAGTTGAATGTCCAAACCAAAAAAAAAAAAAAATCTAACCATTATCTGAAGAAGAATGACTGCGCCCAGTTCCAAGTACTTTTACTTCACTATTTAAATTTAAGACGTCCGCTTTAACATCTCCATCATTTACTACAAGAAAAAAAGACGGGAGTTACTAAAACAAATCACTGTGTAGAATATCACTCCATCATTTACTGAAAGCTGTTTCTTCTTCAAATGGCCGAGGTTTTTTGGCAAATGTTGCCATATGTTATCTTGTATTGTGAGAGTGCAATGAACAATCATTTGAACTTGTTAATGCAATAGCAGGGAGCTCAGATGAGCACAATATCACTACCCTGAACATATTTAGGCTGAAGATAAATAATAGCTTGCCTTGTGAAGAATCAAACCCTGATAGTGTAGATAGAGATGCAGATGATGACAATGATTCATCACTTGCATAGGATCCATCTGATCTGCGGAGAGTCCACACTACACGATCAGGTCTATCTTTATTTCTGGTTCGCCTTTCCTGCTCATTTGGAAAACCATGCAGATCATTCCCAACTACCTTGTCATCAAGTGTTCCATTTGCATCCTTCAAAACCAACGCATGTGGGGGGCGAGGAGGGTGTCTGTCCTTTTCCAAGTTTGAGGTTTGCATCTGTGGCTCAGACTGAACTCCAGAGGATTGAATTCGACGTGAATCCTTGTGTAAGAGAATGCTTCTGATTACCTTTCCAGGGGCTTCATGCCGCTGGCTCTTTTGAGCAGTCAAACTAGTGATATTTCTATCAGATGGTGATATGCTCTGTTGCTGGGATGTGATACCAGTCACCTGCAGAATTAATAACATGAGAAACACCATTTCAAAAATAACTAAAGCATGTCACGGTAATCATGATAAAACAAATGACAGAAGGGGCAAAGAGTCATTTAACAATCAAACACTACCAAGCATGAACTAAAGCAGGAAACCGAACATAAATACATTCCAAAAGTACTCAGTCAGGATACGGGGAAAAAATATATTAGTTCACATCATTTTGATTAGATAAGTATAGTTATTTCAATCAAGAGCAACCCAGAATCATTCTGTGCCACTTCATTTGATAAAATCCAACAGCAGCCAAATTAGTTGTAGAACATCCATCCAAGAAAGATCACTTGCAATAGCTTATCTTTTGTTCCCTCTATTTGAGAAAAACTTACTTCCTCTCTCTTGCACCATTTTCCAGGACAAGATATAAGGAGAGTACGGGAAGGGGGAACGGGAAAGTATTATCCAGTTGCATATTGCAATTCCTCTCTTAAATCTCCCTTGTCATGCAAATTTTCCCTCTTGTGGTGCATTCTGATCAAGCATGCTTTCTCCATCCATAGTGTGTTATAGTGCGCCAGTTGAATCACTAATGAGGGAGAACAAGAGGAATGAAAGGCTCACCAATGAAATTTCCTTCTCTTTCCCTTTCAGAAGCAAAATTTTCTTCTTGCCAGTATCAGTAACTCCAGAAACTGCTGAAATAAAAAAATTAATAACAAACCATGCTTATATGGCAGTGCTGAGAATATAAGTATATCGAAATAAAAAGAGATAAAGCATAAAAAATACACTTATAATCTGAGTTTAAATATCCATGTCACTCTGCATGCTTCATTTCCTTCGTAATGATTATTAAATGCAGATTTTTTGAAATATGAATAAATGAGCAAAGTACAAGCCAGCAATTTCAGACATGTATAGGGAACATGTTCTCTTCCACAAAGAGCTGTAAGATTACCAGCAGCTTGTTCTTCCAAAACGAAAACAAGGTACTCAGAAAGATCAAGAACAAAAAATTACAATTTTATTAGAAAGAGAATGAACTCGGAGTGCTTCACCAAAAAGAAGAAGAGGAAGAAAACAAACAAACTGAGTCTACTGCATTCCCTCAAATTGTGAAATGCTGATTTCAACTTATAATAGCATACAGATTTAAAATCAAAAAACAGGCAAGAGCTTAGTAGCCAGTAAAAAATTCAGTTTCACATCTTACCAGTTTCCTCTTCTAATACTTCAGTCCCAGATCCAGAACCTAAAGACACGGCTTTAGATAGTTGCCGATGTTCTCGCTTGGGAACCTGCGCATAATTTGATTTCTCTTTACCACTTGTGCCTTTTGCAGTGTCCCTTAAAACATACTGCCAATTTGACAAGGGAAAGTATTAATAATTTCAAAAATATGACATCTCAAAATTCACTATCGCTTCTAGATGATTAAACAAACTTAAAACCATAACATCTAAAAGCATGCATGTAAGGATCAAAGGACATAAAAATGGGAATGGGATCCATTAACAAATAAAGCAACTAGTTCCAAGCAAGAAACAACCAGCAAAATTCTACAATGCTTGTATTTTCCTATTTACAGGTAATTAATACCACGATATTTTCTAATAAAAAAAAGAAATGTTCACCTGCAATTCATGGTTTGGATAGAAAAAAAAAAGCCATAGAGCAACACTTTCACCTTTCAATGTTCAATTTTCTGCAAGGTATTTTCCGTATTCCTCGCATTTTACCATATCTGGTGAACACATGATCCCAATATGCACAATAACCTCAACAGGTTCAAGGCACTATCTTTAACTTGCAGAGTATTTTAAGACAATACCTCAGAAAATACCAAAGAAACAAGACATCAAATATCCATCATCTTTTAAACACCACAACAATGACTAATTTAAGCTTCAACCACCTGCATGGCTTGTTTAAATCACCCTGACTCTTTTAATAACTTATCAAGTGTTGCCAAGGGATGCAGAATGTATCAGGCTCAGAGTTCTATTGGAAACAAAATCATGTAAACCACAGATAACATATGAGCTAGTAGAATAACTTCAGAAACATGTTCCCTATGTGGCTTCGGGGATAAGACATCATTATAAACATGTACCATTGTTGCTGAGGCTCTCTTCTTCTCAGAACCTCGTTTTGATGAGCTCAGACTTCCACTGCCACCAGCCCTTCTGCTTGATTTCCCATTGGACAAAATCCTCTGCCACCAAAATCATAATTACTTTATATTGTTATGGTTACAAATAAGATAACCATTAGAACAAAGAAAAAATATGCAAAGAGAACAATCACACAATCAGGAAAAACACATCAAATGAAATCAGTGTCACAAATTTAAACTCATCTGGAACCATGAAACAAGAGCAAGGAACTGTGTGCATCGCTCTATGAAAAGACATTACAACAGCAATGCTAATTTCAGATTTCAGCTACTCTCACCATGCCTTTATTTATAGCTGCAGCAAGAAGTATAAATGGTACATGTTTTTAGACATTAGCATCTGAACTAACACATGGACTTAACTCTTAGCTAATAAGCTAATTTCCCAGTGTGAATCCAATGAAAAATTATCCAACCCCAAGCTCAAGCTGAGGCATTTTTTGAGTTTGGCATTGCAGTTGCCTTTTTTCTGAAAAGAAGTCATTGCTACCTAAAATCCAAGAAAGAATTGTCCAATTGAATCAATCATACATGCCAAATGAATTCATTGCAAATTAATTTATAGTGATTGCCACAACGCTGTTCTAAATTCAATTAAACTACAGCTATTCACAATAACACATAAAATGAGATAAAAAGAAATGCATCTTAAAATTAATTGATGATGTTCACATCAGTCATAAATTTTCAATTTCAAAAAAATACCCGAGGCCCACTCTTAGCAGCTCTTTTCTGACGAATAAAGTCCATTAAAGGTGTAACAATGGGAGCATCTTTTGCAACACCTGTAGATAAATCATGGGAAAACATGAACCAATATTTAAATGAAAAATGATATTCAATACAACAATCCAATCATCAATTTTCCCCCTGTTTCTAGTACTATAATTTCAAATGCTGCATTCCAGGATCTTGGTGACTAGCTAATATCAAGCAAGATTACATGAAAAATGATATCCAATTCAAACAGTCCAATCACTCATTTTTCCCCCAATTAAATGGAAAAACATCAGGCAAGATTAAATGAAAAATTATCTTCAATTTAAGCAATCCAATCATTCATTTTTTTACTATTTCTAGTACTAAAATTTCAAAATGATGCATTCCAAAATCTTTGAGACTAACCAGCTCTTTCTGCTTCTCTTCTCTCCAATTGTATTTCAGCACTTGGAAGATTCTCGACAGGCTTTGCAATAAATTCAAGGAACTCCAAATACTCAGGATCTAGATGTCAGAAAGGAAATGATTGTATTTACCAATATCAAAAGTGATGGCATGTTAAGTTCACTTGGGACAAATATTCTTCAAATCTATTCCACAAAAAAGAAATAAAAATACCTTTCAATATGGTGCCTTCACGGCCATCTTTCTTGGACCACTGCTTTGGAACATGCTGTGAAGGAGCATACTCAACAATAGCTTTAAACTGAGTGCCTAAACAATAGATGGAATAATATGTTAGGAAAAGTTTATCTGACATCAGATCCTGCAAAGACAGACCATGGTTTAAATACAAAGATATTTATACACGGCAGCATGGTTAGTGTATTCAAGATTTACCTTTCTCATTAACAAATAGGTGGCCATTAAAAAACTCAGCAAAGTCAATAACATCGTCAGGCCTTTTAAAGTCAATATAGGCTCTAGAACAGGATTGATGCTTCTGGCTGGGAAACAATTTTAAGAAACAATTAGAAGGAAATACTATCAATCAAACACTTCACTGAAAACAAGAATTTGGGTTGATACCATCTATCTTCATGTCATAATTTGATTACAGAGATTAGTAACTTGAAAGAGATGGCCTTTCCACGTGACTCAACTCATTAGAAAACCAGCAATGCAACTCTGTCTAGAATCGAAAAATGTTTTGAAAAGGAAGCTATATAACAGTCCAAAGGAGAAATGCCACAACTAAAATTCCCTTCATGAATCAAAATGTTGTATTAATTCTCCAGTGCTGGTTACACATAGAGAGGGAGTACAAAAAACAGTTACATCCTATTTTCAATTCGAAACTCTCACCACATCCTACTGTTAGGACAAAAGCAAACTCCTTCATGCTAAGATAACTCAGACATCACAATCAAACAAAAGAGACACCAGTTAAAGAGTACTAACAAGCAACAACCAGAGAGAGACACCAATTAATCATAACACCAGTAAAAGGATTGGCAAATAAATAGCCAAGCATTCTCCGTTTTTACTGGTTTAATTAATCAAAGACAATCAACTCTGAGATTCTTAAACATGAAAAGGCCAGATGAAAGAGGGCAGGAACCAAACACTCAGAAGCGTCTTGTTCTACAAATCAGTTGATTGTCCATTAAGTCCCCGACCCATTCCCTCATTTCATATTCCCCGTGGTTCTGGAAACATCTGCAATTCAAGCCAGCAATAACTCTCGTAATTGCATGTAATTCTGAGCCATCTCAGTGTCTTTAATTCCAAATTCGCACCCATTCAAGTTTCCAGCCCCCCCCCCCCCCCCCCCAATCCTCAACACTTGCCTAAATTTACAGAGCAACAGCCCATTTTAAAATATCAAGTTATCCAACTTCATTCCAAGTAACAATCAAACCCCACCTTGCACGGATTATGGTTAATATACAAAACATAAGCAGAACTACGTCACACGCACTCTGATTCAATCTAAGCTCTACACGCACAGGGAACCCTAGACCACGCTATACGAAACTAAAATGTCAGATTAAACCCAAAATCAGGTGAAAAAAATAAGAAAACCCTAACCTGCTCTTGCCAGGGCGGAAGGAGAGCCATTTGTAGCGGCCAGAGAAAGCAGCGTCGATTTGTTCGACGAACATCGGCTGAGAAACCCCCGGTGGCAAGTGGCGGACCACCACTTTGGTCTTGTCAGACTTACCAGCCTTCATGACGAAAAGAAAACAAAAGGAACAGCAACAAACCCTAGAAATCTAAATCACCGAAACGAAAATGGAAAAAACTCGGTTGGTTTGCAAATTTGTTAAAAATGGTCGAAAATCAGTGTGAGGTTACATCTTAATCGAGTAGAAACCGCATCGATCGAGGAAGATTACGTGCCGTGGTTTTGAGATCGAGCCCTAATCGCCATGCAGTGTGATTGGTAAAGAGGGAGAGAACGACTGCCGTCTTCGCGTGCTGTGTAAAGGGGATTGAGAAATTGTGTGTGAGGGAGATGGTGTTTATATACGGTTTTTGGTGATTTTGATTTTTTTTTGGCTGTTTATGATATACGGCGACGATCGTGTAAACATTTCTCTCTGTTGCTTGATTTAAAAATATATTTTTTTAGAAATATATTAAAATAATATTTTTTATTTTTAAAAATTATTTTTAACATTATCCAATAAAAATAATCTAAAAATATCAAAATAATTTAATTTGAAAAAAAATAAAAAGCTTTTAATTTTTAAAACACAATATCATACAAACCCTTCCCTGTTAAGTGTATGTATCGGTCTAAGGCTCGTCTAGTCTAGTATTGAGTAAGGTTGTTAATTTTATTCGTTACAATTCGTTTCAATTCAAAAAATAGAATAAATCAGATTAAATTTTATCTCGTTTAAAATCTCAACTTGTTCCGGAAATTCTGCCTAAATTCTGGTTGGAACGTTCCGTTTTCGTTACGCTTGTTCCATTTAGGTCAAATAATATTTTTTTTAAAATAATAAATAATTTTACAATATCAATCATAAATTTTTAATCACATTGTTAGATTGAGATGAAATTTACGAAGAGTTTCTTGATATATTCATATATATTAAGTTAAAATTTCAGAGCAATCAGAAAATGTTATCTTGTGATATGATTATGGCATTTTTGTAATATCACACAAGTTCATAATTTTGTTCAGAAAAATTATTTTATGCATCTATTTTTAGATTAATTTTTTCTTGATTTTATTATTCAACAACGAGTTTATTATGAGTTGAACTTTGTAATGTGATTTGATTTGCTTTATTTAAAATTATTATGGTCTTATAACGCATGTCATATATTTGAAAGCTTAACCTAGGTTGACCCTAGTTGATTCAATATATCGTTGTCTCAATTATTATTTTTTAGATATCAACTTGTTTTTTTAGTTGAACTATATTTTTATCATTTTTTTATGTTATCTTTGAACTCATCAAGGTAGTCGAGCTATATTACTTCAACTCTCATTATTTTTACTTATATTTAAAATTTAAATTGCACAATTCTAAATAGTTTTATTTTTGTATTCGGACTAATTTTTTTTCTTGAGTTAATATATTTAAGTGTGTGTGTGTGTAAACATAAATATTATAACTCCGAAACAGAGCGTTGAAACGCTTTGAAACCAAAATATTTTGTTCTAATTGAAAAAACAAAACGTCACCCGAAACGAAATTCAAAACCTTGATATTAAGTATATTGGTTTGTTGGGTAAAGTTGGTTCCGATTGTTTCGTTCCATGAACAATGTTTTTTTTTGTCATGTTTTTTTTTAAATCAATGTTTTTTTCTCTTAATTCCATACTTTTTGTTCATTGAAAAAATAAACTTTGTAATTTATTATTATGGTTTGTGTTTTTTTCATGATTATTTTAGTCTCATGGATTATGATACGAATTTAACATGTTAACTTAGTTAACTATAATATCCAGTTGATTACAAATTGATTTTTACAAGTTATCTCGGGTAGGCTTGAGTTGTTTTATGATGTCATTTTTTTAGATTGATTATGTTTTTAATTTCATCATTTAACAACAAGCTTATTAGAAATTAAACTTTATATTTGTTTTAATTTGTTTTATTTTTAAAAGGTTAACCTGGTTGATCTAGCATTTTATCATCTTTGTATTTTTTTTTATTAAAATATCCTTTTGAATTTTCGAAGTCAGACTATGTTTTAAATAGAAGTCTAGTTGTCTTTAAACTCGTTGCACTTGGATGCTTTTTTTCAAGTTCAAAAAATACATAACATTGTGTATTTTTTTTACGTTGGGAAATATTTACTTTTAATTTTTTTTATGTATTTTTAAAAGTAATAATATTATAATACATTTTCAAATAAAATAAAAACATTTTAAAACATGCCGCCATCACTCTGTACTCTCAAACAAGACCTTACTAACTCATCATCGTCATTTAGTAACTGTACTAGATAATTGCCCGCGCGTTGCCACGGGTAGTTTTTTTGTATATAATTTAACATAATTAAATCTATAACGATAAATTTATATGATATAAGTAAATAAAAATTATAGATTAAAAGATAAAATATTTAAAATTTTGAGTTGAGTTTGTCACGTAAGCATAAATTACATCTTTTAGAATATAGGTATTGATAAAAGAGCGTGCACTAACATTAGAAAAAAGAGTAAAATATTTGAATAAGAAAAAAAATAGCTGAAATCATTATTGTGCAGATAATAAAATTATCAAAATCAATTAATAGAAAGACCAAAAAAAAAAGGCAAAGGAAGCAATATTAATTTCAAATATTATAACAATAGTCACATCAGAGTCTTAACATTTAAAATTATTATTGCCGCTAGAATAAAAACAACAGAAATTATTAAATTATACCGAGGGAAAAAAATGAAAAGCATGAACAAAACAGGAAGCAAGAAAAACCAATTAAAAATTCTTATTCTTATTATTCTTATTATGAAAGAATAAATAATCACTATTATTATAATAATAGAATACATAATCACTATTATTATAATATTAATAATAATCACTATTATTATTATTCTTATTATAATTATTATTATTATGTTAGTAATGAAAGAAATAAAAATAAATGAAAAATTAAAAATATTCTAGTAACTTTAACAACAGATAAAAATAAAAAATAAAATTATAATGACTATTACTGGCAAAAAAAAATTAGCATGAATAATTTTTATTTAGTTAATTAAATGTATCCATATTGTTTTTATTTTTAATTTAGATTATTTATGATAAAAAAATAGAAAAAGCTAATTATAAATTATAAATGGGAAAAATAAATTAATATTATAAGCTAAAATAAGAACTTTAGTTTTGTCGAAAAAAATAATTTAAATGTCAGATTTAATCAAATTATAAATCAATTATATAATGAAAGGATAAATCTGAACAAATTAAAACTTGTGGACCGAAATTCTTAATAATGTCAAACCAAACCGAAAAATTAAAATACCAAGGACTAAAATGTAAACCACTTATATAACCAATTTAATCAAAGGATAAAAGTGAGCGAATTCAAACATCTGGACTGAAATTATTAACATATTTCCACGCAATCCGAAAACGTTAAAGCTGAAGGACTGAAATGTAAACGAATTACATAATTAATTTGACTTTAAGGACACAATTGCAACAAAATCAAACTTATGTCAAAATAATAAGGACCCGACTGCACAATTTAAAGAACGGGGGCTACTGTCAAATAATATCAAACAAAGGGGATTTACTTGTATTTAGCCATGGAGGAGAGAGAAATGCACAGATTCTATTTCAACCGGCCACCGACACCTACCGATTTATCGGCCGATGACACGCTCGACACCGATCGACAGAACACATGGAGGCGCACCCGGAGATAGGCCGGAATCACATTTTCCATGCCCGATAACCACCGCACGCTCCGTCGAACAGGAGCGTGCGACGCAGAAGCTCCGGCGTGTCAGGGGATGCGCCGTACAGAAACCGGGATTTTATATTTTAAAATAATGGCGAATTACCTAAGCACCCCTGCCTCAATTTCTTCGATTTTGTCTTTACTGGGGCTATAAGCGTAGTTACACATTTTCCAAAAAATTGAACACCCGAAAATAGCCCTCCAGCCAAGGTCTCTATTTTGTCCTATCTGTGCCCATTGATGTCATTACACTGTGAGCCGAAATTGTTCAATTACTGGAACAACCCCGCCGGTTTCTCTTGCATTTTGTCTTATCTGTGCCCATGGTGGTTATTACACTGTGCATGGAAATGAAAAAAACAAAAATAGCCCTGTCTCCAGCGTTAAAAGGCAGGCGCACCGAGGGACAAAATCGCCATTACACTGCTCGAATCCACAGTGATCTGTGAGTAGATGTACAGTGGAAACGACACACCCTTTATTTTTCTTGTAATGTAATGTATGTAATGTAATTGCAGCTGCTTTTAAAATTGTTTTTATTCAAAAATATATAAAGGTGATGATTTAAAAAAAACCATTTATGATATTTGCATATAAAAATATCTAAAAACACAAAAAACTTTAATCTAAAGTAAAAAATATTTTTTTTTCTCAAAAACTTACATGTTAATTTAATTATAATCTCGAATACATTTGGTTTAAATTAATAAATTTATTGTAACTCTTAATTATTTTAATATAATAAATTATAATTGTAATTTTAAAAGTGTTTTAATTCAAAATTTATTAAAATGATGATTAAAAAAAAATCATTTTTGATAAATGCATAAAAAAATAATATAAAAACACCAAAAGTAAAAAAATATAAATATTTTTTTTCAAAAACTTATATGTTATTATAATTATAATCTCGAATACATCTGTTTTAAATTAATAAATTTATTGCAATTCTTAATTGTTGTAATATACCAGTATAAAACTTTTAATCAAAATAACAAAACCGGAGAGAGGAGTGTTAGTTGGAGTAGGGCTCTCTCACAAGAGACAACTGTACACTTCCCTTGTATACTCTCTCAACAACCAACAATACAATAAAACAGCAAAGAGAGGAAAGAGATTGGAAGCAAAGCACTCATTTCTTAGCTGCCTCTCTGCTCCCATCCGCATCCAGTAAGCCCTCCTCCCTCTTCTTTTCATTTCTTGATCCTGTTTTTTTGTTTAATTTATGTTTCGACTGGTTATCACAGTGTTATAGTTGTCATGATTTTGTTTTTTTCGTATTTAAGCAGCTCCACACTCTGTAATATTGCTCCTTTTCTGCATGTGTGTGTGATTGTGCGATGGGAGAGAGAATTCCATCCGGGAGTTACTTTCAGTACCCTCCATCTGGAGTCCACCATGCTACTCCTCCTAGGTCCAGCTCTCTTCCTTCAGATCTTGAAAGGTTAGTTTTTTATGCCCTCTTTATGTTTTCACTCCTCATGTTTAATTGATCTTTGATTTCTTGTTGTTATTTTCGAGTCCTTTATACGGGGTTTGCTGACATTAGTGTTTTGTAATTTCTTACTTATTTTACGTGGATTGGGGTGTTGGTATTGTGCTCAGGGTTCTTTCTTCTTGGTGTTTGTTTTCATTTTGTGGGTATCCGCTAACGGGATTGGAATGAAGGGACAGAAATGAAAGAGTTTTGAGGTTTTTAAAACTATCATTTTGGTATATAAGAGAAAGAGACCGTCTTTGATTTTTGTTTATTGGAAATTCTATTTTGAAAAAGATTTTCCAATCAAAATGGAAGAAAAAATCCTTCTTTTGTTCTCTTTTGTGGGTGAACTTCAGGGAACTTTTTTTTACTGCTAAACCCATGCTGATTAGGGGATTTAGAAGAATATTTCTTGTCCCGCTGTTTCACTCTCTCTTGTCAAAAAGGATCACCTTATGTTTTTGTGTTTTATCTTGCTATTGAGAAATTTTCGAGTTCTTCCTTTTGTTCTAATTGACATGTCACGCTCTTTCTTTCCCAAAAGTTGATATTTCTTTTATTTCTTTCTTTTCCTTTCTTTTTTGCATTTTGGTGTTTAAGTTGCAAGCATCTGCAAGTCATTATGGTGTGATGCTTCTCCTCACATCACTTCGCTTTGTATGAAAACAATAATCATTTCCGTCAATCTCGTGCTTATAAAAAAAGTTCATTGTTAATTGTCTAGATTGAGTTGACTTGCCTGCTTTCTTTGGAATCGAATTGCTCAACTGAACTGAATAAAAGACTCATTTATGTTCTAGCGAGGCTTAGTTCTATGGACCTTGTTTTTCCTAATACGACTAAACTTCTTCAAGCTACTTGTCAGGATAAGAATCCTTCCATGGAAGAAGAATGTCCCTTAATCACTGAACGATGGAAAAAAAATAAATCCTCCATTCCACCTATATTGGTCTTGATTAAGTGAAAAACCTATTCCACATATATAAAGCTGCTAAACAGTTGAACAAAAGATACTTTTATCTCTCCGCCATTACCACACATGAAACAGTTACAGGGTGACAAGATCCTATGTGGCCATTACGATATACAATCAATCCTTAATTTGCAGGGTCCTATGGTGCTCCAGATGCAGTGTAGAAATTGAAATTAGGAGCTAAAGATTTAAGTAAATTACAGAAAATAATTACAACCCTAAATTTGTAGGGTGCTTTGGTGCTCCAGTGCAGTGAAGAAATTGAAACTTGGAGCTAGAGATTTAAGTAAAGTCACAGAAAAAAATTACAAGAGAATTGACTTTGACTGGACCCCTACATTTTGGTCAAGAAATAACTGACAACATGCAGTACATAATACATTCAGAATTCGACTAGTAGAAGATCTGGATTTTCTTCTAACTGGGATTTTTGAAGAACGTATATTCCAAAGAGAGTATTCCTTATTACTACTTTTGATTTATTGGGATGCTGGCTCACCTTTCAGAAGAATATCACTTGTAGTAGCATAGTGCCTGGTTAAATTTATCCATGACCAAAGCAAAACAATATGCAGTTAATAGAATGGTTAAAATAAAGACTGTCGCGGAAGATGCCTTTGTTGGCCATAAAATAATTGCCATGGCCATCACTGCTGGAAATCAACTTCTTAACAATTTCATTTATAATCATATAGTTACAAAGTATGCCAAAAAATGTGAGTTCCTAACAACTTTGTTCTGATAAAGAAGCCTTCAAATCTCCAGCTCGAAAAAAGAAACAAACAAAATGAAGTTATATTTTTACTTTTCAAGCTAATATTTCAAGGTTCAAACTTGATTTAGACTTAGAATAACAAATTTTGGTGAAATAATTGGATGGAGACATCAGTGGGGAACCAACTAGTATCATTATAGAAAAACTTCAAAAGAGGATGACGGGAACATAAATTGACAAAATAGGTGCTGGAATAATTGGATATCAGCTGGTCTCAGAATATTTCAATATATCAGCCAGTGGATACAGTCTACCAAGTATGTGATGCAGTTTGTATGAATATTGACACTGGAAACCATTAATGTAGATTTTCTGTTAATTATTTGCTGTTTGCATAATGTAATGGCTGATATTTAAAACCATGATTGCTGAGCTTGTATTAGAATTGTTATATCTGTTCCTGCTTCCTTGCACAGAGTCATGCTTGTGAATGATTGTAAGAGTATCTGTCTGCATGCCATTGAAATAAACATCACCACTGCAGTTTAAATGTGAAAAAAATTACTATCTAAATAGCTATTGTTATGTTCAATGTGAATTGTGGTATGTCTTCCACTGCAAGTTTTCTCATGCCCACAATGCTAATCTTGCTGTAAAAACTCGTATGATTATTTTCTTTCCATGACCATTTTTTAGTGAGTTTTTCCATATGTGATTTGAGTAGCATATTGATGCAGATATTTGACCGAGTTGTTAGCAGAGAAGCACAAGTTGGGGCCATTTGTGCAAGTTTTACCAATTTGTTGCAGACTTCTTTACCAAGGTTATTGAATCAAACTTATCTTCCATGATACATGCTGTATACACATGATTTCTTGTTGGTAGCATCACATGTGTTCTTATCTTTTGAATTTGGCAATTTCTATATCGATGTGCATGGTTTGCACACATACCTGCATGTGGATGTGAATGCTATATTGGTACATGGAATCATCATGTATTTGTTTGGTTTATGATATTTAAGTTGATGATTGCATGCTGGATATTTGTTTTGTTACATGGATGGGCCTATATTTGGTATTTGACACACCAATGGGAATGGAAATCTTGCAACAGTCAATTGATGAGAAACTGAATACTATCTCACGGAGGCCATTGCATAATGGATTTTTGGTACATTTATAGTTACCTAGAAGTTGGTGGTTTTGGCTAATCAGCATGCCTGTTCTTGTCTGCTTGGAATTTTAGGTATATTATTGAATTATAAATCACTATGCCTGTGGTTGATCTGCTATCAGTTTCTTAGGAACACATCAGACATCATTCATAGCTTTGTCTAACGATGTTTATATTACCACACTCTTGTTCTTGTCTGTTGGAAATATCAAGTGTATGTTTGAGTGATACATCATAGTTCCATGGTTGATAGAAATTCTTAAACTACACACCTAAATGTCACTTCAGAAATCAGACGGGCATCAGCTTACAATCAAGCTTTTGGAGATCATGAAAGATATGAACATGAGAGTCCATTTAGGTCATTAGGTCAGCGTCCAAATGGAAGGTCGATGGATTTGGAGGGATGGTCTGCTATGCCTAAAGAGGTAATGCAATTTTGTGGTTTCTTGCCTGACTTGGATACTCCTGGTATGCTATACAGGAAATCAATTTTATCTGACTTGCTTTTTAACTGCCATATGATGATCCTGCTATCTGGCATTCTTGTTTTTTTACTACTTATGACTGCAAGGGTTGTTAGCAGTATGTGTCAACTTTGTTGGGAGCATAGGACTTGGTATTATTGAATCCAATCTTACAAAAAATGCTCAAGATGTTCTGCTTCCAAGCCATTCAATCTTACTTATTCCTGTAAATATTTGCCCATATCAATTGTCAATTGTGTTGTTCTTTCAAATGTTCTGGTATATCAATTATTTGGCACTTTGCCTCCAATTTTATTGGAAATTGGTAGTTTGGCCCTTCATTATTCTGTAATGTGCATATCTCCTTGAGAAACTGAAGAAAATTTGCAAACATAAGACTGTAAATAAGGTAATAACACCATGTCATCTTCAATGCACTAGAAAATGTTGAGGATTTATGTGAATTAGAATAACCCTTTTGGAAGCAAATCTCAACTGCTTGATCTATCTTTTGATCACATTTGATTGTTCATTGAGCTTGATTGCTTGACTTAAAAGCAATTAGCTTGTAATTTATCAATGTGTGAATATTATCTGACAACTTATTACCTTCTCCTGATTCTTTAAGCAGTGCACTATATTGTTTCTTTCAAATGTATGGTCCTTGAGAAACTATAAATTGTGTGAACTTGCAAGAAAATTCTATGAAGTTCCATCGAATGAGTAGGTGACTTCTATTGGGAGTGCCCATGTTGGATAAAATTATAAACTGATGTTCATGTTGTCCTAAGGATGATAACCTGTACCCCATCATATTTGTTCTGACAATGAATATCATTAGCAACTCAATGATTGTCTGCCTTTTCCAGTATCTGGATCACCTGGAAAATGTCCTTGACTATTTTTGGCCGTCTAAGTGCATCTCCTGTGGAAATTTATTTGACTTATGGTGTTACCACCTGTTAGAAGAAAACAAACACTGTGTTTCATTGAGGGGAGGGAGTTGTTTAGGATTGGATTAAATTCCATGCCCATCCTGAACAAAACCCTTATGTTGTTTACTTGAGAAAAACAATTCGCCTCTCCATGTCCCCCAAATTGTCACACTTCAGGAGAACACACTTCAGGAGAACTAAGACATCTCAGTTTTAATTTCTGAAAAAAAAAATTGATACTTCAACCAACGTATCATCTCTGTCTCACTACAGGAGAATGGGCATCTTCAAAGAATAGCCTCATTGCCAGCTGCTTCAATGGGTTGGCCTGGGGTCCCTGGAATTTCATCTACACCAGTTGTGAAGAGAGTAATTAGACTCGATGTTCCTGTTGATAAATATCCAAATGTAAGTCAAATATGTATCTTGAAGTAATGAGATTGAAATTAATTATAATTTCTAGCTAACCCAAATTTGGCAGTATAATTTTGTTGGCCGAATCTTGGGACCGCGAGGGAACTCCTTAAAAAGAGTTGAAGCCTTGACAGAATGTAGGGTGTATATAAGAGGCAAGGGCTCCGTAAAGGATTCTCTAAAGGTATGATTGATTATGGTTTTTTTCCTTATTCAATTCAATTGACAAAGCAGTACGTTTTACATTAATTAGATAGTCAGGTTGCACTTCATGGAGAATCGGAAGTGAGCTCTTGGTGAATGACTCTACAGCTGCTACTTGCATGTACAATATGATGTTTGAAATTGAAATTTCTGTTTTCTGTTTGTATTTCAAGCAACACTGGTTTCCTTTTGAAATGGGTAGCTGTGTCTTATTATCCTATTTTTCTCTTAATGAATTTTTCTGAAGGGACATGTTAATTTCTAGTGATCCCACTAATATCTCTTTTGCAAAGTTTGTTTAATAATGATGTTTTTCTCGCTTTGAATATTCATATTCATATTTTTATTTATTAAAGTTTTGATCAGTATTTGCTCCTTAGTCATAGCTTTTACCAAGTCATGCCATGGTTCCCGTGACAGAAATGCGACGAATCTAGTTTGAACTGGATATTGATGCTGTTTGTGTTTGGTTTGGGTAGATATTACCTACCCTTCATATCTATTTTGATCATGGCTGTTCTGTTTTTTTTTTTTTTTTTGTAAACTACCTTTGATAAATGATTTGTTGATTGCGTAAGGAAGAATAATGACTGACTATGTGTTTTGTCCAGGAAGAAAAACTTAAAGATAAACCTGGATATGAGCACCTTAATGAACCATTGCATGTGTTGGTGGAGGCTGAATTTCCAGAGGATATAATGAATGCCCGCTTGGACCATGCAGTGACAATATTAGAAAGCCTCCTGAAGCCTGTGGTATGGACATGAATGACTAATTGATTTTGCTGTTAACTTCCTGGTCTCTGCCACAGCTTGCTGATTTTCTCTTGACTTGTACTAACTGTAATACTTTCTCTGTGCAGGATGAATCCTTTGATAACTATAAGAAACAACAATTAAGGGAACTAGCTTTGCTAAATGGTACACTAAGGGAGGAAAGTCCGAGCATGAGCAGCCCTAGCATGAGCCCAAGCATGTCACCCTTCAACACTGCAGGATTGAAACGAGCCAAGACAGGAAGATAAACCCCGTTTATTCATTGCTTGATGACAGCAACTGATTGATCGAGAAGCCCTGATGGCTTCTTGATGAATTATACCCAGAAAGTTGGGAGGAACTTTGGAGGCTAAGCATCTGACCATCAGCAAACCGAACTCCTCTCTTCTCTGCTTGGAATCTTCCATAGGTTATCTTTTTTCACTAGTTTTGCTCAATGTTCTTTAGCATTTATCAAATACTCTCTATTCTTTTCATGTATTATTCATTTGAGCATGGAATTATCTATTTCATTAGTTAAATAAACTAATAATCAACAGTTCAGCTAGGTTATTTCAAGCCAAGCAGCTTTAAATTACTTGAAAAGACTTTGCACAAGTAACATCTATATCTTAAGAATTGCTTGTAGCTGTGTGTTACTGCTGTATTTTTTTTACCCTTAACTCGGGCTGTTCTTTTTGAAATTCCAATGAAAAAATCTATAGATAATATATTCTTGATTATAGTCTAATGAATTAAAAGAAGCAACTCAAGAAAGAGAAACGAAGGGTTTTGAATTCTTAGTGATAGAATATTTTTATATTTTATTTGCTTTCAATTTCTTGACAAGATTCCAGTTGAATGACAATGTTTAAAGCAGGCGTCTTTCCACATTAACAATGGCATCACTATCAATCTTTGGATTTGCTCTGTTGAATGGATTATCAGAGGTAGGAAGAATATTTGGGGGTTCATGTGTTGACTACTTTTTGTTCAAGATCGAGAAACTTTCTTACAGAAAACAGATCATATTTATTATATTTGGGAATTCTAACCCCTTACTATGAAATTTCTGACAAATCTATGGAAAACCACCTTTTGTTTTCCATTCTATATCTTCAATTGAAATACCATCTAACCTCTACACAGGGAGGGTATCACCGCAGCCCCATCTTGGCAACAGAGGAGCAACTTTTCCTCCGACCAAATCTCTTTCAAGCCTGCACAGCATTACACCATTCAAATAGCTTCATGTTTTGATGTGAACTTTTAGCAACATTCTACACGTTAAGCAATCAGTCGAAACCTAGGGCAAAAAGCAGTAATTTAATAATAGAGACAGCTTGAAGTACAATAAAAGAGTCAATCCCGACGGCCAAGTTCAACTTCAAGCTCATCATCCTCTTCAAACAACTTCAAAAGACGGGCATACTGCTCCTCTCTTTTCTTCTTTTGCCAGAACTTGAAAAGGAAAAAAAGCCAGAAACCCTAATGCCACCATGGAAACAAAAATGATGGCAATCCTGGGAATCCCAGTATTGCTTGTAGAAGCAGCATGCATATCAGTCTTCCCAGCGCCATTTTTTTGCCCCAGATGAGTCATCGGCTATACCTGCAAAATCACTGAAAGTTACATGCATTACCTTCACTTTAAATATGGTGAAGAGGAGAGAAAAAAAGGAAAGGGGAGAGGGAGAAGGAGAGATCTGAGAGAGACAAACCTGAAATGAAAGGAAGGGGAACATAAAGGAAGAACAATGAAAAAAGTAAAGAAG
This sequence comes from Salix exigua, assembly GCA_032356905.1. Classification (NCBI taxonomy): domain Eukaryota; kingdom Viridiplantae; phylum Streptophyta; class Magnoliopsida; order Malpighiales; family Salicaceae; genus Salix; species Salix exigua. The sequence continues at coordinate 322,042 of CM063590.1, read as the reverse complement.
ATCTGTTTCTTCTTCTTGTTAACACACTCATATCTGTCTCTCTGTCTCAAAGCGAAGTGTGGCTGTTCTATTCTATACACAATTATATGAACTGGAATGCATAAAAAGAGCTTATATTTATGTGTATTAATGCAAAGGAATATGCTTTTTGCTACAATAATTTACATTTTGCTCCATGAAAGTAATCCATCTATCTATCTATATATTGGAGACTTTTTTCTTGAATTTATAATAAGGTTTTTGAGTTTTTTCATAAGAAAACAATTTAAAATTTAAATTTAATAACCGGCATGCTCTGCTTCTCGGAGGGTCACCATGGTTGTCTAAAGACATCGATCATTTTGAGTAGCTGTAATCGTTAATTTGGCTGTCTCCCACCACTCACTCTCTATAGAATCTTATTCTTCCATCATTCATATAGATCAATACATCAAAGAAAAAAGAGCGAAGCTCAAGAACTATTTTGGCAAGTTTTGGACCCCCAGAAAGAAGCTAAGACCAGAATCTCGGAGCTTCTCTCGAATCAGATATTCCACACGGCTCACCATCGAGGGTGTTAGATAATTCAGTGAGTCTCCCACCTCTCCTTTCCTGAGGAATGCACTAGCCGGAATTCCAAGAGGGCCTGTGCCGGTCCTGGTTGCTTCATAGCTTTTCATGCTTTCAAAGCTGCATAGCCTTGATATCTCTTCTACCAGACCTTGCTTCTCTTCATCCATGGAGAAAGGAAGGCCCACGAAGGTAGCCAGCTTCCTGTTGTAGAGGACAGCGTTCTTCTTCATGTCCTCGTATTTCAGAAACAAGACCTTATCAGGCCTCTCCAGGCTTGCCTTCCAATACCCTAACAAATGATCCCAAAATGGACCGTAGCCATGAAGCCCTTGACAGAACTTGTCGAAAGCATCTTCCAGTGAAAGGTGTTTCTCCTCTTCCTTTGGGATATTGACACTGAATTTCCAGTAGGAAATGAACATGTCCACCGGATTCCGACACACATACACGATTTTAGCAGCAGAATCTTTGACTGAACACGGGAGTGCCGGGTAAGGGGAGTGGGTTCCAAAAATCCTAGGATTCGGAAGCCTGTCTAGTTCCTGAAAGTGGTTTTCGGAGTTGATATCAAACTCAAGAAAGGGCACCACCCCGTGAGGGCCACTGGTAAGCAGAGGGCTCTTTTCAAGTGAGTAACGGGAGCGATTAACTATAGTGTAAATCAAGGCCTTTAGCCAAGTGGTGCCTGATTTTGGAATGCTGGCGAGTATGAGGTCAGTTTCTTGAGCCTTGAAGTGCTGCTGAAACAACATCATGCCCTTAATCGACACCTGCGGACACCAGAACCCCTGGTATAGATAGAGAAGATTCCCTCCCATACCTATTTCTGCTGGAAGCTTTTGAAGCAACTCTCGGGACTCATCCCTCTGCTGAACTTCCTTTGCAGCGATTTCCTCCATCAAACCAAGAGCCACACGAACAAGAAAGAAGATTGTTCAAGAAAACAACGAAATTTGATGGGCAGAGATGGACTAACTCGGCGCACTGAAGTTTTATATATAATTGTCGGTATTATGGCTGGAAGTTGTAGATAGGCTTGAACCTTTGTGCGTGCGTGCGTGGGTGGGTGGGTCTATGATGCGCAAGGGGTTGAATGAGTTGATTCAAAGTAAACCCATTTTGTCTGAGCAGAAAAGACTGGCGTCTGTGAAGACGACCTTGCATGCCAACTTGCAAACCCATGGTGGTTCCCCAAATGCATGCTTCCCAGCCAGATCCATCCCCTGAAGAAATCCACCGAGTGTTACGAATGAGGTTGTCATTGCTAGAAAATAATTCTGAAATATTGAGGTTCGTTGTCTTTCATTATTTCAAACAGTACCTTAAATACAGAATTAGGAAATAACTACTCTCTTAATTATCCCCACTGGTTCTAACCGAACTAAAACGTGTACATTAACGAAATCATAAGTTGAATACTGAATAAATAATCAAATAAACAGATGAGAATTGCCCAGTACTGTCTCTCATCCATGGCGTCTGGGTTTCCTAGCTGCCCCATGTCTCCAATCCATGGCGTCTCGGTTTCCTAGGTTCCTCACCCAAATGTGCCACCCAGCCAATCTCCTATGCCCCGTGCCTCCATCGGCGCATAACACCGAGCTTGTTCAGAGAGACAAACGAGTTGGTATTGTCATCACAGAACTACAGCTAGTATCCCTCTGGATCATTCATTTCCCAGAATCCTACAGCAGAAGTTAAAGATGACCGACAATAACTCCATTAATAAAATAGAAACTGAAAGAATATACTTTGAGAGAATTGTCTGCCTTGATTTATTATCACATTGTTACATGTTTATATATTACACAGAGATCGTATTTACAATTACTAAGGACACTAGTAGATAAGTTCTAATAGAAGTATTAGATTTCATTTATAACAGAAGTGTCCTCATGCATTATGTCTGTCGCACCCCAAAAATGGCAGGTGAGCGGCGTCATGGCAACTAGTCCCCATGAGCGGGAATGATTAAATGACGGGGATTATCTATTTTTATAAAAGAGAGTCGCCACTTAGTATTATGGTTACTAGGAAACCTATGACTGGTCTTTCAGAGATTCTAAGGTAAGGGACTGATTGCGTAAAGGGAAGGTTTTAGCACCCCTAGTACGCCCTACCTAAGGTAAGCTGCTTGGTGTTTTTGTTTGTCTAATAATTGCTAAAATATTTAAAAAAAAAGTATTTACATGTTGCCGATATATCATTTACGCCGAATATTTTGGATAGAATTTATCTAAACTCCAAAAAAAAATAATATGAATCACCAAAAAGTTTTTTTATATTTTTTTGAATATTGGCCAATACCCTTTGGATTTTACAAACATGTTGTAAAATCTCAAAATGCAAGAAATGATTTTTCCTTTAGCAAAATCCATGCTAAAATTCATTTTTTCTTCAAAAACCCAAGATAGTATATATTTTTTAAAAGAAAACAATTTTAAAATATGCTAGTGTATTGGCCTTATGCAAGAAAATTAACACATTTTTAAGATTTTTGTATAAAAATAAAAATATTTTTATGTTTTTTTTATATATTTTATATATTTTTATATTTTTATTATTATTTATATTATTTATTATTATGATTATATTATTATATTATATTCTTATATATATTATTTTGGGTGAGTTGGTCGCCACTTCACCTGATATCTCAGTCGCCGACTCAACCATTCGGTGACGACCGCCTCCTATAGCGTCTGGCCGTGGCCTGATTAAACTCGAGTCCGGCCGTGGCCTGCATAAAACTCAGGTCTTGGATCTCACCCATTGTGGTTGAGTCGCCGACCGCCTGGATGGTCGCCGACCGCCTCGGATGAGTCGCCGACCGCCTGGATGGGCTTGGCGTTCACCCACCCACCTTGGACCGGGCTCCAGTCCAATATTTTAGACGGCTGGAAGCCCGTCTCTTCGAAGGCCAGGCCGGCACGGCTCGACCCAATGGATCACGTGGAGTCTTCTCGCGCATGCAAAAGATGCGAGTGGAGAAGATGAGCGAGTGCTAGGATGGATTTTCGAGTGCGATGAAAAGGAAAATGGTTGGTACCTGGGTGTAGAGGATGTTGTGGTGATTCTTCTGGTCGTTGTATCGTCGGCGATGGTCGCTTGTGGTGGCCGTAAATGGAGCTGGAAGTCGCGGGCTGGTGGCGTCTGTGCGGGCGGCTGCTGCCGTTCTTCGCTCGCGACAGGTCGAGGGTCACCTGAGCGTGGGGAGCTTCGGAGGTGGTTCTTGGTGGACTGAAAAGGTGGTTTGAGGAGCAAAGGCGTCGGTTGGTGCTGGCTTCCTTTTTGCTGGAGAGAACAGCGGCTAGAGAGAGAGACCGAGCGAGAGAGAGAGGCTTCAAGTCTTTGGTTTTGTGAGGCCAGAGAGAGAGGGAAACAGAGGCTGAGCGGCAGGAGAAAGAAGAGAGAAGCGAAGACCCCAAGGATGGTTTGAAAACAAAGGTGGATGAAGTTCTACATTTTCACGTGAAACCTCTTCGGCTTCCTCGGTTTTTCGTGTTCTCTGCCTCTCTTCTTCGTGTCTTCTTTGCTCCTCTGTCCCTCCTGTCTCTGTTCTCCTCCCCTTTGTTTTTTTGAATTTGTCTGAACTTGTTTCCGGCGTTGTCCCTCCCTTTTTTTTCAATTCCCCCTCTTACTCTCCCGTTTTTTCTTTCTTTAAATGCCACAGGTTAAACAAACGGGATGTTTTTCTCAAAACATGGGTTTCAGGTGGCTCAAGAAAAATGGGTAGCTCAATGTCTTTGTCTTTTAATTCCAAAATCCCATGTGGATGGTGGAGAGTTTTGTCTTCAAAGTGGGGTTTTTGAGTGGCTCAAGTTTTGTTGATTTTTGTGTGCAAAGTACAATTTGGTCCCTCAATTTGTTACTCCTCTAATTGCACCTTTAATTGAACTTAAATTTATGATCTTGTGCAATTATGTCCTTGTGAAAAAATTCAAAGTTAACTTTAAATTTTGCGCACCTTTTTACTTTGGTCCTTGATTTTTATACAGTGCAATATAATTCCTCAACCGACCGTAAAACTCTTAATTTGTTCGATTAGGTCCCAGATTTCGCTTAATTGGCTTGAAGAAATTCAAATTGATCAACGAAAATTCAAATATCATCAATTGAGCCCGAATTAAATTTAAGCACTTGATTTCTTATTGACTAAGCCTTTAATAAAATTAATTTGATCAATTTAAAGTATAATTAAGTCGTCAAGCTTAATTAAACCCTTCAACTGCACCTAAATTAATTCCTCGAATATAATTATATTAACCCACGACTGTATCAAATCGGTCCATAAAAATATAATTATATTTTATGACTTAATTTATACGCGGATTTATCTCATAATAAATTACTTTAGCTTTGGCTCCGCGTTTTTTCATGTCTGGGCACACAAAAAGAGTACGATCGATTTTTTCAAAAATGTCCAAAATTTAACTTGATTTTTTTTACCGACACCATCCCCCATTTTATTTTATTCTTTTTTGTTATTTTCTGATAATTTTGGGGCATGACCCAAAATTGGAGTTACAATGATTGCCCCTTCTTTACAATGCTTACGACTAAAGTCTTTGAAAAAGACTTTAGCTTAGTAAGTGTTGTAAAGAAAAACACGGAAATTGTCTCATTGCAACGTATGACTTACCTGGGTCTTATTATGACGGGTGACCACTCGAAGTTAGAAAGGTCTCATTTTTCCGGGTGACCAGGCCGGAGTTAGTGAGGTCTCATTTTTCCGGGTGACCGACCGGAGTTAGTGAGGTCTCATTTTTCTGGGTGACCGACCCTGGTTAGAAAGGTCTCATTTTTCCGGGTGACCAGACCCGAGTTAGTGAGGTCTCATTTTTACGGGTGACCGAGCCGGAGTTAGTGAGGTCTCATTTTTCTGGGTGACCGACCCTAGTTAGTGAGGTCTCATTTTTCTGGGTGACCGACCCGAGTTAGTGAGGTCTCATTTTTCTGGGTGACCGACCCTAGTTAGTGAGGTCTCATTTTTATGGGTGACCGACCCTAGTTAGTGAGGTCTCATTTTTATGGGTGACCGCCCCGAGTTAGAAAGGAAAGAGGTCTCATTTTTCTGGGTGACCGACCCTAGTTAGTGAGGTCTCATTTTTTTGGGTGACCGACCCTAATATCATGGTCTCATTTTTATGGGTGACCGACACTGGGTTAGAAAGGAAAGAGGTCTCATTTTTCTGGGTGACCGACCCGAGTTAGTGAGGTCTCATTTTTTCTGGGTGACCGACCCTAGTTAGAAAAGGTCTCATTTTTCTGGGTGACCGACCCGGATATCATGGTCTCATTTTTATGGGTGACCGACCCGGATATCATGGCCTCATTTTTATGGGTGACCGACCCGGATATCATGGCCTCATTTTTATGGGTGACCGCCCCGGATATCATGGCCTCATTTTTATGGGTGACCGACCCGGATATCATGGTCTCATTTTTATGGGTGACCGACCCGGCTTTCATGGTCTCATTTTTATGGGTGACCGACCCGGATATCATGGTCTCATTTTTATGGGTGACCGACCCGGATATCATGGTCTCATTTTTATGGGTGACCGACCCGGATATCATGGTCTCATTTTTATGGGTGACCGACCCGGATGAAAGATGATGATTATGGGGATGCAATGCATGATGATGCATGCATACTTACCTGAGAAATATAGGTCCCCTTTCTCTGATGCTCCATTGTCATAGGATGTCTTTGCCTAGTGTCCAAAGCTTTGTTGTTATCAAGTCTCAAACACATTGCTTCTTCTGGCGTATCTGCGATGATCTCTGCTCTTAGTGCTTATCAAGTTTAACAATGCCCCCAGGTGTGGTATTGTTTGATTCACCATGAAGAAGTGTAACCAACCATCCATCTTCTTGGATTCTCTCAATAACAGCTCTCTAGTTTGCGTGTGTTTGCTAGCAATCATTGCAAAGCTTGCTAATGCTGACCTCATCTTCGGTTGTCGATCAGTTAATCAATTTTCTTCATCAATTGAATCATGTTTCTCTTAGAGTACGTCATCATCAACCTTCATGGAATTCTCAAGTCATCCATAAATGCATCCCAAACTCGTCGGTGCATGCTCCATGCTATCATCAAGACATTTCTCTTGGCTTGTGAGAGGAGATGTAATGCTACTATCACCGACATTCATGCGATCAATCTCGCCTTGAGTTGATGCAGCTGTTCCGGCCATGCAATCTGAAACTCTTCGTCATAGACTCAATTTCTTCTAAACAAATCCATTTTGTTTGCAAAGAAATATGATATTGTCATTAACGAGGTTTTTTTTGTCTCTCGTATTTATGCGGTGAACTGAACCTTGAGTCGACTAGCTTCGCAACAATTATCTCATGATCAACCTTTACGACTTGTATACTTTCCAACATTTATTAAAATGCAACCATGCAACAAATCTTTGGAGACAAACAAATCTGCGAGTAAGATGATATTTCTGAAATCTGAAATTGTCCTTCAAATGCAATCTTCTTCTCAATCACCGCTGAAGCTTACCACACCATCACTCTCTATTAAGCCATGTTGCCCTGAGTTGAATCTGTTGGTGCTCATTGATGAATTTCACTAAATCAATCATTTGCTTATGCTTCTCTGCCCCCAAGCTGATGTGAAACTATTTGTATTCCTATCAAGATCCACATTCTGGTCTCTAACTGCTGAGCATTCCGATGATAGCCGAGAATCATAGGCTCAAAAAGTGTTTAAGGGTTTCACAAACCTAGGATCACCATCATCATTTTTTTTTTTTTTTTTTTTTTTTAATTTTTTATTTTTTTTTTTTTTTTTGAACTTGCCCTTCCCATTGACTCTTGGTTTTTGTCATGTCCTATCTCAATTTGATTGTTCCCAATATTGGTTTTTCATCGTTAAACATCCTCCCTTCTATTGATTCTTAATGTTGTCACTGTATCCTCAAACTTCAAATCTCTTATTGTCCCTTACTGTACTTGCCCCCAGCGTATTTGCCCCCAGTGTGAGTTTGCTTGATTTTCCATTTAGCGCAGAGTTCTATAATCATTCTTTCATTGAAGTTCTGAGCATTGTCAGTTATGATCTTTTCTGGTGGTCTGCATCGACATATCAAGCAAATTTCTTCGACACCCTTCTACGTTACATGAGCAAATGACCGAGCTTCTATCCATCTTGTGAAATAGTGAATAGTCACAAGAATAAACCCATGATCATTGCTGGCTTTTGGTTGATATACCCAATCACATCAATTCCCCTCATTTGCAAAAGGCCACAGAGATATCAAGTTAAACATAGGAGCCGAAGGGACATCCATCTTGTCATCATGGACTTAATATTTATGACACTTGCGAACATAGTCCATGCAATCAATCTCTAATGACTTCCAGAAATAACCATTTCTGTGCATTTTCCCATCCATCATATGCCTATTAGCCTGGGTTGAGCGAATCCCTTCGTGGATTTCTCGCAACACGTTTCTGGCTTCAACTCCATCTAAGCATCTTAGCAAAAAACTGTCAGATGACCTCTTATACAAAACTTCTCCATTAATGTAAAAATCCATCGTTAACCTTCTAAAGTGTTTTTCTTTTTCTTTTGGATGCCCCAGGGATAAGCTCGATTTGGTGAAGTTCTTGATATCGGAGTACCAAGGATGTCCATCTATTTCTTCTTCAACTAAGTAGCAATGAGTCGGTTTAATCTTCTCATATCAATGTGTACCGACATCATTGCTCTCCTTGCTTTTGAGGCTATCTTCACACTGAGGATGTAGAACTCTCTAAATTCTTCGGGCTTCTCTTACCTTCAATAGATTTCTTTGTTCCCTAGAGTCAAGTTTCTTCTCATTTCTTGCTCTTCCCTTGCTTTCATCACCGGTAATAGATTCCACTGGAATTGCAGTCTTGACATCCCTTTTTCTGGAAGATCATGTTCCTCCGGCTTGCTACTTTGGATATAAAAATCCTTACCGTCTCCAGCAATGGTACTATGGAATCAGGTCACCTAACGAATAGAGTCTTGACATCCCTTCTGCTCATTTTGTCTGCCTAGTTTGCCACTGCTTCTAGAATTTTCAGCATACCTAGACAGTCCTGAATGACTATTAATACTTTCTCTTTTGCAAACATCCCCAGGAGCTGTTTTAAACAAGGATTCATATGGCGGTTTTGCTGAGATGACCAAATTCCTCTCTTTAGGATCCTTTACTAGAGTTGCCCCGTTCTGGTTTGTCTGCAAGGTCCTCGCATTACCCAATATCCAAGGCGAGAGCTTGACTCTTGCCAGGGAAACATTCATCCGTCTTTCATCAGCGACGAACCCAATACTATTGGAGCTCAATCCATTCATAGATGAACTTGAATCAGCTAACAGTGGAAAGTATCAATATATCATCCTCTCAATCTTTTTTTTTTTTTTGAAAAATCGTTGCAGCTCCACTGCAACTTCAACCTCATGTTCATTATAAAAACGATGCACCAGATTTCTTACCGTAAAGCTCCTGGCCGTCCATAATGTCATAGAATGAATAAAGGCCGCGACCCCAATCTCATGAAGTGATATTGATTTGTTCTCTGTTCATCAACTTGCTACCATAAAAGTGTAAGGAGGGAAACTGGCTGATTGAAATATCAAATTTATGTAAAACACATCTCCAGACAGTGCTATTATTGAACCAGTTCGGCTTATTAATGATATGACCAGGCTCCGCACCACAATTTGAGATTATCCTGTGTTGCTAAAATCTTTAATTACTGGTTTGCTTGGTAACAGATATGGAGCTGCAAACCCACCGTGCTTAATCAACTTGAAACTGATTCAGCTGCTTAGCGTGAATCAGGTTTCTGATGACATATTATAGCATGCCTCCATGATCCAAAATATCTCCTCCCATTGTCTGTTGCCACCGTAACATCTTGACCTGGCTAATCTCACTTACACTGCTAAGTAAATCAATGCCATAGCGTTTATGCCCAGTCCAACTTAGGGTTTCAGCATCCTCCCTGGCTTAACACAACGGAATGATACCCATTCCCACCAGATTACTGCGGTGAATTCGCTCAAAGATCTTGGCTATCACTGCTTTCACACCCAGTAGCTTTGGACCCTTGGCGGCCCAATCACGAGAACCTCCACTCCCATACTAAACACCAACCAAAACAGTTGTATCATGCCCCTCACTCTTGTACCTCATGGCAGCATCCATCACATATAGTTTCTCTTCAGCTGAAATATTAATTGTTTTAGGCCTAACTTCTCCTCCGAATAAATTATTGCCAATGCGAATGTCATCATTTCATCATTACACGGCAATCGCCATAAGAATTGAAGTCTATTCTATCAACTCTACATTCCATGAGGTATCTAGCGATATGATTGTCCTTGTGTATGCCTGCCAATGATCGATTGTGCTATCCTCGAAGTTTGAGCAAGCATTAAGCATCTTTCACACCATGTGGTCCTGGCGCGACATGGTCATGCTTTGAAATATGATGGATCATGTATTTGGAATCCTAGGCGTCATGATTGCACTGAAGGAACAGGTAATTGATTCCACATGGGATTTCTCTTGGTGATTGCTTGATATACAGTTTTAAACATATCAGGCAGAACACTTGAATGAACAACTTGAGCAACTTCATCATTGGATGGCCAAATATCACTGCAAAAATATCTACTTTCCATCTTTTCCACACCAGTTGGCTCTGTTTCAAAATCAATACCCACCGTTCCAGCAAGTGCTTAAGCTAACACAGGTGGTGGAGAAGCAAGGTAATTAGCCCTTATTAGATTATGGCCTTGACCCTCAAAATTTCTATTCCCATAAAGTACAACAGCAACCACTACATCATTTTCAGTGATAGCTGATGCCACTACTTCATCTATATCTCCAGTCTTCCCGATGCAGGTGGTGCCTCCATAACCAATAGTATGAAACCCTAGTTGATTCAAATACTCCTGCAAGCCACTCTTTTCTAAATATTTGGTTATGACTTGTCTTAATCCATGGTTTCACCTTCAATTCTAGTCCACAAGCTTTCTTTGCAACTAAAGCAACTCCAAACATGACACTAGGATTTGAGGTATTTGTGCAACAATATCACCATGTCCGAGTTGAGTCGGAGACCCACTAAACCGAATTCCACAACCTTGCCTCAAGATTCTTTAGGTATAACGAATCCCTTAAATCCAACCTCGTTGTCAATCGACTTTCATTTCTCTCAAAGTATCTTGATCATGTGACCTTCAGGTCCTGATATACAAGGTTCCACATCATCAACATTCAATGCTAGCCAAAAAGAGTACACTTTGCTCACTGTAGTCCACCAACATCCTGTTTGCTCTTATATAAGATTTCATCAATTCTGCCTTTTAGTTTCGGATATTGCAGTGTGACATGATCCACAAGAAAGAAAACCCATGGTAGCACAATACTCAGGAGACATGTTGGCAATAGTAGCACGATCCGCTAGTGACCTTCGAGGATCAGCAAACAAGTTTTGGAAAGCATTTGAGCCCTATTTAAGGAATGCAAATCTTTCTTTTGTTTCTTTGGAACTCAAGCTCCATATTAGTCTACATTGCATTTCCTAATCAACTCGAATCGAATGATCAAATACAAGATCAATCGAAACCGACGGGTTGATCTTATTAGAATCACCTCCCAGATTATTCATCGCATCTCGCATGCGAGCAAGATCACCGATAATATCTTGAAGAAAGACTCTAGCAGGCTTGAATGGAATTTCAACTAATTTAGGATTAAATTTATCCCAATCCATAATCTTCTCAACATCATTACTCTCAACCTTGAAACTCATTGGAGTTTCTAATTGTCTGCTCCAAAAGAATCTTAATTGAATATGGCGATCTATCAATTCAGGGTCATTGAGAGCAGGCAAGCTATAGTACTTGCCATATTCAGCCACTAAGCAAAAATGCCTTTTTTAGGATTTTTCATGTTTATGCAAAAGATATTATGGAGCATGGGGGTAGGTTTACTATTCGGACTCTAAACGAGTTTCTTCGTTGTCCTAGTGATCACCTTCGTAAAGACAATATGGGGTCTTAGCAGATAATGGGATGATACGTATACCAATCACTATCATCTAAGCTCTCAACAAAGATAATGGGATGGTACGTATACCAATCACTATCATCTAAGCTCTCAGCAAAGATAATGGGATGGTACGTATACCAATCACTATCATCCTAATGATAGGTTCTAGTTCCTTTACGTGAGACATGGGGTAGGCTTACTATTTGGGGCTCTAAAGAGGGTCTCTCACTGTCCCAGTGATCACCTTCGTAAAGGCAATATGGGGTCTTAGCAGATAATGGGATGATACGTATACCAATCACTATCATCTAAGCTCTCAGCAAAGAGTTGGGGTTTACACAAACTTCAACCTTGACTCAAGTCATAGGTAAGCTGCTAGTCCCCCACGTAACTTAAGGTTTAGTGTGTGCTCTCCAAATAATAAAAAGTGATGCATGACAAGGCATATTATGATGACAGGATGAAAAGATGCATGCTAAAGCTGTTAAACAAATATATAAATAATTCATGGCAACGTGAGAATAAATGAATGAATAAACACAAATCATTAACATATCATAAGCAAACAAAGTTATCAAGCTTAGTCCAAGGTCCCGATGGAGTCGCCATTCCGTCGCACCCCAAAAATGGCAATGGTGCATTAGAAAAGGGGACCTATATTTCCTAGGTAAGTATCCATGCATCATCATGCATTGCATCCCCATCTTCATCGACTTTCATCCGGGTAGGTCACCCATAATAACGAGACCCCATTTTTCATCCCCATCATCATCATGCATTTCCTAGGTAAGTATTCTGTCGCACCTCCTCGCGGCGTCCCAGGAGGAATCCTGGCTCTCGCATGTGGAGTTTTGATGAGGAGTCGCCACCTGGCTGTTGAGGGTCGCTAGGAACACCCGATTTGTAGTGTCCTGCTCAGAGATTCAAGGGTAAGGAACTAGTGCATATAGGGAAGGTATTAGCACCCCTAATACGCCTTACTTGAGGTAAGCTGCATTGTCTATTTCGATGTGATTTAAAATGCTTGAATAAGACGTATTTATTCACAAAAATGTTACAACTAAAAAAAGAAATCGATCACTGCTCAAAAATCCAATAAATTTTATTGATTATTATTATTACACTGAATATTTTAGATAATAAACTTTTAGAATTTATTTATCCAAACACCGAAAAGTAAATAATAACATATTATGCCCGCCGAATATTTTGGATAAGATGTATTTATCCAAACACCGAAAAGTGACTAATAGTATACCATTTCTTCGAATATTTTGGTTTAAACCTTTAAGATTTATTTATCCGAATATTAGCTGTGAATAATGAATTCCAAAAAAAGATTTTATACTTTTGAAATATTGATTTTGGATTTTTACAAAGGAAACACATTTTTTATTTTATTTTCTTTTTTCCTTAACAAAACAACATAAGAGATTAGTAAAACACACACACACACACACAATCTCTTTTTCATTTTTTATTTTTCATCATATTTTAACAATAAAATACAACTCACACACACATTGTCCTTTTTATCTTTTTCATTACATTTTTTCAACAATAATAAAAAAAATACAATAAAAGTTCAAATAAACACAAATATAAAAAGAAAATTACAAAAAAGGGCACAAGGGCAGTTCTGGAACAAAAAGGCAGCAGTGCAGGGGCTGTGGCGCGTCTACCCACGCGCCACCATCACTGGCGGCGCGTGGGTTCACGCGCCACCATGAACACCTGGACGGGGACGGATCTGTCCCCTCTCTTCCTTCTTTCGCCGGAGACGATTCCAACGGCGACCTGCAACACAACACAAGACACACAAACAAACACAACGGCAGCTGGGACTTCTCCTTCAGATCGGAGACCTGTCCTTCTCGGCCGTTCTTCTTCTTCTGTTTTCCCCTTCTTCTCGCCGGCGAGGGTGTCTCAACAACCTGCAAAATAAAGCGAAATACACCCAGCAACGAGCATCAAAAATCACTTGGTTCTTACCTTCAAATCAGGGCTCTATTCTCTGTTTCTTCTTCTTCAAACGACAACAAACACTATCCACGGTGGGGAGGGGGCTGATGATGTTGTGATGGTGGCCTTTACTGGTTTTCTGCAAAGAACAACGGACACAAATGACAAAGACAAACACACATAATCAAATCGGTTCTTCAACTCCTTGGGTCTCGGGGTTGTTATTTTCCTTCGTAATTTCTTCTTCATATGGCTGCTGTGGTTAGGCCGGGAGAAGGAGAAGAAAAGAGGAGATGGGGCTGCTACTGTGACTGTGGCCGTGGGTTGAGGACAGCGGGGGAGGTTGTGGTGTCTAGCCGGAGAGGAAAGAGATGGGGCTGCCGAAGAGGAGAGCTGGTCGGTGGTGTCTGAACTGGAGGCTGGGAGGAGAGTGGTGGTTGATGGGAAAGAGCTGGAGGTGGGGCTGTCGAACGAGAGAAGAGAGGAAGATTGTTGGTAGGAGAAGGAAGTGAGGGCAGGCTGGGGCGAGAGGGCTGTGACGGGGAGGGAGACCGTGGCTGATGAAAGGGACGGCTCACATGGAGAAAATGAAGGGTATGGCTGTAACACAGAGCTACCATGGTCGAGCTACGGGGAGGCTGGTTGCCGGAGAGGAAAGAGATGGGGGGAATTATGGAAAAGGGAGGGTCATGAAGAAGAAAGATGGGGTCATGGCTGCAACTCTCTAGAAAATCTTAGGGTTTTTTCTCTAAGTTTAGGGTTTTTGGATTGTAAAATTTTTTGTCTTTTTTTGTTCCTCTATTCTTGTAGTCATGCCTTCTATTTATAGAGGTTTTAAAAAACAAAAATTCACAGTCAGCCCTTCTCTTGTGCGCTTCTTTCAAATTGGTCCTTCATTTCTAATTGACGCGACTTTGCCCTGCATTGACTGTTAAATTCTCAATTTATTCAATTTTGCCCATGTAACAAGATATTTTGGATTTTTTTTTTCTTTTTTTTTTCTGAAACATAAAAATAAGTAGGTCAAAATTTGGGTAGCAACAGATGCCCCCTCTTTACAATGCTTGCAACTAAAGTCTTATAAAAGACTTTAAATAGTAAGCGTTGTAAAGAAAAATAAAGAAAATAAAATAAATAAATAAAATGATGGGTGACCTACACAAATAAAAGAAATTAGATAGAAGAGTCTCGATAGTGACGGATGACTTACCCGGGTCTGATTATGACGGGTGACCTGCCCTGATGAAGGAGTCTCGATAGTGACGGATGACTTACCCGGGTCTGATTATGACGGGTGACCTGCCCTGATGAAGGAGTCTCGATAGTGACGGATGACTTACCCGGGTCTGATTATGACGGTGACTCGCCTGGATGAAAGAGTCTCGATAGTGACTGGATGACTTACCCGGTCCGATTATGACGGTGACTCGCCTGGATGAAGGAGTCTCGATAGTGACGGATGACTTACCCGGTTCTGATTATGACGGGTGACCTGCCTGGATGAAAGAGTCTCGATAGTGACGGATGACTTACCCGGGACTGATTATGAAGGGTGACTCGCCGGGTTAACGATTAGAAGGGTCTCATTTTTATGGGTGACCTGCCCGTGTTAGCAGTTAGAAGGGTCTCATTTTTCTGGGTGACCTACCCGTGTTAGAAGTTAGAAGGGTCTCATTTTTCTGGGTGACCTACCCGTGTTAGCATGTTAGAAGGGTCTCATTTTTCTGGGTGACCTACCCGAGTTAGAATGTTAGAAGGGTCTCATTTTTCTGGGTGACCTACCCGAGTTAGAAGATGGAAGGGTCTCATTTTTACGGGTGACCTACCCGGATGGAAGATGGAAGGGTCTCAATTTACGGGTGACCTACCCTACTGGAAGATGGAAGGGTCTCATTTTTACGGGTGACCTACCCGGATGGAAGATGGGAGGGTCTCATTTTTACGGGTGACCTACCCGGCTGGAAGATGGAAGGGTCTCATTTTTCAGGGTGACCTACCCGGATGGGAGATTGGGTCTCATTTTTACGGGTGACCTACCCGGATGGAGGATTGGGTCTCATTTTTACGGGTGACCTACCCGGATGGAAGATGGAGGGGTCTCATTTTTACGGGTGACCTACCCGGATGGAAGATGGAGGGGTCTCATTTTTCTGGGTGACCTACCCGGATGGAAGATGGAAGGGTCTCATTTTCTGGGTGACCTACCCGGCTAGCATGGTCTCATTTTTCTGGGTGACCTACCCGGATGGATGATGATGAAAAATGGGGTCTCATTATTATGGGTGACCTACCCAGATGAAAGCTGATGAAGATGGGGATGCAATGCATGATGATGCATGGATACTTACCTAGGAAATATAGGTCCCCTTTTTCTGATGCTCCATTGTCGTAGAATGTTTTTGCCCAGCCTCCAAAGCTTTGTTGTCATTCATTCATCCCAGTGGAGTCGCCATTCTGTCGCACCCCAAAAATGGCAGGTGAGCGGCGTCATGGCAATCGGTCCCCATGAGCGGGAATGATTAAATGACGGGGATTATCTATTTTTATAAAAAGGGAGTCGCCCCCTAGTATTATGGTTACTAGGAAACCTATGACTGGTCTTTCAGAGATTCTAAGGTAAGGGACTGATTGCGTAAAGGGAAAGTTTTAACACCCCTAGTACGCCCTACCTAAGGTAAGCTGCTTGGTGTTTTTGTTTGTCTAATAATTGCTAAAATATTTTAAAAAAATATTTACATGTTGCCGATATATCATTTACGCCGAATATTTTGGATAGAATTTATCCAAACTTCAAAAAAAATAATATGAATCACCAAAAAGTTTTTTTATATTTTTTTGAATATTGGCCAATACCCTTTGGATTTTACAAACATGTTGTAAAATCTCAAAATGCAAGAAATGATTTTTCCTTTAGCAAAATCCATGCTAAAATTCATTTTTTCTTCAAAAACCCAAGATAGTATATATTTTTAAAAAGAAAACAATTTTAAAATATGCTAGTGTATTGGCCTTATGCAAGAAAAATAACACATTTTTTTTAAAAGATTTTTTTGTATATAAAATAAAAATATTTTTTATATTTTTTATATTTTTTTTACTATTTATATTATTATATTATTATTATATATATATATTATATATATATTATAATATATATTATTTTGGGTAGGTGGCCGCCACTTCACCTCGATACTCAGTCGCCACAATTCAGTTGCTCGGTGACGACCGCTTCCTATAGCGTCTGGTCGTGGCCCGTATAAACTCGAGTCCGGGACGTGGCCCGGATAAACTCTAGTCCGGCCGTGGCCCGCATAAAACTCGGTCTTGGATCTCACCCATTGTGGTTGAGTCGCCGACTCGCCTGGATGGGCTTGGCGTTCACCCACCCACCTTGGACCGGCTCCCAGTCCAATATTTTAGACGGCTGAAGCCCGTCTCTTCAGAGGCCAGGCCGAGCACGGCTCGACCCAATGGATCACAGCGGAGTCTTCTCGCGCATGCAAAAGATGCGACTGGAGAAGATGAACAGATGCTAGGATGGATTTTCGAGTGCGATGAAAAGGAAAATGGTTGGTACCGGGTGTAGAGGATGTTGTGGTGATTATTCTGGTCGTTGTGGTGGCCGGAAATGGAGCCGGAAGTCGCGGTCGGTGGCGTCAGTGCGGGCGGCCGCTGCTGTTCTTCGCTCGCGACTAAGCCGAGGGTCACCTGAGCGTGGGGAGCTTCGGAGGTGGTTCTTGGTGGATCGAAAAGGTGGTTTGAGGGAGCAAAGGGCGTCGGTTGGTGCTGGCTTCCTTTTCACGGAGAGAACAGAGGCTAGAGAGAGAGACCGAGCGGAGAGAGAGAGGCTTCAAGTCTTTGGTTTTGTGAGGCCGAGAGAGAGAGGAAACAGAGGCTGAGCGAGCAGGAGAAAGAAGAGAGAAACGAAGACCCCAAGGATGGTTTGAAAACAAAGGTGGATGAAGTTCTACATTTTCACGTGAAACCTCTTCGGCTTCCTCGGTTTTTCGTGTTCTCTGCCTCTCTTCTTCGTGTCTTCTTTGCTCCTCTGTCCCTCCTGTCTCTGTTCTCCTCCCCCTTTGTTTTTTTGAATTTGTCTGAACTTGTTTCCGGCGTTGTCCCTCCCTTTTTTTTCAATTCCCCCTCCTCTCCGGTTTCTTTCTTTCTTTAAATGCCACAGAGTTAAACAAGCGGGATGTTTTTCTCAAAACATGGGTTTCGGGTGGCTCAAGAAAAATGGGTAGCTCAATGTCTTTGTCTTTTAATTCCAAAATCCCATGTGGATGGTGGAGAGTTTTGTCTTCAAAGTGGGGTTTTCGGGTGGCTCAAGTTTTGTTGATTTTGTGTGCAAAGTACAATTTGGTCCCTCAATTTGTTACTCCTCTAATTGCACCCTTAATTGAACTTAAATTTATGATCTTATGCAATTATGTCCTTGTGAAAAATTCAAAGTTAACTTTTAAAATTTTGCGCACCTTTTTACTTTGGTCTTTATTTTTATCTGTGCAATATAATTCCTCAACCGATCAGTAAAACTCTTAATTTGTTCGATTAGGTCCCGATTTCGCTTAATTGGCTTGAAGAAATTCAAATTCATCAACGAAAATTCAAATATCATCAATTGAGCCCGAATTAAATTTAAGCACTTGATTTCTTATTGACTAAGCCTTTAATAAAATTAATTTGATCAATTTAAGGTATAATTAAGTCGTCAAGCTTAATTAAAACCTTCAACTGCACCTAAATTAATTCCTGAATATAATTATATTAACCCACGACTGTATCAAATCGGTCCATAAAAAATATAATTATATTTTATGACTTATTTATACGCGGATTTATCTCATAATAAATTACTTTAGCTTTGGATCCGCGTTTTTTCATTTCTGGGCACACAAAAAGAGTACGATCGATTTTTTCAAAAATGTCCAAAATTTAACTTGATTCTTTTTACCGACACCATCCCCCATTTTATTTTATTCTTTTTTGTTATTTTCTGATAGTTTTGGGGCATGACCCAAAATTGGGTTACAACAATGTCTATGGCAGAGTCCCCATGCATTTCGTCTGGTGTAATGCTTCTAACAGCCCCTCTCAAGCTCGTGGGGAGGGTGCTAATCATGAGCTTGTCTCTGAGAGTAAGGAATCGAGTAGTGGTCAGACCTTTTGTAAATATATCTGCAAGTTGAGCATTGGTATGAATGTATTGGGCTGAGATATCTTTGGCAACAATCTTTTCACGGATAAAATGATAATCAATTTCTATATGCTTTGTCCTTGCGTGGAAGACAGGATTTTATGCTAATGCAAGAGCACCCATGTTGTCAACCCAGAGAGTTGGTGTGACTGTAAGTGGAAGGTGCAAGTCTTTACATAGCATTCAAATCCAGTAAAGTTCGGCAGTTGTGACAGTCAAGGAGCGATACTCAACTTCAGTACTTGATCTAGCAACAACAAATTGCTTCTTTGCTGCCCATGAAATTAAGCAGGGTCCTAGGAAGATGCCATAGCCAGTAGTTGATCGTCTGTCATCTGGACTTCCAGCCCAGTCAGAATTACAATAACCATTTATATGCAGGGAACCCTTTGTAAAGTGAAGGCCATGCTCGACTGTGGATTTAAGGTATCTAAGTACCCGTTTTGCTGTCGTGAGGTGTGTAGTAGTAGGAGCATGTAAAAATTAGCAGAGTTGATTCACACTAAATGCAATATTTGGTCTTGTTAATGTGTAATATTGTAATGCTCCAACTATATGTCGATAAAGTGATATGTCTTCAAGTGGACCACCTTCAAATTTCGACATCTTCTTACCAGACACACATAGTGTTTGATTTGGCTTGGCACCAATCATATTCACTCGATGTAATAAATCCACAATGTATTTTGATTGGTGTAGATGGATACCTTCTGTATTTTGATGAACATGAATACCCAAGAAGTAAGATAATGGTCCCAAACCTTTCATTGAAAATGCTTGCTTAAATTTGGCAATGAGTGCAGAGATGGCAGTTTGTGTGTTACTTGCAACGATGATATCATCAACATAAATAAGGACATAAATTTGCATATGATCTTGAAGAAACACAAATAATGATGTATCCACAGTTGAGTTCTGAAACCCAAGCTCAAGAAGAACTTGTGAGAGATGTTGAAACCATGCCCGAGGGGCTTGTTTCAATCCATAGAGGGATTTCTGTAGACAACATACATAATCAAGATGAGATGGGCTGACAAAACCTTGTGGCTATTCCATAAAAAGCTGTTTTGTCAACTTGCCATGTAAAAAAGCATTAGAACATCTAACTGTTGAATAATTCAATCATAGTGAACTGCAAGAGCAAGAATGAGACATATAGTAGCAAGTTTAATAACTAGACTAAATGCTTATGTGTAATCAATGCCATCTTGTTGTTCAAACCCCTTTGCCACTAATCTTGCCTTATACCGATCAATGGTCCCGTCTTATTTCTATTTAAGTTTATAAACCCACTTATTGTGGATGACAGTTTTGTTGTGTGGCTGTGGACATAATATCCAAGTGCAATTAGATTGCAAGGCATCATATTTTGTTGTCAAATTGGGATCTTTTGAGGCTTGTGTGAAGGTACTAGGCTCAGGTGGAAGATGGATTGTATGCAGGGCTTTGAGTGGATGTTTAGTGGAGTGATAAAGGTGAAAATTAGGGAGTTGTTTGGGTTTGGTTGATCCTGTAAGGTTGCGAGTGATCATCCGTTGTGGAGCTGGGTAAATGACCTGTGTAGTGGATGTAGGATTGTCAATTATGGAGGGCAAAGTTTGTGTGAAAACTGGAGGTATTGGTGATGATGTCAATGTTGATCGATCTTGAAGGAGTCACAAGTGCAAAATACACATCTATTTGTATTCCTTTCACATTATGTTTTTTACATCTTTCAAACTTATTTCAATATATTGAAAGTTATTTTATGGGTTTGACATCTTTAAGAGACTTCGTGGATTACTTGCTATAAAATAGGAAATTTTACATTTTATATTTCGGACCTTTGTTGCATGTTTCGTTTTAATTCCTAAAGAGGAGTTTCAAAATTGAAATTATAGATGTCAAGCTTGATGGAAAAGTATGGTGGCAGAAATTCAATGCAGATTTGGGCATTCAATTGGAACAACAGCGTCAGCCATGACTCTCTTCGCATACCAACACTGAACTGGGCATATCTGGAGCATATGATATCCAAATCAAGTGATTAAAAAGAACAAATTCGTCTACACATTTAGGGATACAACTTTCATGAAGAGACCAAAGTCAGGAAAAATCATCTAAATCACGAAAATACTAGTGCAAGCTGGATGACGGGATATGCTCTCTAATATGTCAAAGATTAGAGAGATTTTCTCTACAACACCTATCTCCTATTTTTTTAGCTTGAGTTACAACAATAGGGTTAGGACTCTTCTAGAATAAAAGGGAAGATACATGCAAGCAAGAGTTTTTCCATAATGTTTTTTCAGATTCGGCAGCAACCAAAAAGGCATGAGCAACTGATTCACTTTCTTGGTTCAAAGGGGATAGCATCCATCTTTATTATTGTGGGGAACAATAATGGTTTATGTGCTTTCTATGTTTCTTTCAATCCGTAATTGTTGTGGGGAACAAGAATAAGAAGCAAGTAAATTAATTTGATTGTCTTATCTATCACATTAATTTATTTAGGATGAATAGGACGAGTATATGTTCAAGCTTTTGAATGTTTGCTAGGAATAAATTGCGTAGATCTTGATCTTAAAGCTACCGTTGAGTGAAGAAAGATTGCTTCTCAATACTTAATTTGCTTGACGATAAGGAACTAATTAGAAGTTTATTCGGATTAGTTTAGCATGGCTATAGGTTTCCCTTAGCTTTAATGGAAGCCTAATTTATTTGCTTGTTGTGAAGGATATTAATTTAACTTCTATGATCAACCGATTTGTAAGAATGGAGGAATCGCCCCTTTGAATCGAGTTGTCAAATTCTTGATTAACCTTCGTTAAGATTTAACATTTTTATTTATTTAATTCTTGTTGATTCAAACCATCCCCCTTCTTTTGCATTTGGTATTTGTAGGAAAATAAATCAATTTCCCTTGGGTTTGACCTGGTCTCCGACACCATACTACTAAAATTATTGTTTCGGTGATAGTAAAATCATAATTAATTTGTGGAGGTTTCGACAACCATCGAGGAGTAACAAAGACGAGGGAATTGATTGGGAAATAAATGGTGAGGAAGTAGGTTCTGCTGAATTAAATGGGAGCTCATAAATAACAAATGCTAATGTGGTTGAATTGGACTGTAAGTTTGTGGATGCAGGCACAACAGGAACAAGAGGAGTGGAGAGAAACGTACCAGGTTAATTATGTATGAGAGATAGGAGAGGAAGAATTTTGCTATGGGGGAGTTGCTGAAGATATATCCTTTGTTGGGAATACATACTCATCAAATGTGACATGTCGTGAAATATAGATCCTATTAGTTAAAGGATCTAAGCACCTGTAACCTTTAGAATTAGAGCAATAACCCAACAAAATACAACGTTTACTGTGAAAGGCTAGTTTATGGTCATTATATGGACGCAACAATGGGTAACATGCGCAACCAAAAACTTTCAATATTGAGTAATCTGGTTCGTCAATAAATAATTTGGTGTAAGGGTTATTATTTGACAATGTTATTATGGGTAATCTGTTGATGAGATAAATGGTAGTGAGAAAAGCATCAATCCAATATGTTTTTGGCAAATGTGAGTGAGCAAGGAAGGCTGGAATAGTTTCTACAACGTGACAATGTTTTCGTTTCGCTATACCGTTTTGTTTAGATGTGTATGGACAAGAAACTCCATTAGTTCCAAGGAAAGTATTAAATCTAGAAGAAATAAATTTTCCACCCCCATCAGTTTGTAGTTGTTTAATTTTATGGGACAATAAATTTTCAACCAGGCATTTGAATTTAACAAAACAAGAAAGGACATCTGATTTGTGTTTTAGTGGCAAGAGCCAAGTATACCGAGAAAAATCATCCACAAATAATACATAATACTTGTAACCACTTAATGAAAGTACTAGTGAAGTCCACACATCTGACTGTAGAAGTTCCAAAGGAAATTTTGATATACGATTAGAGTTTTGAAATGGAAGTTTGTGACTTTTCGGTAATTGACACGGCTCACAAAGTGAATTTTGACGCTGGAAGTCAGACACAAGTAATCTAGAGTGATTTAGCAAGTGTTTGAAGACAGTAGCCGATGGATGACCAAGTCTATTGTGCCAAATTGTAGCTGGAGCTTTGACACCTAGGAAAGCAACTGGACTGCGATTGTTATTTGAAGAGAACTCATTTAGGTACATTGGGTATAGACCAACTTCACTCGGCCCCTTTAGCAGAATTATTCCCATCTGCATATCCTTCACAAGAAAATAACTGGCATTGAGTTTGAAATAATAGTCATTATCAACACAAAATTTTTGAATAGATAATAGATTAGCAGAAGCTGAAGGACAATGAAGAATATTATTCAAACGAAGTGTAGATGTGGGTGTTTGGATAAGTGTGGAACCAGTATTGGAGATTTGCAAGCCACCACCATTGCCAACAATCACTGTTTCTTCACCTTGATACGGTTGTTGTAGAGCCAAATTATCCAACATAGAGGTAATGTGGCTATTAGCACCACTATCAACAAACCATGGTTCATTGTCTTCAAAATTATGATTTTGTGTGGCTCCATTGTCTTGTGGATTGTGAGTATGTGTAGCCGTTGCGGCCAACCGAGACGGTGGATGGCGTCCTTGATAAGAAAAATCCATGCGATGATAGCAGTCTAGAGCTTGATGATTTGGCCTATTGCAAATTTGACATACAATTCGATTCTTGTTAAAAATCATGGATTGAGGTTGTTCATCATTTCTGGGAAATTCTGGGGAATTTCTAGGAAATTCTAGGTAATTTCTGGGGAATTTCCCAAAAGTCATACTAATATTGTTTCCATTTCGGGATGAATTATGTGTGCGATGAGAATACGATGATTGTGGCATGCGAGGAGAGTGTCTTGGTTGCCCATATCTTTGCATTTTGTTGTATCCAGATGATCCACGATACTGACTAAACAATGCAAATTGTCCAGCCTTAGGAGGAACAGTTTTAGCTTGGTTTTCTAGCAGAGTTTCATAGCTAAGCAGTTCTGATTGAAACTCATAGAATGAAAGAGAATGATCTCGTGTTGCAAATGAGAAAGAAGTGATGAAAGAAGTATACTCAGTGTTGAGACCTCCAATGATATAAGATATAAGATCATCATCATCATCATCAATAGACTTGCCTATAGCAGCAGGTTGATTAGCATAACTTTTGGCAGCTTGAATATAATCTACACAGGACTTGTTACCTTGCTGAAGATTCTAAAGTTGTGTCTTCAGGTGTGTGATTCGTGATCGATTCTAAGCAGCAAATCGATTAGCCAATAAATTCCATACTTCCTTAGAGGTGTTTAAACCGAAGACCGTGGGCAAAATGGTTTCTGATAGAGTAGCATTTATCCAGCTAAGTATATACCTGTCTTTCTTGGTCCATAAGACAAAACTTGGATCCAACTTAGATGTAGTTTGTCCATTCGTATCAACAAGATATTTTGAAGGACATGTTTATGAACCATCAACAATACTGAGAAGATCATTACTTCTTAATACAGGAAGAAATTGTGACACCCAGCCGAGATAATTAGAGCCATCTAACTTGACAGAAATAAGATGATTTATGTTGGGAAAAAGGGAATAGAGGCGTTTGTACTGGAAGAGGCCATGAAGGATAGAGGGGAAAAAATAGAGGTGTTAGCCAAAGAGCTCTGATACCATGAAAGAATATACTTTGAGAGAATTGTCTGCCTTGATTTATTATCACAGTGTAACATGTTTATATATTACACAGAGATCGTATTTACAATTACTAAGGACACCAGTAGATAAGTTCTAACATAAGTATTAGATTTCAGTTATAACAAAAGTGTCCTCATGCATTACGTCTGTGGTAGAGTCCCCATGCATTACGTCTGGTGTAGTGCTTCTAACAGAAACCACGTCCTTTCAGGGGAATTGATTGTATTATGGCTGGCACTTGTAGATAGGCTTGAACCTTCGTGCGTGGGTGGGTGGATGGTTCTATGATGCGCAAGGGGTTGAATGAGTTGATTCAAAGTAAACCTATTTTGTTTGAGCAGAAAAGACTGGCGTCTGTGAAGACGAACTTGCATGCCAACTTGTAAACCCATGTTGGTTCCCCAAATGCATGCTTCCTAGCCAAATCCATCCCCTTGAAGAAATCCACAGAGTGTTACGAATTAGGTTGTCATTGCTAGAAAATAATTTCAAACAGTACCTTAAATGAAGAGTGTGTTTGGCATTGCTTTTGCTTTTGTGATTGAGATTGAATAAAAAAATAGTTTAAAAAAAAGTACTTTTACTGCGGTTCAAAATAAGTTGTGAAGTGTTTGGTTAAAACTGTGGTTGAATTGGAGGTTGAAAAAAAACAGTTTTGGGTGTTTGGTTACCAAACTTTTCATATTGCTTTTAACTTGTGAAATTACTTTAAAGGGTATATGTATATATATAATTTTTTAAGGTTACGAAAATTACTTGTGAATTTTCTTAAAATTATTTTTTTATGCTAAATATTTTTTATGTTAATTATTATTATTATTAATAATAATTAAAATAATAATAATTAAAGTTCAATTTATTTTGGCCGTTTTTATCAATGTTCAATTTATTTTCAATTTAATCATTCAATATATAATTGTGGTTGTAATTTTTTTTTCAAATTGAGTCCCCATTCTTTTCTTTTTTAAGATTCTTTTG
>CM063590.1:272225-296116 GCA_032356905.1 Salix exigua | reverse complement strand
CGAAAAGAATCTTAAACAAGAATTGTCTATTTTTTCCCTCTATCCTTCATGGCCTCTTCCAAGTACAAACGCCTCTATTCCCTTTTTCCCAACATAAATCATCTTATTTCTATCAAGTTAGATGGCTCTAATTATCTCTACTGGGTGTCACAATTTCTTCCTCGTATTAAGAAGTAATGATCTTCTCAGTATTGTTGATGGTTCATAAACATGTCCTTCAAAATATCTTGTTGATACGAATGGACAAACTACATCTAAGTTGGATCCAAGTTTTGTCTTATGGACCAAGAAAGACCAGTATATACACCTCTAAGGAAACCATTCTGCCCACAGTCTTCGGTTTAAACACCTCTAAGGAAGTATGGAATTTATTGGCTAATCGATTTGCTGCTTAGAATCGATCACACATCACACACCTGAAGACACAACTTCAGAATCTTCAGCAAGGTAACAAGTCCTGTGTAGATTATATTCAAGCTGCCAAAAGTTATGCTAATCAACCTGCTGCTATAGGCAAGTCTATTGATGATGATGATGATGATCTTATATCTTATATCATTGGAGGTCTCAACACTGAGTATACTTCTTTCATCACTTCTTTCTCATTTGCAACACGAGATCATTCTCTTTCATTCTATGAGTTTCAATCAGAACTGCTTAGCTATGAAACTCTGCTAGAAAACCAAGCTAAAACTGTTCCTCCTAAGGCTGGACAATTTGCATTGTTTAATTAGTATCGTGGATCATTTGCATATAACAAAAAGGCAAAGATATGGGCAACCAAGACACTCTCCTCGCATGCCACAATCATCGTATTCTTATCGCACACAGAATTCATCCCGAAATGGAGACAATATCAGTATGACTTTTGGGAAATTCCCTAGAAATTACCTAGAATTTCCTAGAAATTCCCCAGAATTTCCCAAAATTTCCTGAAATGATGATTGAAAGAAAATCATGAAATATAATTTTTAAAATAAATAGCGATAGATGATGAAATTGAAAGAAAAAATAAGTGAAAAATTCAACTCATATTAACATTTAAACTCATGACCTGCGTCACTAAACAATAAGCACCTCGTTTTAAAAAAATAATTTTAAGAAATTAAATATTGAAGGATAAAAAAATAATTTTAAAATGAATCGAACTCTGAAGGACAAAAAATGACTACAAAAAGCAATTGGTTTAACCGACCAAACCTTCATCATTTGACGCTGTTTATTTTGAAAAATAGGCTTCATGATTTTGTTTCGTTTTCTTTCAATTAAGCTATCTTGATCTCATGATTTACATAAAAGAAATGATATCATCATGTGTTAAATTTTTAAACTTGTAATCCAAGTCATTAAACAGAAACAACAATGTGAAAATTTACGAAGCTTAATTGTCAATAAATCAAATACCAATGGATGGAATTTAAAAAACAACAACTACAAAATGATAAAAAAAAACATGAAATGTTAATTAAGATGACAAAGATCAAATATAAAGCAAAAAATGAATGCGAGGACAACTTAGAATTTTGATTTGAATGTAAGTTTTGATAACAAAGTCAAATTCACAAAAGAACCTAAAATAAAAGATTGAGGGCTCAATTTGATAAAAAAAATACAAATCACGATCTAGATTCTAGGATAAAAAAGTCTATAGGGTTATTGTCAAATTTAATCTTGTGAGATTCCTCCCAATGTTGCGTTCTTATTATTTCTGTTATTATGTAAGGCTATTTAAAAGCCACAGGAGTGTTTCAATAAAGCAAGTAATCTTGACCACTTTGTGCAGACCTTAATCAAGTTCTTGTTCATGTCTTCATTAAGTGTAATAAAGTGGTATCTTACAAAAGTTTGCAATTCATATTCTAAGCTTGACTTATAGTTCATTTGAATTGAGTGTAACAGGAGTGTAGTTAAGATGGTAAGATTTAAAAAAAAATTAAAGTATTGATATTTGATAAGAATCTTATATGTTATCATTTTTTAATTATTTTCATAGGTTCATACAAAGCAAAGAAATATTTTGGAATAGAAAAGAGAAAATGACTTGATAATTGTTGTTGTAACCCAATTTTGGGGTCATGCCCCAAAACTATCGAGAAATAACAAAAATAAAATAAAATGGGGATGGTGTCGGTAAAAATCAAGTTAAAATTTTGAACATTTTGAAAAATCGATTGTACCTGAAATGAAAAAACCAGGAAGGGATTTCACGTAAAAAGACTTGGAATTCTGTGGTTTGGGGTCTTCGACACGTTCTCGATTTTCCTCTTCATCTTCCACTCGTCTCCCTCTCGGATCGAAACCACGAAGTTCTCTCTCCTAAGACCAGCTCGTCTGGTTCTCTCTCGGTTTCCTCTCGGAACCAAAAGGAAGAACATCAGCACTGGCCACCCCTCCATCTCGCCTTCCACACGGCCCAGGCTCCCTCCTGATAACCACCATCATCTCGCCCTCTCAGCATCTGTTCTTCTCTCTCAAGAAAACAAGCGACCTCGACGTCTCTCTCTCCTCTTCGGTTCAACAACGCTGACAGCCACCGTGGTCATCAAGCACCATTTCGTCACCCCCATAAGCTCTCCATACTCCGGTGACCCTCAGCTCCGTCTCAGGCGAAGAACGGCAGCAGCAACACCGCACAGACGCCACCAGCCCGAGACTTCAAGTCCATTTTCCGGCGAGCACAACGACCAGAAGAATCACCTCAACATCCTCTACACTAAGGTTTTAACAGAATTCCCATTCATTATACTTGAAAAATCCTCATTTTTGCACTGTTTATCTTCTTCTTCGTGAAAAATCCCGATATCTGTAGCTAACCGGTCGGGACTCGCGAGATCGTCGGGCCACGGCCCGCACTCAGCTCCGTCCGGGCCACGGCCCGCACCCTCTTCCGTCTAGGCCACCGCCCCGACCCGCTACCGTCTGGGCCACGGCTAATAAAGGCTGGTCGTCACTGACTGAAGCTTAGCTGGCTGGCGACTCAGATAATTAAGGGTGATGTGGCAATCCACTTACCCTATATATATATATATATATATATATATATATATATAATATAATATAATAATATAAATAGTAAAAAAAATATAAAAAAAATATTTTTATTTTTTATACAAAAAAATCTAAAAAATGTGTTATTTTTCTTGCATAAGGCCAATACACTAGCATATTTTAAAAATTGTTTTCTTTTAAAAAATATATATTATCTTGTGTTTTGAAGAAAAAATGAGTTTTAGCATGGATTTTGCTAAAGGAAAAATCATTTATTGCATTTTGAGATTTTACAACATGGTTGTAAAATCCAAAGGGTATTGGCCAATATTCAAAAAAATATAAAAAAACTTTTCAATAATTCATATTATTTATTTTTCGGAGTTTGGATAAATTCTATCCAAAATATTCGGTGTAAATGATATATCGTTAACATGTAAATATTTTTTTTATATATTTCAGCAATTATAAAACAAACAAAAACATCAAGCAGCTTACCTTAGGTAGGGCGTACTAGGGGTGCTAAAACCTTCCCTTTACGCAACCAGTCCCTTACCCTAGAATCTCTGAAAGACCAGTCATAGGTTTTCTAGTAACCGTAATACTAGGTGGCGACTCCTTTTTTATAAAAATAGATAATCCCCCCGACAACATTTAATAATCACTCCCCGCTCATGGGGACTAGTTGCCACGACGTCGCTCACTGACCATTTTTGAGGTGCGACAATTGGAATCTCTAATTTGAAATTGAATGATAACCAAGTCAAAAAGCAAGTAAATGATTTTGGTGAGGTTTAAAAGATCTGTAATCTATTGATAATTGGATAACGAAGGTGAAGAACACGACGGTTCATCGAACATTGATTTAAAATGATGAATTCGAAAAAAATAATGATATCATTACATGTTAACGTTTTAAACTCGTGATTTTTATATTTTTTTCATGGTTAAATAACTATTATACCCTACAATAAGACAAAAACCAAGATTTGCCAGAGGGGGTGTCACGGTAATTTCACATTACAATTCACAGTAAAATAATCATTTTACCCTACAATAAGACAAAAACCAAGGGTAGCCTACGGCAGTGTTTTATATATTTCATATTTTTAAAAAAATATCTAATACTTTTTTTTTTAACTGTATTTAGTACCTGTTAAACAACTAAAATACCCTCGAACGTTTCCATCATAATAATAAAAAAAAAAGCTTTAAAGTATATATGATTGAGCGATTTCATAATAAAAATCGTAAAACCACAGCTAAAATCGTGTATGTAGAAAAATCATAAAATTGTAAGTAAAATATTTCCGAATACAATACAATATAATTATGGTCATAAGACTTCATTAGTTAAGGTTCATATATAATTTAAAATAACTTAAAATACATTACAAAACAATTATGTCCATAGAATTTTATTAGGTAAAAACTAACAAATTTAAAATAAATATTTTGTTGATGTGCTATATAAATTACAACACAATAATTTTATATTTTTATAATTATTTTTAATATATATATATAGATATATAGATATACAAACAATTTATCCAGCTGAACGCTGGACAAATTGTTTGTCCGATGTGGGCCAATTATCTTCTCCACTCTTTGGACTGCAATTTAAATACGTGGATGGTGTCTTTGTTTAAATTTTAGTTTAAATATAATTGAACGAGGACAAAAGGAGGCAGCTTGAAAATTAAAAGTTTTGAAGCGGTAATCTTGATAAATAAGAATCATAAAATCGGACCGATCCGATCTGATTTTACAATTTTGACTGATTTTAATCAAGTTTGACCAAGTTTGATCAAAATCGATTTTTCTATATGAGTTGACAAGTTTTGATGAGTGGACTCATAAAATCGTACGATTTTTGACAAGTTTTAATAAGTTGACTCTTAAAATCATACGCTTTTACGAGTTGACTCGTGATTTTGACAACCGTGTATCGAAGTGCTCACACTTTCTCTCTCATATTCTCTTGACCAATGTTATCAGATCCGTTCCGTTACGGCCAGAACTTACCGTTCCATTTATAAAACCGGGACATAACGGCGTCGTTTTTGTCCCGATTTTAATTCCGATTTGTTCCGGAAATTCCGGCCAAATTCCAACCGGAACGCCTCGGTTCCGTTCTGGGTGTTCCGTTCCGGGTTTAAAATCTATTTTTTTTATTTTAAAAAATTATTTTTGACATCTATACATCAAAATAATTTAAAAACACCAAAATATTTTAAATAAAAAAGAATTCAAATTTTAATTATGCTTGTTAAATTAATATTTTATTTTTTCATATATATATAATTAATTATATATGAACAGTACGACACCGAAACGGCACGCCGGAACGTTCCGTTCCAATCGAAAAACCGGAACAGCGACCGGAATGGTATTGACAACTATGGTTTAAATGACAAAAAGTTTTACGCCCAATCGATAAAAATATTTTGTATTAGTTAAAAAAATGATATAAAATAATATTATTTTTATCTCGGTTTAAATTCTGATCTATTCAGGATTTTTCAGTCAAATAGTGACTGAAACGTTACAGCATTGTTCCGCCCAAATAGTGTTTGTTTTAAATAATTAATAATTTCACAATGTCAATCATATTTTTTAATCCGACTGTTAGATTGAGATGAAATTTTACGATGAGTCTCTTGACGTATTTATATATATTGTGTTAAAATTATAGAGCAATCAAGTATGTAATGACTTTGCGAGACTGAGGATGACATTCTCATAATATTATACATATTCGTAATTTTATGCAGAAAAATCATTTTATTATGTTTTTTTAGATTAAATTGCACAATTCTAAATAATTTTATTCTTAGATTTGAATTATTTTTAATTAATATATTTAATTATATATATACATAAATAGTACAACTTCGAAACGATATGCCGAAACGCTTCAAAACCAAAACATTCCGTTCCAATCAAAAAATCAAATCATTGCCAAAAACAAAATTGACAACATTGAGATAAATTGATGAGGCCTCGGGGACGAGCAATTTAATCCTCCCACCCTAAAAATGACTCAAAAACAAACCAGAGAAGTCGTCCAATGCATGCATGACTCCATCGATGCATGAACAAGCAGGAAAAAAATAGTTATTTAATTTGTGTTTCATGTCTTCGACATTCCATCCAGAACTACACTTATAAACTGGATCTGCATGAATTTTCTCATCGAGAAATTGATTGACAAGTTGCCAAGGATAGGAACATTTTTTTCCTTGCCAAATCAAACCCCGGCTTTATTTTTTTCCTTGAACACGTTTCACTGTGGTTATACGAAAGAGTTGATTAAATAATTGCCCTATACTCTGATTTTTCAATCTTTACTGTGCCTAAACGCAAGAAGGACAACATCATTTATAACCCGACTGATTCCAGGCAGAATTCAACGTATGCCATTAGTGGTGGGAGGCCGTGGGCATGGTCATGGTCATGGGGCAGCCTAATAAAGCCTCCAATATCTCTTTATTAGTTAAAAGTGTTTTTTTCTTAAAAATAAAAAATATATTTTTATTTTTATTTTTAGTATATAAATTAAATTTTTGAATATTTTAGACTATTTTTATGTGCTGGTATTAAAAATATATTTTTTTTTAAATAAATAAATTATTATTTTAATATATTTATGAAAAAAAATACACTTTTAAAAACTAATGAAACCGACTTGATGATAAGAAAATTGCGAGAATTCAAAGCATGGACAGAAGTGTTTCATGGGGTCCCCCAGAACTTGCAGACATTTTGTTCCCTCCGATGTTAGCACCTAGCACCTTAAGACTTTTTAGACATTGAATCATTATTATAATGATTGAAACAAAATAATGAAGTAGATATCTTAGCAGACAAGTATTTATTATAATGTGTATATGATCAAATCCCATAACTTATTTTACATTATATACATAGGAATTGGACAACTTTGTTAATTACTCAACTAATTAATCAATGTCAAAGTTATATCACTTTTAAAATGAGAGAGTCCCTTTCAGTCTCGCCTCCATTATAGAGCTAGTGCAAGTCAATGAATGGATTATCTTTTCAAAAAGACAACCTCAAAATAAACTTAATTATTGTATAAAGCCACCATTGAACTTGGATTGTTTTTTCAAAATAGTAAAATAACAACATTGATGATTTTGTATTAGCATAATTGGACAGTACTAATCTTTAATTCGATTAGTGCTAGTGCTAGGATGTTGTAATGACAACTTTTGTTTTCATATATATAACACAGCACGCTTTCTTTCTTTTTTTAGGTCAATAACTTCTACCTGTAATGTCACTTGCCCTAGTTTGCTAGTCATGCACGACATGGCTGTATTTCATGCCGGAGCTCCGAACATTATTATACGTCAAGAATCCGGTGATTCATCTTGAATTTGATCTCTAGCTAGCCATAAAATTATTTCTTCTCTCCCCCACGCCAAGCAAGTTGTGCGATGAAAGGTGCTTTTCAGATACCAACAAGAGAAGGTGGTTCGCTAATAATGAGACTCTACACTACTTTCCAACATCTTTCGTATGGCTACCACAAAATTGAATGTCTTCTTCTTGATTTTTGGAGGGTGGGGACTATAGCCTTGAAGTTTAGGATAGGTTGAAATATCATATAAATAGTTTGAGGTACAAAATATTTCTTCGATTATTAGAAAATAATATCAATAAATATATGTTTCATGAAGTGAAGGATTGATTGTAGGGTTACAAAAAATGAAAAGAAAAGAAAAAACTCACGATGACCTTACTACTAATAAGAGAGAGATAGAGAGATTGGAGGAAAATAACCATTTAGAAAGAGTTGGAAATGTTTGCATATGACTGGAAATTGTTGGGAGAGACAAGATCATTTTTTTTAAAATAAAAATAAAATATGAGATACAGAAAGGTATATCTCTATTATCTTTATCTCTTTTATCCCAGAATAGTAATCAAACGCTATGTATCAATTTTATAATTTCAAGAATATTAAATTTTATTTTATTTAAAGTCAACGATATTTTCTTATAAATTTTCAAATACCATGATTGAATTATATATGAACCTTAACTAATGAAGTTTTATAGCCATAATTATGTTGTATTGTATTTAGAAATATTTTACTTACGATTTTACGATTTTTTATATATATCATATTGTGTTCCGAATTTTACTTGTTTATTTTTTTCAAAATCTGTTTTTTTCTTTTCTTTTTGAACATATGATTTTCAGTACTATTCTCTTTGTAATTATCTTACTATGGTATTTACTTTTTTTTTTTGGGGATGCATAATAAGAAATTCTAATATTTTTATATTAACGATGTAGAAGATGTTTGATGTATTTTTTTTATTTTAGAACATTTTACTTTCATAATATTTTGGAATTTTAAAGATGTTTCTAATTTTGAGATTATATTTGTATTGTATAATTTAAAATTCATTTATCTTGAATTTAAATTATATTTGTTAAATTAATATTTTATTTTTTTTATATATATAATTAAATAAGTATGAACAGTACAAAACAGGAACATTCCGTCGGAATACACCGAAACTAGAACGTTCAGTTTCGAAAAAAAAAAAAACCAGAACAGGCCCAAAACGGATTTTACAATTTGCTATTGACATTTCCTTACTTTTTACTCCGAAATTTCATTTGCTAGAACTCATAAAAAACCATAAAGTCCTTGAACGCCCACAAATGCTCAATAAAAAAACTGATCACGCTGCTATCTTCTTAACAGCACCAGGGCCACCCACTACTGTAACAGTTGTTGAAAGATCCAATTTGAAAGATGGTTTTTGATCTACCACCGTTTCAAAAGCTGTTTGGTTTTCAATTGTCTGTGTTCCCAAACTGAAGTTTTTTTATTGACATAAATTTTCTGTCGACTCTTGGGTGGTGCTAGTTTTTCCGTGGTTTCTATTTTATTAATGGAGTTATTGTCTGTCATCTTTAACTTCTGCTGTAGGAGGATTCTGGGAAATGAATGATCGTGAGGGATCGCTGTATATAGTTCTGTGATGACAATACCAACTCGTTTGTCTCTCTGAACAAGCCCGGTGTTATGCGCCGATGGAGGCACGGGGCATAAGAGATTGGCTGGGTGGCACATTTGGATGAGGAACCTAGGAAACCGAGACGCCATATATGGATTGGAGGCATGGGGCAGCTAGGAAACCGAGACGCCATGGATTGGATTGGAGACACTGGGCAATTCACATCTGTTTATTTAATTATTTATTCAGTATTCAGTATTCAGTTTATGATTTACGTTAATGTACACGTTTTAGTTCGGTTAGAACCAGTAAGGATAATGAATAATTAAGAGATTAGTTATTTCGCGTGGCTGATTGGTTTGACAATGCGGTGGCATCCACGTTTTGAGTGTTTTGTAAACAACTATACACAGTTTCAAAGCATGGAACCCACAGAAAAAATGCTCTGAAACACCATTTCATGAAAAGCTATTTTTTGGTGTTTTTTATCTGCGATTGTTATTATCTAAAAACCCGATTGTTATTACTGTTGAAACATAAATAACCCTACCTTATCCTCTCTGCGCCTCTCCTCTAATCCCTTTTGTGCCCGTCTGCGCCTCTCATCCTCTCATCCTTTTCCTCTCCTCCCTTTTACCATTTCAAGAATTAGTCAGTAAAATTGAAGTTGTGGATGACGTCAATATGCAAAGTGAAGATTCAAAAAATAATGCATTAGAAGACTCCACCCTTCCTGATCCATGTGACAAATAGGAGAAAGGCACCAACTAAGGAAGAAAGGCTCAACTGAGGTTTGTGCCTTTTATTTTTAGGAGGAAGAGAGTAGGATGAGGACATGAGAAGGAAATGAGGAACAGAGGAGATAAGGATCTGTGTATGGGCGGCGCAAGGCAGAGTTTTTTTCTAGCGATGACAACCTAATTCGTAATATTTCAGAATTTTTTTCTAGCGATGACAACCTAATTCGTAACACTCGGTGGATTTCTTCAGGGGATGGATCTGGCTGGGAAGCATGCATTTGGGGAACCACCACGGGTTTGCAAGTTGGCATGCACGTTCGTCTTCACAGACGCCAGTCTTTTCTGCTCAGACAAAATGGGTTTACTTTGAGTCAACTCCAAGTGAATTCAACCCCTTGCGCATCATAGAACCAGGCACGAAGGTTCAAGCCTATTTACAAGTTCCAGCCATAATTAATAGTACCGTCATCAATTATATATACAACTTAAGTGCGCCGAGTTAGTCCATCTCTACCCATCATATTTCGTGGTTTTCTTGAACAATCTTCTTTCTTGTTACTGTGGCTTTTGGTTCGATGGAGGAAATCGCCGCAAAGGAAGTTCAGCAGAGGGATGAGTCCTGAGAGTTGCTTCAAAAGCTTCCAGCAAAAATAGGTATGGGAGGGAATCTTCTCTATCTATACCAGGGTTCTGGTGTCCGCAGGTGTCGATTAAGGGGATGATGTTGTTTCATCAGCACTTCAAGGCTTAAGAAACTGACCTCATACTCGCCAGCATTCCAAAATCCGGCACCACTTTGTTAATGGCCTTGACTTACACTATAGTTAATCGCACCCGTTGCTCACTTGAAAAGAGCCCTCTGCTTACCAATGGCCCTCACGGGGTGGTGCCCTTTCTTGACTTTGATATATGTTAAAGGAACCATCTCATCTAAAAATTAAACTGTTCGGTGAGACTCTAGAATATTATTTATATTATTCTGTAACACACCCCCTTAAGTGAAAGTTCTTTGAGCTTGAAACTTGCACACAGTCCCATACTATCTTGTGCTTGATTTTTATCAAATAGATTGAGAGTTGTTAGATTTGAACTCGTGAATAATATTGAAAGAATTGTTAGAAGATGCAGAGGGAAAAGAAATGAGAGAAAAGGAGATAGTTTGGTTACAAAATTTTAAGAGTGGTTATCTTATTCAACCTTGCTTGTTTTCTTTTATTTCAAGCTAATACAAGACCTACATATATATACAAATCAGGGTTGCCTATTTCTCGTACATCCCATGAGAAAGGAATGTAAAATATATAGCTGCCTACAATACCTCCATGTCAGGTTTTGCAGGAAAAACATAATAAAAACATAACAGAAATTGCAGCTGAAAAATAGCAAAGGACCATTATCCTTTTTCTTCAAACAACTTCTTGTCATTTTCATTATTCAAAAAGACCCCCAAAACATGGAGCATAGTAGTTCACGATGCCCATCTTGGATAGGTGAGAAAACAGTAAGATTGCAAATTAATGATTTTGGTAAAGCTTTAGATGATCTCTCATCTGATGATGATTGGATAACTAAAGGAGAAGAATACGATTATCAAACTTGTGACCTAAGTTACTAGACCAAAAACAACCCATGTTAAAAAATCATGAGGCTTAATTCTCAATAAATTAAATATAGAAGGTCAACAGAGCTTACTTTTAAAAGGAACCCAATTCTGAAGGAAAAATTGAAAAAGGATATAAAATATTATTCCAAAACAATTATCAACTTAACAGGCTAAACCTATCATTTAGGTCATAACACCAAAATATTGTGATTGAAAGAAAATCATGAAATATAATTTTTAAAATAAATAGCGATAGATGATGAAATTGAAAGAAAAAAATAAGTGAAAAAAATCAACTCATATTAACATTTAAACTCATGACCCGCGTCACTAAACAATAAGCACCTCGTTTTAAAAAAAACAAAAAAAATAATTTTAAGAAATTAAATATTGAAGGATGAAAAAACTTAATTTTAAAATGAACCAAACTCTGAAGGACAAAAAAAATGACTACAAAAAAGCGATTGGTTTAACCGACCAAACCTGTTATCTAAATCATGAGATCAAGATAGCCTAATTGAAAGAAAACGAAACAAAAGCATCAAGCAAAATAAACAACGTCAAATGATGAAGGTTAAAAACATAAAAAAAATGATATCATCATGTGTTAAATTTTTAAACTCGTAATCCAAGTCATTAAACGAAACAACTATGTTTAAATTTACGAAGTTTAATTCTCAATAAATCAAATACCAAAGGATGGAATTTAAAAACAACAATTACAAAACGATAAAACAAAAATAAAAAAATAAAAACAAGAAATGTTAATTAAGATGACAAAGATAAAATATAAAGCAAAAATGAATGCCAGGACAACTTAGAATTTTGAATTGAACAAGTCATCCAAAACACATCATCTCCTAAACCGATAAACTGAGCAGGTTTTGCAGAAAAGCAGAATAAAAACATAACAGAAATTGCAACTAAAAATAGCAAAGGACCATTATCCTTTTTCTTCTAACAATTTCTTGTCATTTTCGTTCTTCAAAAGACCCCACAACATGGAGTATAGTAGTTCACGATGCCCATCTTGGATAGGTGAGAAAACAATGAAGATTGCAAATTAATGTTTTTGGGAAAGCTTTAGATGATCTCTCAGTGATGATGATTGGATAACTAAAGGAGAAGAATACAATTATCAAACTTGTGACCTAAGTTACTAGACCAAAAACAACCTATCTCAAAAAATCATGAGGCCTAATTCTCAATAAATTAAATATAGAAGGTCAACAGAGCTTACTTTTAAAAGGAACCCAATTCTGAAGGAAAAATTGAAAAAGGATATAAAATATTATTCCAAAACAATTATCAACTTAATAGGCTAAACCTATCATTCTGGTCATCAAACCAGAATATTGTGATTGAAAGAAAATCATGAAATTCAATTTTTAAAATAAATAGGGATAAATGAAGAAAGTGAAAGAAAAAATAAGTGAAAAAAATCAACACGTATTAACATTTAATCTTGTGACCGCGTCACTAAACAATAATCACCTCGCTTTAAAAACCCAAAAATTTTAATTTTAAGAAATTAAATATTTAAGGATGAAAAACTTTAATTTTAAAATGAACCCAACTCGAAGGACAAAAAATAACTACAAAAAAAACGATTGGTTTAACTTACCAAACCTGCTACCTAAATCATGAGATTAAGATAGCCTAATTGAAGAAAACCAAACAAAATCATCAAGCCAAATTTTCAAAATAACAACATCAAATGATGAAGTTGAAAAATATAAAAGAAATTTTCCAAGTCATTAAACAGAAACAACTATATGAAAAATTACAAAGCTTAATTCTCATTATATAAAATATCAAAGGATGTAATTTGAAAAACAAGAACTACAAAATGATATAAAAAAAACAAGAAATGTTAATTAAGATGACAAAGACTAAATACAAAACAAAAAATGAATGCGAGGACAACTTAGAATTTTATATTTAATGTAAGTTTGGTTAACAAAGTCAAATTCACAAATGAACCTACAACAAAAGATTGAGGAAACAATTTGAATCTAGGCTAGAAAATTAAAATAAGTTGAACTTTGTTAAAAAAAAAAGGGCCAAAAACATGAATTAATAAAACAAGAGTCAAAGTTGAAATGCAAGTTGACAACTTTGAAATTTAGAATGGGTTGGCATCAATCTTTAAAAGAGAAGAGAAAAGAGAAAGAAAGAATAAGTAATCCAAAACACATCATCTCCTAAGAATAGGTATCGCCTCACCACAATGCTTCGAACACTGTACTGAAAGTAGTATTTTATACTTTTTAAACTACTCAAATTACCCTCCATGGTAACAAAAAAAACAAAAGCATAATAAAGAGATTTTTCTTTCTAGTATGATTAAGCATTTCATAATGCAACTTTGTAAGAATAAGAAATGTGATTAATTTTTGTATATTCAATCCTTGCTCTTACAATTGAGTATGAATTTATAGACAAATACTAAGACTAGATTAGCTAAATAAAATTTGCTTTATCTGCCTACTTTACACTGTCTCCATAATAGGAAATAAACGACTATATATTTTAACACCCCCTTCAAGTTGGAGCGTAGATATTTATCATTCCCAACTTGTTAATTGCATCATACAAAACCCTTTCAGAGACTATCTTTGTGAGAATATTGGCTAATTGATCCTCAGGCCAAACGAACAGAAATTGTATGATTTTCTGATCAAGATTTTTCTTGATAAAGTGTCGGTCGACTTCAATGTGTTTGGTACAATTATGTTGAACATGATTATGAGCAATTTTGATAGCCACCTTATTGTCACAGTGTAGGCCCATAGATGTCTCATACTCAATTCCCAGGTCTTGTAATACTTGTTTAATCCATAGTAACTCACACACACCATGAGCCATACCTTGGTATTTTGCTTCTGCACTTGACCTCATGACCACCTTTGCTTCTTACTTCTCCAAGTGACAAGGTTGCCTTCCACGAATGTAAAATATCCCGATGTCGATCTCCTATCCGTATGATTTCCTACCCAATCCGAGTGCAGTATATGAACATACAAAAACACATCGTTTTGTACGGGGATCAAGTTTACTTTGTAGGACTTTAGGTATGTGAACATATACCGTACATCCAAATATTTGTGGCTCTAAATTTGGGAGATGAGGGACAAAAACCAGGGATTCCATCTTCTGTTGAGGGATTTGGAATCCAATCACACTAAATAGTGCTCGATTAATTAAATAAGCAACAGACTTTACTGCCTCACCCTAATAGACCTTCATCAAATCCATACCAAAAAGAGAAGCCCAAACAATTTCCATAATCTGCCTATTTTTCTGTTATGCTAGTCCATTCTGCTGTAGAGTATATTTGCATGAGCTTTAGTGTCTAATTTGACGATGGCTTAAGAAATCCCCTAAAAAACGATCCACAAATTCTTTACCATTGTCAGATTGAAGCGTACGAATATTCCTTTAGAACTGGTCCCCACCATCTTATGAAATTTCTAAAAAGTTATACCTACATTACTTTTATTTTGGAGAAGAGATATCCAGGTCATGCGAGTACATTCATCAATAAATATAACAAAATAACAAGCATTAGAAAATGACAAAAATTTTGCAGGGCCCCAAACATCCGAGTGGATGACTGCGAAAGGTTCTAAGCTTTTATGCAAAATTGGTAAATAGGGAATATGGTGGCTTCTGGCTAGTTTAAAATTTTCACAATGAAAATCCAAATTGCTTAAACCTGGAAATAACTGGGGTTGGAGCTTCTTGAGATAACCAAAAGAGAGATGCCCTAAACTTCGATGCCACAACCATACAAGAGCCTGTTTTTTGTCTTGATTTTTTATCTAATGTGTTTGACTTGGTTTTGATGCCCTCTTTTCTATTAACTCTGGGTAACATAGATTTCCTTGTCTAACATCATACCCAAGAATCTTCCGGGTTAGAATGTCTTGAAAAACACAAAAAGGAAGCCAAAAAGTGATAATGCATACAAAGGTAAATGTAATTTGGTTGACTGACAAGAGATTGTATTCAAGAGATGGAACAAATCTAGAGTTAGAGAATTGATCAAGGTTATAGACTCTTCCCCTATAATAGGAGAGATACTATCATTAACTGTGCAAATAACTAACTAAGAGGAGGGTTTTAAGAAATTTAAATTATCAAAATCTCTAGCTATATGATCAGATGCACTTGTATCAATATTCTAAGTACTATTTGAAGTAATTACAGAGTTTGCAGAAGTTTTACCAATTGTGATTCGATGAATAACATTTGCCTTAGGTTGTACCTATTCAGTTTTTGTAAAGTGTACCATACCTTCTCCGATATTTTTTCAGGTTTCTTTCTTAAAATCCCACCAAGCATGGTAACCAATAATTTCATAATATTTTTGTTTTGAATAACCCGCTTCACCATAATAAAAACACACAAGCCCACCCGGTTTATAACCTAAAGTAAACACCTGCTTCTCACCTTAATTTTTTTCATTTTTGTGGCCCATTTTCTCTCACATCCATTTCTTACATTCTTGTGGCCATTGTCATGTCGGTAGCTCTTTGTCGACCAGAGGTTCTCAGCCACCATTGTTGTGTTGTCAAGGAACACCAGAGGGACCCCCACAATTTGTGTTACTAGAGTAGAGGTGTGCATGTTCGTTGGTATTGGGGATTTCTGTGGGTTAACTATGGTTGTTTGGTATGGTTGGGGTTATGGATTTCTATGGGTGCTAGGTTTCCAAGAGAAAAAATATTCAAGGAGAAATACGAGAGAAATATTTTTTTTGACTTATCTATTGGGTCTATTCTCGGTGCTAAGATGGGTTTGTTGTAGAGATGAAGAAGAAGCACGATGACCAAACTCGCCTTAGATGAACGGGAAAAAT
The DNA here is from genome assembly GCA_032356905.1 of Salix exigua. Lineage (NCBI taxonomy): Eukaryota > Viridiplantae > Streptophyta > Magnoliopsida > Malpighiales > Salicaceae > Salix > Salix exigua. The sequence goes on along the minus strand of CM063590.1, from coordinate 279,916 downwards.
ATGGGTTTCTTGTTTTTTCTCTCTCTGGGAAAATCTGGGTTTTTTAACAAACAAGAACTGTAGCAATCAAATTCTTGGAATGAACAGTAGCCTTTTTTGACGAACCTGTACTGTAGAGATCGATTTCTGGGATTAATTTCGAGATGCACAAATATGGTTCAAGAAAAAAATACCGAGGATAAACAAATACGATTAAAAAAAATCAAGATTCGCTCTGATACCATGTAAGAATTCAAAATGTGATTAATTTATGTATATTTAATCCTTCCACTTACAATTGAGTATGAATTTGTAGACAAATACTAAGACTAGATTAGCTAAATAAAAGTTGCTTTATCTTCGTACTTTGGCCAAACTAATGACTTTTCAGAAGAAGCAGCTCATAAATATCATGTAAGATATTGGCCAAACTTCCTCTTTCCCATGAATGGTCTCGCAATTCAATCGTTATGATCATAATAATGTTTCTAAAAGGCGTGCCGTAAATCAAAATGTTTAAGATTTTCAAAGTAGATTTCGAATAATATCAAAATATTTAAGATTTGTGAAGTGGATCTCGACCACGAACATAACGGGCCATGTCTAGACCATTTCCAAACCCTGTCACTCTCTATTGTTTTGTGAGAGAAACTATGTGGTGCTGAGTTGACGGCTTCCATTTGCCAATGTCTTGAATCTGTGAGTTGTCAGCAGTACCGTGGTCCATAATAAAAGCTGCAAGCCGAGCTAGTGATGAGGAAACTATGTGGTGCCGAGTTGACGGCTTCCATTTGCCAATGTCCTGAATCTGTGAGTTGTCAGCAGTACCGTGGTCCATAATAAAAGCTGCAAGCCGAGCAAGTGATGAGGTCCATAACAATAACAGAAGCTGCAAGCCGAGCAAGTGATGGGGAGTTTTGAACCAGCCATCTAGATATTATCTTTTTATTATTTCAGGGGTGGTTGTTGATGACGATAACCTCTTGTTTGGATGCATCACTAGTCTCTATAATAGGAAATAAACGGCTACATGTTTTAAAAATCTTAAATCCCTGAAAGCTAGAAGGTGATTTTAAGGAGGTGCTATACTAATCATATTAACTGAAACATGGCCTTCACCCCAGATGCTATCTTCCCTGTAATAAATATTGAAATAGGGCAGATAACCAAGAAAGAGCAGATAGGTCCAGTAGAGAGGGTTTGAGGAAACTTCACGGTGCTGTCAACATTTTTCTTAGAGCACTCGGAGAGCTTTCTACTAGCAGCAGCTCGGATAGCAGCAGTTAGAGAACAAGAGAGAAGATCTAACTAGCTTTTTAGGATTCCGACAAGTCGGAACTTAGCCCAGTTATGTCATATAATTGTGTCGAGCTATTTTAATTTTTTTCAAGATTTTGATATGGATCCTGCGCCACTGTACAAGGCAATGGCGGCCATCAAAGTTTAATTATTGATGATTTAAAAGATACAATTTTATATTTAATTAAGTAGATGTCAGTGTTAATTTATGAGATTTCTCTCCCCAATAATGTAATCAAAAACCCATCTCCAGTCAAACGAAGCAGTATAGAAAAGTAAGAGCTTTCTAGTTTCTATGACTTGAAGAAGTAAGAGATTGGACTGTCAGTTGCAAGACAAAATCGAGGCAGCTCAAAAACACAATATTCGAAACGATCATATCCAATCATTTAGGTAGGTAGGTTCTCGAACATTTCTCACGTGTTTGCAACCGATTTTTTGGAAGGCAACTTCATCGAGTTTGCAACTTAGCAAGCATGTTCGTCTTGACAGACGCTAGTCTTTTCTACTCAGATAAAATGGGTTCACTTTGAATCTACTCCAAGTGAATTCAACCCCATAAAACCACCTACCCAGCTACCCACCTACCCACGCAAGTAGGTTCAAGCCTACATGCAAGTTCCAGCCATAATACCGTCAATTTTATATACAACTTCAGTGCGCCGAGTTAGTCCATCTCTACCCATCACATTTCGTTGTTTTCTTGAACAATCTTCTTTCTTGTTCGTGTGGCTCTTGGTTTGATGGAGGCAATCGCTGCAAAGGAAGTTGAGCAGAGGGATGAGTCCCGAGAGTTGCTTCAAAAGCTTCCAGCAGAAATAGGTATAAGAGGGAATCTTCTCTATCTATACCAGGGGTTCTGGTATCCGCCTGCATCGATTGAAGGTATGATGTTGTTTCAGCAGCACTTCAAGGCGCAAGAAACTGACCTCATACTTGCCAGCATTCCAAAATCAGGAACCACTTGGTTAAAGGCCTTGACTTACACTGTAGTTAATCGCTCCCGTTACTCACTTGAAAAGAGCCCTCTGCTTACCAATGGCCCTCACGGGGTGGTGCCCTTTCTTGAGTTCGATATCAGCTCCAAAAACCACTTTCAAGAACTAGACAGGCTTCCGAATCCTAGGATTTTTGGAACCCACTCCCCTTACCCGGAACTCCCGTGTTCAGTCAAAGATTCTGCTGCCAAAATCGTGTATGTGTGTCGGAATCCTGTGGACATGTTCATTTCATACTATAAATTCAATATCAAACTCCCAGGGGAAGAGACTAAACAGGTTTCACTAGAAGATGCATTCGACAAGTTCTGTCAAGGACTTCATGGCTATGGTCCATTTTGGGATCATTTATTAGGGTATTGGAAGGCAAGCCTGGAGAGACCTGATAAGGTGTTGTTTCTGAAATACGAGGACATGAAGAAGAACGCTGTCCTGCACATCAAGAAGCTGGCTAGCTTCGTGGGCCTTCCTTTCTCCATGGATGAAGAGAAGCAAGGTCTGGTAGAAGAGATATCAAGGCTATGCAGCTTTGAAAGAATGAAAAGCTATGAAGCAACCAGGACCGCCATAGGCCCTCTTGGAATTCCGGCTAGTGCCTTCCTCAGGAGAGGAGAGGTGGGAGACTCACTGAATTATCTAACACCCTCAATGGTGAGCCGTGTGGAAAATCTGATTCGAGAGAAGCTCCAAGATTCTGGTCTCAGCTTCTTTCTGGGGGTCTAGCACAATCCAAAATAGTGCTTATTTGATGTATTGATTGAAGAAGTTGGTTACTTAATTTAGGGTGTTTACTATGTCTTTGTTTGTTAGAATAAAACTCCTACTCTATAGGGTTGTCCTAGTTTCTAGGAGTGTTGTTATTTTCAAATCTAATCTTGTGAGATTCCTCACAATGGTGCGTTATTATTGTTTCTGTTATCATTCTGAGGCTATTTAAAAGCCACACGAGTGTTTCAATAAAGCAAGTAATCTTGACCACTTTGTGCAGATGATTGTGCATCAAAAGTATTGTTAAATCTCTTATTTTACATATGTATTTATTAGTTTTATTTGGGATTTTATAATAATTGATGTGCTTTTAGTAAATTTCTCTTAATGTTTCGACAAGTTTTTTGAGCTTAAATGAATTATTTCAGGAAATTTAAATGTCGAAATTTGGAAGAAAGAATTGGAGGAGAAATCTATGGAAAGCTAGAGGAAAGATTGTTACTTTATCTTGGGTCAAAAAGAAGAAAGATTCAGCTAAAAATGAGGAAGAAAATCGGACACAAAAATCTTCTACAAGTTGCCGAAATAATAAGTTTTTCAGAACACCTTTCGGAGTTTCAGTCATAACGTTTGACTCCGAGATCCAAATTGTATGGTTGTTGATGTTCTGGAAAGCTAACAGAAAGGCCTACAACTATGTGTCTAATAGCTGTCTCCAGAAAACGCTTCTAAAGTGGGGTAAAGTGCAGTACAAAGTTGGCATCAAATCAGGCACAAGAATATGCTCCAAGTTGCCAACATAATGAGTTTTCCAGAACACCTTTCGGCGTGTCGGTCATATCTTTTGACTCAGAGATCCAAATTATATGGTTTTTAATGTTCTGGAAAGCTAACAGAAAGGGCTATAAATATGTGTCTAATAGCCTTCTCCAGAAAACTCTCAGAAATAGGGTTAAATTCCAGTCCAAGTTAGCTTCAAATCTGTCTTGCAATATTTTCCGAGATTGTGTTTTGTTCTTCTTGTTTTAGATTTCAGTTTTATTTTAGTTGTAAAACTTATTATTCCAATTTGATTCAGGTTATTTCATGTTTATTAAAGTGTTTTTATATATAATTATGGTTGGCTAATCTCTTTCTTGGATCCAAATCAAGGATGATGGTGATTGAGGTGAGTTCTTTAAGATATGAATGAATCTTAATGTCTATCTTCACTTTTTCTTCATGAATGTTTTGTTATTGCAAAGAAATTTTAGAAATCATCTAAGTAATGTTATAATCTTGAATTTTTATGAACAAAACTTAGTTTTGGTATAGAGATTGCTTGATTCAATGTCTTACTTAATATGAAAACACTCGTTTATTCTTAAGCAATAATCATCTTCATGTTTTAGATCTTCATTGTAATATCTTCCGACCTAATATCACCATCGTTGATATTAGGTTAAGTTATCTTATATATGTTGAAGGATTCACCAATACATCACCATCAAAATTGATTTGGAACCAAGACTTACCTTTTCTTATCATTTAAAATCTAATTACTCTCTTTTATCTTAGAAAACAAATCCATTCATTATTTTCCTAAAATATTTTTATTGTTACCTAGCTTAATTTATAAATCTAGCTCTCTATGGATATAACCTCGATCTTACCGAGTTAATTGCTACATCGCACACTCATGCACTTGTGAGTTAAAACAAGCCGATCATAATTAGCGGTCAAGCGGCAGACCTTAAGCAAGTTGTTCTTTTCTTCATTAAGTGTAACAAAGTGGTTGTTGAAATTCACGGATTAAAGCAACTATGCACCTAAAGGCGGAATTGATGCAAATACAATAAATAATGCAATCTTAAAATTAATTACTTGAAAGTAAAGAGATAAGGGAAAGAGATTGCTAACTCGGGTTTTTAACGTGGTTCGGCAAGCCTACGTCCACGACTCAAGTACCAACTCGTACTTGAGTATTGTACTCTCTTACTAAACCAAGTAACAAGATTACAATTTCCGCTTGATGAATCCACACCAAGACTTTACACCACTTGAAGATATGCCCTCTTCAAGATTTTCCCTTTCCACTTGAAGATGTCCCCTCTTCAAGATTTTTCCTAGTGATGTTCCTCACCAATACCAAGAGTTTTATACTCAAATCCCACGATTTTCACAATGGTTGTTTTAGTAAAACAACAATACACTCTTAATAGTGTGGATATTACAAATGAAGATCTATGATCTCTTTCTCTCACTTAATAGCACTTAAGATATTTGAAGGTGTTTAAGTGTAGTGAGAATGAGAAATACTCTTTGTGTTAAGATATGAAGATTTAAACACAAATATGAGTATTAATGAGGATTGATGATATGAAGGTGTTTATACACTTGTAATTGCCTCAATATAAGATATGAAAGTTCTGTGTAATTTGTTTTGCAATTAAGAGGCCTATTTATAAGTTTCTAAAAGAAACTAGCAGTTTTAGTGCAACTGCCATATCAAGCGGTCGACCGGTTCACAACGGACAAAACCAAGTGGTCGACCGGTTCACAACGGATAAAACAATTTGTCTTCCAAGCGGTCGACCGGTTCACAACGGATACCTCAAGCGGTCGACCGGTTCATGCAGAATCTATTTTGACAAATTATCTTTTCGAATTTCTTGAACCGATTGATTATGACTTAAACCTCTTAATCATCAAATCCTTTTAATGCATGCACTGTGATGTGTGTGAGTTCATTTTAATTTGTGCTATCAAGATAGAAATTGAGATTTACACAAAGCACTAAAATGAACACTTGTTCTAAGTCTTCACTTGCTTGCATCTTGGACTTCTTGGAGTGATTTCTTCTTGAACTCCATTATGCTTGTTGATGAATTCTTTGAATAAAACCTGTTTATAGCTTAATCTCATCCAAGCATATTATTAGCCCATTTTCTTTTTATTGTTATCATCAAAATATATAAAGCATACAAAGTATGACATTATATGACATAATCCCCGATATTTAATAATCTCCCCGCTCATGGGGACTAGTTGCCACGCTGCGCCTGCCAACCATTTTTGGGGTGCGACAAGTATGACGTGGCAGGAATACCTATAAAGGAGAAAAAAAGGGGTAAATTCACTGGGGAGAAAAGAAACCAGGGATTGGGAGGCAAAAAGACTGTGAGTGTTGGGGGTCTCCATTTTTGAATTTCCCTCTTCTTCATCCTATGCTCGGTTTTGGGCCCCTGTTCTCGTCTCTCCCTCCCTTCAAACTAGTGCAACTGGTTCCTGTCCCTCTCTCCCTATCGGTGCAAGAAAAACGCCACCATCGACCACCCTTTTAGCTTGCTTTGAACACCACCTCGGCACCACCATCATCTTGCCCTCTTAGCATGTGTTCTTCTATCCCAACGAAAGCCACCTCGACGTCTCTCTCGCCTAAAACCAGACCCCTGTTCTTCTTGCTCACCCTCGGCCAGCCAAGCACCGCCCACCAGCGACCGCCATCGTCTTTCTTTCTCATCGCCGTGAGTCGTCTGTCAGCCCCAGAAACCTCTCCACCATCTCAGGCAAGGAGAAAGACAACGACAACAGCGATATCGACAGCCATTGCAGCGAGCTCCGACGACTTCCAGTCCATTTTCCGGCGACCTCAGGCCACCATTCCCGATTCCACCACGACAGGAAGCACCACACCAACGTCCTCTACAATAAGGTATCAACAGAATTCCCGTTAATCGTACTTGAAAAATCGATATTTCACTGTTCATCTTCCCTGTGTTTTAGCCCCTGCTATCGTAGCTAACCGGCTCGGCTCGAGCTTTGTTCCGACCGGATCCGCAAATCGCTCGGGCGAGGGCCCGGATTCGACAACGTCCGGGCCACGGCCAGACCGAGACCGTCTGGGCCACGACCTGCATCGAGAATAAGACGGTCATCAACCCGAAGACGTCTGGTCGACAATTCAGATTAACCAGGTGAGTTGGCGATCCAATTCACCCTGAAATAATATATATAATATAATATATAATAATAATATAATAAAATAATCAAAAAATAAAAAAATATATAAAAATAATAAAAATATATAAAAATATAAAAATGTATTTCTTTTATACAACAAAAATCTAAAAATGTGTTATTTTTCTTGCATAAGGCCAATACACCAGCATATTTTAAAATTGTTTTCTTACAAAAAAAATATATTATCTTGGGTTCTTTTGAAAAAATGAGTTTTAGCATGGATTTTGCAAAAGGGAAAAATCATTTCTTGCATTTTGAGATTTTACAACATGTTTGTAAAATCCAAAGGGTATTGGCCAATATTCAAAAAAATAAAAATAAAAACTTTTCGGTGATTCATATCATTTTTTTTCGGAGTTTGGATAAATTCTATCCAAAATATTCGGCGTGAATGATATATCGTCAACATGTAAATATTTTTTTTAATATTTTAGCAATCATAAGACAAACAAAAACACCAAGCAGCTTACCTTAGGTAAGGCGTACTAGGGGTGCTAAAACCTTCCCTTTACGCAACTAGTCCCTTACCCAAAAATCTCTAAAGACCAGTCCTAGGTTTCCTAGTAACCGTAATACTAGGTGGCGACTCTCTTTTATAAAAATAGATAATCCCCGACATTTAATAATCTCCCCGCTCATGGGGACTAGTTGCCACGCCTGCGCTGCCAACCATTTTTGGGGTGCGACAAGTATGACGCAAGGTGA